>OY288279.1:85747093-86349593 GCA_958450335.1 Hibiscus tridactylites
GTCATTATCTGAAGTTGAAATATTTTAATTAAGTTTCATTTGGCTCGGACTAAAATCCCGGTTAACTCCTAGGCCCAAAACACGGGTGTTACAACTCTCTCCCACTTAAGGAATTTCGTCCCCGAAATTACCTGACTGAAAGAGATACGGAAACTGCTTTTCCATATCCTCCTTCCTCTCCCAAGTGGCCTCGTCCACACCTCTACGTTGCCACCTCACCTTCACTAACTCAATTGATCTACCCCTCAACACTTTACTGTCTGAAGCTAAGATCTCAACGGGCTCTTCCTCATAAGTCAAATCCGGATTCAATTCAATTTCTTCTACGGGCATAACATGTGATGGATCAGACCTATACTTACGAAGCATGGAGACATGGAATACATCGTGTATCTTCTCTAACTCGGATGGCAAGCGCAACTGATAAGCAACGGGACCAACTCTCTTCACAATCTCATACGGTCCTATGTACCTCGGACTCAACTTCCCCTTTCGGCCAAATCTCATCACTTTCTTCCACGGAGACACCTTCAAGAACACCTTCTCACCCACTGAGAACTCAACTTCCTTCCTCTTCAAATCGGCATAGGACTTCTGCCTATCCGAAGCAGCCTTCAAGCGATCACAAATCAATTTTACCTTGTCGGTTGTCCCTTTTAGCAAATCCGGCATAGGTAACAGTTTCTGTCCTACCTCGGCCCAACACACTGGAGTTCTACACTTTCGACCATACAAGGCCTCATACGGAGCCATCGGAATGCTCGACTGAAAACTGTTGTTGTACGCAAACTCTACTAGAGGCAAATGCTTCTCCCAAGTACTCTGAAAGTCAATGATACAACATCGCAACATATCCTCTAAGATCTGAATAACCCTCTCTGACTGACCATCTGACTGAGGATGATAAGAAGTGCTGAAGTTCAAACGGGTACCCAAAGCTGTATGCAGACACTCCCAAAATCTCGAAGTAAACCGCGGATCTCTATCTGACACAATGGACTTCGGCACACCATGTAGCCTCACAATCTCACCAATGTACAAATCGGCCAATCTATCTAAGGTGTAAGTAGTGTTGACTGCCAAGAAGTGGGCACACTTCGTAAAACGATCCACTATCACCCAAACTGAGTTCTTCTTCGTAGGTGTCAAAGGCAAACCCGAAACAAAATCCATGATGATGTTCTCTCATTTCCATTCCGGAATTCTCAACGGCTGTAACAAACCTGAGGGAACCTGATGTTCCGCCTTCACCCTCTGACACACTAAGCACTTACTCACAAAGTCGGCTACATCTCTCTTCAAGCCAACCCAAAAGTACTCATTCTTCAAATCACGGTACATCTTCGTACTTCCAGGATGCATAGCAAACGGACTACGGTGGGCTTCAGTCAAGATCGTACGTCTCAAATCACTGTCTTCAGGCACAACTATTCTGTCCTTGAAACATAAGACCCCATCGGAACTGAAACTGTAGTCTGAAGATCTACCTTTAGCTATATCTTGCACGTGAGGTGCCAAAGATCTATCTAAGAGCTGTTTCTCTCGAATCATCTGACCTAGAGTAGGTCTAACCTGAAGCTCGGCTACTAAGCCACCATCCTCGGACAAACTCAATCTAGCAAACATAGCTCTCAAGTCCACGGCCACCTTCCTACTCAATGCATCGGCCACTACATTGGCCTTACCCGGATGGTACTCAATAGTAAGATCATAGTCCTTTAGCAACTCTAACCATCTACGCTGTCTGAGATTCAAATCCCGCTGAGTCATAATGTACTTCAAACTCTTGTGGTCGGTGTATACTGTGCATTTCTCACCATACAAATAGTGCCTCCAAATCTTCAGGGCAAACACAACTGCAGCTAACTCTATGTCATGGGTCGGATAGTTGCGCTCATGAGTCTTCAACTGTCTTGAGGCATAAGCCACTACTCTTCGGTCTTGCATCAGAACACATCCTAACCCTACATACGAGGCATCACTATAAATCACATAGTCCTTCCCGGACTCAGGCTGAATCAAAATCGGAGCTTGGGTCAAAGCTTCTTTCAATTTCTCAAAGGCTCTCTGTCTTGCATCTGTCCACTCAAACTGAACACTCTTCTGAAGTAACTGTGTCAATGGAGCGGCTAACTTAGAGAAACCTTCCACAAATCTTCTATAGTATCCGGCTAAGCCTAGGAAGCTACGTACTTCTGTCACTGACTTCGGTTGCTTCCACTCAACAATGGCTTCAATCTTCTTCGGATCAACTCTAATGCCTTCAGCTGACACTACATGTCCTAAGAAGACTACTTCCCGGATCCAGAATTCACACTTGCTGAGCTTCGCATACAACTGATGATCTAGCAAAGTCTTCAAAACAAGTCTCAAATGTCGGTCATGGTCTTCTTCAGTTCGCGAGTACACCAAGATGTCATCAATAAATACAACCACAAACTGATCTAGATACTGATGAAAAATCCTATTCATCATGTCCATGAAAGCTGCCGGTGCATTAGTCAACCCAAAAGGCATGACTAAAAACTCATAGTGTCCATACCTAGTCCTAAAGGCTGTCTTCGGTACATCGACCTCTCTGACCTTTAGTTGGTAGTAACCTGATCTCAAATCAATCTTCGAAAAGACAGACGCCCCTCTCAACTGATCAAACAAGTCATCAATTCTAGGCAACAGATATTTGTTCTTCACTGTCAACTGATTTAACTGTCTGTAATCTATGCACATTCTCATACTTCCATCTTTCTTCTTCACAAACAACACTGGTGCACCCCAAGGTGAAGAACTAGGCCTAATAAAACCTCTATCTGTCAATTCTTGCAACTGAGTCTTCAACTCTTTCAATTCTTTCGGTGCCATACGATACGGAGCAATCGAAACAGGAGCTGAACCAAAATAAGTCTCAATGCTGAACTCTACCTCTCTGTCCGGTGGTAACCCTGGCAATTCTTCCGGAAACACACTAGGAAAATCACATACTGTCCGGATGTCCTGAGGTCTAACCTCACTCATGTTAGGGTTCATCACATACGCTAAGTATGCTTCACACCCCAACTCCACTAACCTCTTAGCCTCTAACACTGAAACCACATTGGACAAGAACTTCACATTCTCACCCACCACTACAATCTCATAATCATCTGTGAGCTTCAAAGAAATCCGTTTAGTTTCAAAGTCTATCCTAGCTCTATGCTCCGTGAGCCAGTCCATACCCAGAATTACATCAAAACCATAGAAGGGAAGCTCCATCATATCCACTGGAAACACATGTCCCTGAACCATCAACGGACACCTTCGGTACATTTTCCTAACCACTACCGTGTCCCCAAAGGAACTAGTAACACTACTCCTACCTCTAACAACTCACAAGGCAGATTCAAAGACTGTGCATGCTCACTCAATATGTAGGAATGTGTAGACCCAGAGTCAATCAAAGAAAGCAAACCCAAAGACTGTATCGAGAAATTACCTGCGATCACATCGGTGTCCTGCTGCTCCCCGCGCTGAGCGTAAACCCTAGCCTGTCCTCCGCCCTCCGGCTGGACTGCAACTACATGAGCTAAGTTTCTCTGACCATCGTTCCTCGGCTGGAAATTACCTCTACCGCGCCCGCGGCCTCTCTGAAAGTCATTGGCTCTAGCAGGAGCCTGAGCTGGTGCCTGTCCCACCTGATGTGGACATTCACGCCTAATGTGGTCTCTAGCACCACAACTCCAACAGGAATGATAATTTCCCCAACACTCACCGGTGTGGTTCCTCCCGCAAGTAGCACATGTGGGCAACTTCCCACCAGCTCTCTGACCCTGGTGGCCCCTACCGTGGTTACTGCCACCACGCCTATGATCATACTGATGCCTGTTGTCCCGATGCTTCTTGGCATCACCTCTATCAAAGTTGCTGGACCTCTTACCCGAACTAGATCCACCTGACCGCCTGGTCAAACTCAAACTGTGTTCCAAGTCCTTGGCCCTCGAGACCAAGACATCAAAATCAATGTAATCAGAAGCTAGAGTATAAGTCTTGATCTCCTCATTCAGCCCATATCGGAAGCGGTTACAACGCTCCACCTCAGTAGGTACAAGTTCAGGTGCATACTGACTCAGCCTGACAAATCGGATCTCATAATCAGTCACGGACATACTCCCCTGAAGCAATGCCATAAACTTTCTCTTCCTCTCATCGAGGTATCGCGGACCCAAATACTTCTTCCGGAAAGCTGTCTCAAAGAACCCCCAAGTGATCTCGGTCTCATCCATCCCCGAAGTAACGGTGACCCACCAGGTGTAGGCATCACCCTGTAGCAAGGACTCAACACAACCCAACTTACGATCACCAGTGCACCCCATCTGAGCAAGGATACGGACGGTCTTCTCAAACCACATCTCTGACCTCTCCGGAGTAGCACCTCTAAACTCTTCGGCCCCAAGGCCCCAAAGTCTCTCTAATGGTAATCCGGTGCCCTCACCCTGATGATGAGCTGCCTGACCTCCAGCTACTGCAGCCTGGAACGCTCCGGCTATTGCCTGAACCAACGGAGCTAAGTCAATTCCGGCCAGTCCTTGGCCACCTTGGCCTCCTTGTGGTCCCATCCCTCCGGGCCCGGCCTCGCCTCCCACTCCCGGTGGAGGAGGTGGTGGTGGTGGAGGAGCTCCAACTCCAACCACATGCTCTCCCACTTGGGCTCCAACCCTAACTTCTTGCTCAACTCTCGGAGCCTCTGCCCGTGGTTCCGGTCGAACCATCCTAGGCCTCCCACGTGGTCTCATGGTTCAACTAGCAAGGTATAAACTACAACAAGAAACAATAGGATTACGTTAGCCAAAGCAAGGGTCCAATAGTGCTCAAGTATTCCTCTTTCAAAAATCCTTTTTAAATTAAGTAGTAGTAGCAATGGGCACACACTCACACGAGACACGACCATTCATGCATTCAAAACATCATACGATCAATCAAGCATCAAGGATTCATGGCAAATCATGCATCGAACAACACAAGCATTTAACACATTAATCTTACCTCACTTACCTGCCCGAGGTCTCGGAAACCTCAGGCTCTGATACCAACAAATGTAACCCCCTCGTCCCGGTCTGGCAGGATGACCGGTCCGAGTGAGCCACACGGGGAAAACCGAGTGAAAACTCCCTAAGGAACTCTCCCTCGGTTAGCAACCCTATATTTTTGTTTCATTTTAATCTTGTCTAGATAAAAATTACATCCTAAGTGATCATACAGCGGAACAATATTTTTGAAGCAATCAGACGAACCCAAACTAACGTTTAAAAGCCCATTTTTAAAGTTAACCTGCAGGCGGTATCGATACCCTTAAGGGGGTATCGATACCCCTTTGACTAGGTCAACAGGGTTTGGTCAACCTGAGGAGACAGTATCGATACCCCAAATGAGGGTATCGATACCCTCCCCTAAAGTTGACTTCCCACGGTCAAAGCCAAGACAACGGTATCGATACCCTAGAGGCCAGTATCGATACCGAAATCGACAGTGGCTCCAGTGGCCAAAAAGGTATCGATACTCCCCTCGAGTATCGATACACGAGGCCTGAAACCACAGGGTAGTATCGATACCATATCAATGGTATCGATACCCCAGCTACGAAACTGCAGGTTTGAGCTGATTTAGAGCACAAGGAGGCCCCTAAATCCCTCTAACACTTCAACCAACACACTATCATCAATCCCTAAGGCAAGCCAACCATAAAAGCATACATATTTAAGCCAAGGGAGTCAATCAAACATGGACTTAAGCATTCATACATAGCATTCTAGTTAAAGAGCAATTCATGCAATATTGGCATACTCAAAACACAAAGGACCTTAAAAGGAACAAGACATCTTGAAAGGTTTGCACTCATACACTATGCAACCTAAACATTCTAAAACATGCCATCAAACATCAAACATTCATCATAGTATAACATGCTTACAAACCATGATCAAACCAAAAACAACATCAATCAAATGAGTCACACAGGCTCATACAAAGACCCTTGCCACATTGCTAGCTATTACAAAACCGATAACCATACTTGAGCTACAAACTTGGAAGCCCTTCTTGCCTTGCCTCGAGCTAACACCACGCTAATGATCTGCATTGTTGAACATTGAGAGCGTAAGCTATAAGCTTAGTGAGGGTGCTCTAAAACGAAAAACAACAACAATGCAGGGTTCAAGCATGTTAATCCTAGTCTCACACATATCAAGCATTGCATATAACCAAGTAGACCTAGCTAGTCTTTCAAGTGGCAAATATGGTCTCTCAATCCTAGCAAGATTTAAACATCAATATAGATCATCATGCAACAACACCATATGCCTCATTCACATATCACCATCATATATCACAATTCATGAACAAGTTAATTGGCCACTTTAATTACCCCGATTGTGCGGATTAAAACCTTGACAACACTTTACCTCGGTGGGATTCCACTCATCACCGGACCTTGCATGTGCGGGATTCCACTCATCGCCACATGCCCTACGGATGGGATTCCACTCATCATCCCGTAGAAATATAATAAGCTTCCGGTGGAATGCTACATCACCGTACTCCTCCTTGATGACTTAACGCCATCAAGGCCACGTACGTTTTGACTCAATTTGTATGCACACTATCCTAATGATCGATCATTTGCAACCGGTAATTTTTAGTGCCAATTTTCATAACCACATCATATATATAAACATCATCCATCACAATACATGCTCATCACATATCAACTCATCATGATATACATACAAGTAACAATTAACCACAAATCAAGAGTATAGCTAGTAAGCACAAGAGCACATGGATATCAAAGGCTAAGCTATCAACTTGAATCAACTAGAAGTGGCTTACCAAGCACACTTCACCCACACACACACTCGAACCAAACTTTAAAAACAAGTTGAACCACTCACCGCCCTTCCTTAGCAAATCGAACAATCCTCCTACGCACCCGGACTCGGTCCCAAAGCTCCTTCAACGTTTCCCCTTGCTTCTAGCCAAGCAAAACACACTTATTACACCACAATTCAATGCTAAAGCTCAACTATCAATTCACTTCACAAACATAAACCAAATTTCACAAATTCCCCAAATCACAAAATCTCCCAAAACTCAATTTTCGTGCTTCCCAAATCCCTTGCTGAAAAACCCACTTCCAAACACCCAAATGGCTTCCAAAGCATCCCAAAACACCCTCCTTACCTATGTAGACCATCAGCCCCTCATTTACAACATTAAACCTCCCATAAACCTAAGTTTTACAACCTTAAATCTAGCCCTAATACCTTACCACGAATTTCTATCAACATTCAACCAAATTAAAGTATATGGTGTATTTCATCATGCTTAAACAAACCCCCAACATAATTTAACAAAACAAATTAGAAAGCCCCATCAAAAACCCCAAATTTCATATGAACCCTAATTTTCAAGACCCAATATTCTTGAAATCCAAGACCATGGTTAGATAGAGGTTGAAGAGGAGAGTTAGAAAACACAATTACCTTTGCAAAACACCTTGAATCGAAGTAGCAATCAAATGGGATAGAAACCAAACTTTTGGGAGAGTTTGAAAAGAGAAGATGGGGTTTTAACGTGAAAAAGGAGATAGGAAAGAGGGAAGACAATTTTTTTGTTAAAGTGGTCTAGCTTTTTAAAAGTTTTTGGTAAAATTGCAACATTGGTCCCTCCCCTTTCATTAAAACTCAATTTGGTCATTATCTGAAGTTGAAATATTTTAATTAAGTTTCATTTGGCTCGGGCTAAAAACCCGGTTAACTCCTAGGCCCAAAACACGGGTGTTACAAAACCACCAGTTAACGTCGTCCCCTGAGATGTCGGCAATCAGTTGGCCTCCCAACGGCGATGAAAGCGTCCGTGTGGCGACCAAGCAAAAGGGCCAGTTTCGGCGGATCAAAGCAGAAGTCTGAGTCTCGGGTAGCTTTGGGGTGGGGGGAGTTTGGCGCGCGTAAGGCACGTTCACTTTCTCTCTCTCTCAGGCATTTTTTCTAAACTTCGTGAATGAAGTAAATTAGTTGAGAGGAGTGTCTTCCTAATAAATCTTTATAATATTGATATGAATTAATAATTCAAATATTAATAACTAAAAAACAATCATATCAAGTAAAAGGTGTAAATATAAGCCATACTTTTGAAACTATATTGATACAAATAAAATGAGTGATCCGTGAAAGATTGCAATAATGTTGGATATTATTTCTATTTATTAACAAGTATATTATAAAAATACTCATATACAACAATAAAGTTGTTGTTTTTTTTGCTGAGCCGATTTAATTTATTATTATAAAAAAGCAAAAGAGTACAAAAATATAGAATACTAATTAAATTAATTAAATCATCAGTTTTTTATGTCTCATATTAAAAAAAGTTTAAGGTTAAAGGTCAATGTTTAAAATTAGGGTTTAAAGAGTTACGAGTAAAGTGTATTTTTAAGGTTTATAATTTATAATTTAAAATTAACGTTGAGGCATAAAAACAGTATAAAAAAAAGGACAAAAAAAATTTATTCGTCAAACAACAGTCTAATGCAACACAGCACCAAGTTCGATCATACCTAAAATGGTAGAACAATCAAGCCAAAAGGAACCTAACAAAGACGCACCCCAAACCAATAATTAAAACTTGAAAATAAAGCACACAACAAAGCAACTTGGATATAATATAATATTTATCGAAAGAATGGAGCCGCACCCCTTTGTATCATGGTCAATAGTAGGGCGTGTATATTAAACCGTAATCATAAATTAATATAATCGTTATATTTTATAAGTTAATTATCTGGTTGTAATTAAGATTAAATAGTTTACAAGTTATAATAGGTTACAAGTTAACCTGTAACCAAACAATTAATAACAATTATATGTTAACGGTTAAATTACGATCAATAATCGTTATAACAGTTAAATTACGATCAATAATCGTTATAACGGTTAACTGGTCGTTTAGACTGAACGATACAATTAACCTACCATAAAAACCTCTTATCATTACAATGAACTAAATACCAACACGCGATAGTACCATATACCCCAACTGACATTTAGTTTTGGATTAAAATAAAATCTCAGAATCACAAAACCGGTTCATATATAACAAAAATCTCCCTCAAAGAACAAACAATAGTCTAATGCAATGACAAATCACATTATTTTTTAAAAAAAAAAAATTAAATTTGAATTTTAAAACCAATATTATTAGGAGTGAAAATTACAAACTTCAAACGTAAATCATAGAAGAGTTTATTTTGTAAAGCAACACTTTAGTAATCGATTGATTTAAGAGTACTATTTTTATAAGTAACTTTTTATACATATATTAATTATGTAAAAATAATTAGGGTAAACTATACACATGACCACTAATTATTATCTTGATTTTATTTTGACAACCGAGCTATAAATTTTGTTAATATGACCACTTATAACTATTTAAATAGTATCAATCAGAGCACTGGCGTTAAAAATTAACGAAAATGTTGACATGACAATTAAGTAAATTTATATAATTTCATATTTAGTTCTCCATATTTACATAGTTAATCAATTTGGTCATAATTTGAAAAAATATCAATAATTTAATCCTCGATATTTACAAATCATTTCAATCCAATCTTAATTTTATAAGAATATGGCCATGTTTGACAATTAGTAGATAGCTTATAGCTGATAGCGGATTACATTAGTTGATAGCTGATTTAACTGATTTGACTAGCGCATTGTATTAGCTGATTGTATAAAAGTGTTTGGTGAAATTAATTGATAGTTGATAGTTGTTTGATTATTTAAACAAGTAAAATGACAAATAAAGACATGAATATATTCGATACTTGTTTAAATAGTTTATTAGTTATCAATATTTTCTATATTAATTAGATTATGAAAAATAAATTTTTTAATATAACATTACTAAGCATATTTAAAAGATCTATATATTATTTTATATAACTATTTTTATTATAATTTAATTAATTATTAAATTTAAATAAAAATATAAATGTGTGAGAATAAAAAGAAAAAAATATTAGTTTATAAATGTCAAAATGTAAATAAGTGAGGGTGAAGAATTAAAATAGAAAAGATTAATTTTAGGTTATTTTGGAGATTTTTTTTATAATTGTTAAGGGTAAAACATCTTTTATAACTCTTATGTTAAAATCTCTAATTTCAAAAAGCTCATATTAGCAGCTTTTTCAAAATTAGAGGTTTCACCCCAATCCGCTATTTACCAAACATCCAAATTAGTGGATTTGACCAGTCAAGCCTCTAATATTAGCTCAAATCTCTAATTTTATCTCAACCCACTATTTACCAAATAGGCTAAATGGTCACTTTTTCCTATGTAGTAGACCTAATTTATCGATTTCGCTCTTAAGGTATTTTCGCATCAATTTAGCCCCTGAAGTAGTCCAATTGCATCATCGTTTGCCCCTTGACTGACGAAAGCCAATGTTGACTGTTACGGTGGTGACATGGTAGTTTACAATGACGTGGCAGAGGGAAAATTGATTTTTTCAAGCAAGTTCGAGGGCTAAATTGATTTTTGATCGAGTACGAGGGTAAAATTGATTTTTAAATAAAAATACAAATTTAAGAAAATATTAAAAATACTAAAATAATGTAAAAATAATAAAACATTTAAAATATTTATTAATATATGGCTAAAAAATTAAAAAAAATAAAAATTATAAAATAAAAATATCAAAACTATTAAATTATTCAAAAATCAAAACTTAAAAATAAATTTTACCCTCTAGTCCTAATATCTAAATTCCGAACCCTAAAAATTTCAAACTCTAAATTGCAAACCTTAAATCCTAAACTCTAGTTAAAAAATTTATCAATATAGAGTGGGTATGAATCATAAAAGTATGTGTATAAATTTTATCAAGTAAAGGGTTTAAATTTTAGGGTTTAAGGTTTGTGATTTAAAAACTAAACTTAGAGTGTAGAGTTTAATTTTTTTTACTATTGAGAGATAGGAACACCAAAAAAGTAGAAGACTTTTGTTCGGTTGAGAGAATCACATTAACCTTATTTTAAAAAAATTTCCTTACATTATTTGAAGAGAAAGAAAACAAAAATCAATCACATTTTTATGAAAGTTTTTATATTTTTTAATACTTTATAAATATTTTAAAATTTATTATTGAATAATTTATAATTTATTAGCTTATGATATTTTAATTTTATAATTTTTAGATATTTTTAATTATTTTATTTTATTTTTAGTCATATATTAATAAAAAAATTATTTATTTATTATTTTTAATGTCATTTTAATATTTTACTCATATTTTTATTTTAAAAATTAATTTAACACTCGTACTCAACTAAAACATCAATTTTGTCCTCAAACTCGCTTGAAAAATTAAATTTGCCCTATGTCACGTCATCGTTAACTGACACGTCACTACCGTAACGATCAACATTGGCTTCCATCAGTCAATGGGCAAATGGTGATGTAATTGGACTACTTCAGAAGCTAAATTAATACAAAAATACCATAGTAACGAAATTGATAAATTAGAATTACTATATAGAGGCAAAAGTGACCATTTAGCCTACTAAATATGACCAATATGATGGGTTTCAATTATGTTTGTAAAGCTAGAAAGCTTAATCCGTCGTGGATACTCGATAGAATAATCATCTTAAAAATAAATAAATAAAACGTTTTGCAAACAAATAAATATGGATTTAAATCGACTTGCATGTAGATGCATGAACCATATCATTTAAAATTAAAATGATTATTTATATTTTGGACAAACTACATAAATGACTATCATACTATTAAAAAAGTCGCGATTTGACCACCTTACTTTTTTCCGAAGCAATTAAACCACCATACTATTGAATTGGATGCAATTTGACCACCAGCCGTTAGAGGTTAACAGAAGGGTGACGTGGCAGTTAAAAAATAAAGGTATAATTACACAGTTGGTCCTCGTTACTTATACACTCTATTAATTTGATCCTAATTTTAATTTAATAAAATAAATTAATTATTTGGTGACACGTGTCACCACTTTATCGGAGGACTTTAATTATTTTATTTTATTTAATTAATTAATTCCCCCTCCAATCAGGTCAACTAGGTTGTGACACGTGTCACAAGATTGGAGAAGGAAAATTGAAATTAAAGAGTTGGGGTGGGGGGATTCAAACCTGGGTTAGAATGGTGGGAGGATGTTGGGCTTGCCACTAGGCCAAGCCTACTTTTGTGTTATGAAGTATCACATATATTATATGTTTAAACCGTTATTAATGCATGGAAAAATTGAAAGCAACAAAATTGGGGCTGAAGGGATTCGAACCAAAGATCCCTTGGTAAAAAAAAGCATGTGCTTACCACTAGGCCAAGGTTATTTTTATGATATGAAGTACAACATATAATATATTTGTTATATTACTGTTAATGCATGGTAAATAGACAAAAATGTGGTTTTAGGGAACTCGAACACAACATACTTATGACGCATAAAAACATCTAACCTAATTAAATAAATATAATAATTAAATTAAAATTAACAATATTTTGTATATATTTTAAATTGGGTTAGATATTTTTATGCATCATAAGTATGTTATGTTCGAGTTCCCTAAAACCACATTTCTTCCATTTTCCATGCATTAACAGTAACATAAGAGATATATTATATGTTGTACTTCATATTACAAAAACAACCTTGGCCTAGTGGCAAGCACATGTTTCTTTTCACCAAGGGATCCTTGGTTTGAATCCCTTCCGCCCTAATTTTGTTACTTTCAATTTTTCCAGGCATTAATAACGATTTAAACATATAATATATGTGATACTTCATAACACAAAAGTAGGCTTGACCTAGTGTCAAGCACAACGTCCTCCCACCATTCCAACCCAGGTTTGAATCCCCCACCCCAAGTGTTACCAAATAATCATTTATTTTATTAAATTAAAATTAGGATCAAATTAATAGAGTGTATAAGTAACGAGGACCAACTGTGTAATTATATCTTTATTTTTTTAACTGCCATGTCACCCTTTCGTTAACTTCTAACGGCTGATGGTCAAATTGCATCCAATTTAATAGTATGGTAGTTTAATTGCTTCGGAAAAAAAGTAAAGTGATCAAATCATGACTTTTCTAATAGTATAGTGGTCATTTATGTAGTTTACCCTTATATTTTTTGTTTAAAATATTTTATCATATGAAAATCTTAAATCATTGCGCAAGTCAATATTCCCACTAACAGAATCCAACAAGTGTTCTAATGTAGGTCTGGCCCTGGTCAAGGGTAATATGGGCGTCCATCCAAGGTCCACAGCCGAAGGAAATTATATGTTTTTAATTTTATCCGAATTTTATTTGTTCTTAATGATCTATTTTTTTAATACTTGTTATTAGTGCTCAATTTTTTCAATATTTGTTAATAGAGGTTTAATATTTTTCTAATATTTATTATTAGGAGCCTACTCTTAAAAGTTAACTTTTTTCTAATACTTGTTATTAGGGGGTGATTTTTTTAATATTTGTTATTTTGGGCATACTATTAAATTTTTTTTTTTTTTCAATTTTAGTTATTAGGGGCCCAATTTTTCAATACTTGTTATTATGGACTTACTCTTAAAATTAATTTTTTTGTTACTTGTTATTAGGGATAAAGATTTAAATAATAGTATGCAACCACAACAACGATGATTATATGACGAGAGCCATAGTGGCTGTAACCCCCTCGTCCCGGTCCGGATGCTTGACCGGTCCGAGTGGGCCACACGGGGAAAACCGAAGCAAAACCTGTTAAGGTTTCCCCTCGGTTAACAACCCTAAAAATTTCTTTTTAATTTAATCTTCTATAGAGGCACATTTAAATCCTATGTGATCACGACAACGGAAAGATTCGAGAAGGACATGCAACTGGACACAAACAACAAGTAAACAATCCAATTTTAACTTATTAGGCATGTCGTTTCGAAGGTCAACCGTTCCGAAACACCCTCAGCGGTCGCTTCTCGTGGTCAACAAGATATTGACCGTTCCGAAACACATAGACCCGTTTCGAAACCCCATCATCTCGGCAAATTCTCAGATTTCCAGTAGCCAAAGTGTTCCGATACCCGTTTCGGAATAGGGGTTCACAGTGGCCAAACCGTATCGAAACGAGTTCCGATACGGGGTCCCTGAAGCCAAACCCGTTCTGAAACAACCCAACCCGTTTCGAAACACTGGCTGTCTGCAAATTCCCAAAACCAACCTTAAGCGTTCTCAAAGGATTCCCGACGTCCAAAACGACTACCCGAAGCATACAAACCATACAAATACTTCCTATAGGCATGCTCCCTAATATCCATACTCAACATACACAAGATATACAAGAAGACATCCACACCAAGGACCATACATGGCATTACAATTAGCATACTTTAACATGGTCAACACTTAGACAAATTTAAGGTAAGCAAAATACCAACATGGTTTACAAGCAAGACATACACCCCAAAAGCCAATTTAACAAACACATAAGAGGAGCCTAACATGCTCCTAAACAACAACATCATACTTCAAAAGCATCATAACACGAATACATGTCTCATTGCTTGACCATTACATCATGAACTAAAAACCATACTTGATAGTTAGCACCACATGCACACACACTTAGAGGCCTCTTCTTGCACTTAGCAACCCACGAGCTACTGATCTGCATTGTCGAACAAAGAGAGCGTAAGCAATAAAGCTTAGTGAGGGTAAGCTCTTTAAAAACAAACCTCGACAATGCAGGGTCCAAGCACGATCTGAACCAAGGTAAATGCATGATCATACCTTCGATTCTTGAGAGCCAAAATGTCAATGATGCATGAACAAATACCAATAATATGGCATGCTCAACAAGCTCATTTCCACAACATATGTAAGCACATATATACATCCAAATAGGAAACACATTTTCACATCACATTAATACACATATCAATTTATATTGGCACCTAGCTATGACCCGAATACGTGAATAAACACGTTGGAACTCACATCCAACAACCACTTTACCTCACGGTGGGATTACACTCATCACCGGTCTCGCGGAGGGGATTCCACTCATCCTCACGCCCCGTCGATGAGATTTCACTCATCATCGACTATTATATATAACAATTTCCGGGCGAACCCGTACTCCTCCTTGGTGACTCAACGCCACCAAGGCCACGCGCGAATTTGACTCATGTGTGCACACTAACATCCTAATGATCGATCATTTGTACTCAAGCATACTAGTGCCAACATTTAACTCAATCCACATTATCATTTACAACCAATTTCGTGCTTAGCACGTACTCACCATGATCACAATCATGAACAATCCACATGCATAACACAATGCATCACAACCATGCCTCATCACACATGTATAACACATTATACATAAATCATCATATCATAAACATCACGAGGCATAAACATCAAGTAAGAGTTCAACCAATGTCTCTAGTTTAAGCTTATGATTAGGCTACCACCCCAATCCTAACTCTAGGTGGGTCTACCAAGCCCGACCTAGTCCACATGCTCGAACCAAACACTTAGAAAACACTTTGAAAACATTAATCACTCACCTTCACTTCCAAGCTCAATTTACCAAGCAAGCAACAACCTTCAAGCTTCCGGATTCACTCCGGATGCCTTTCCAACCCGAGTTCTTGCCTCCAAACAACCTCAACACAAACCAAACAACTTCCAATCAGCCCAAGCATCAAAGTAACTAACCCGGAACACAATTCAAACATCAAACTCAACATTTCAAGCCATGGACAAACCTCAAATTTACCAAACTCGTGCAACCCAATAACCTTGATCAAAACTCATGTTTCCAACACCCTTTTTACCCTCAAATGATCCCAAAGCAACCCCTAACCATAGTACTAACATTAGCCCACCAATTCCAACCTAGAACAACCCCCAAAACTCACCCAAAACCCTTCAAAAACCCTCACAACACCCAAATCCGAAAATTAGTTTAAATCATGTAAAATTCATATATGTTGCATCATTTGACTCATAGACTTCATAACTAACAACATTAAATCGAAATATTAAGTTAAACATAGTAAAGGTATCATTTTTAATCAAAACACTTGAAAACTCAATTTCCAAAACCTTAATGAAAATAAAAACTAATTGTACTTTTGAAGAGAGGAGGTTGATGACAAGTCAAAAATGATGTTACCTTTCAAAAACGAGTTGAAATGAAGAAGAAATGGGATGGAATAGTGGAGGGGATGAGCTCTCTCCTTTTCACGTTAATTTTGGTTTGGAGAAGAGAATGAATAGTGAAATGTTGTAAAAAGGGGATTTAAAATTGAAACTTGTATTATTTACAAGTTTGCCATTAATGAATGGCTATTTCATCCATTTTGTAAAATCCTTGAAATTTAAATTTCATTTCAATTTAGTCCATCAACAAAAGTTTGTTTTTGAAACCCGAGGCCCAAAAGATTATTTTAGTTATAAACCGAACTCAAAATAATATTAAAATATTACTTTCACTCGACCCCTAAACTCGGGTGTTATAGTGGCGGAGCCAGGATTTTCTTATAGTGGAGTCATGAGTGAAGTATAAAGTATTGAGAATTTCTATATCACTAGAATAAGCATTGTTGACCTCAGATAAAAATCCTCTGCCTCTTTTCGGTGTCCCTTTCTATGCCCCAACACTAAAAAACATTAAAAATTAAATTCCAAGCCCAATGCTAAATTCTAAATCCTAAATCCTAAATCCTACACCATATACCCTAAAAAATACACCATGCACTAAATTCCCTAAATCATAACCAAAAACCCTAACCCTAAACCTAATATTTAGTGTGGAGCATAAATAAGGGCATCGAAAAGGGGCAGAGGATTTCTATTCGTTGACCCCATACCCCCAACAAATTAAGTGTGGTCAAATCTAATATTTTTTATGAAAAAAAAATCTATATTACCTCCTTGAAAATCCCATACCCCAACAAATCAACTGAGGTTAATTGCACCCAATTTATATGCTACATCCGTCCATGAGTAGCGGCACCATCTGAAACTGCGATACCTGCAACTGTTATGTCCACAATAACATATGTTATTAAGAGATCTCACAACTATGATACTCGCAGTGACCGGAATAACATCTATAATGTCCGCAACCACAATAAAGCCTAACATGGTTGTAAATACAACTACAACCGCAATTTAAATTTTTAATTTGGGGCCCATTTTTTATATTCGCCATGGGCCACCAAAAGCGTAGGACTGGCTCTGTCCTAATGGAAAAGCGTATGATATTCATACTAGGAAACACAAGTTCAAATCGTTTTGTTTACAAGGTGTATGCGCATTGTCAAAGGGTTAATAATATGTATGAACATATATTACCTTGTAATCATTTTTAGACCATTCAAAAAAAATCCCACTAACCACTTCACACACGTTATTTAAAAATGTACACACCTTGAACAAATAAAAATTCAAACCTGAATCCGAACTTCCTAAAATGAACATTATTTTTTTTACTAAAATCACTCGATGAATTTAAATATTTTTAGAGTTACACGATATTATACATGTGAGTTTTTAATAATTATAGTCTAAAGTCCAAAACCTACCATGATTAAAATAAAAGTATATTAAAAAAAAGGGTAAACTACACCGGTGGTACCTTAACTATGCTTGTATTCCTACTTTGGTCCCAAAACTATGTTTTTCGGCAAAAGAGTCCCTTCTGTTACATAGTTTTCCTGTTTTGGTCCCCCGACGTTAAATAACTAACGGTTTTGCTGATGTGGCATTTTTTAATATTTTTTAAGGCTGACGTGGCATTTTTAAATATTTTTTTAATCATTTCTCTCTCCTCTTATATATTATTTTTATTTAATTTTATTCACCCAATCATATTGTGACACGTGTCACTACACCATTAGATGAAAAAAACCCCCAAATATCCTAAAAATAGGAAGTGGTGCTGCTGGGATTCGAACCCAAAACCAGCAGCACACCAAACATGCACTTGAACCAACTAGGCTAGGCTGGATAATTGATTCAAAACTACTAACACTTATATTTAAGTTGTACAAATTAACCCAAAAAACTTAAAAACATAATCGATAACCAGTTCTCAACAGCAGATCCCACCACTGCACCAGCAACAAGCCCCCCTATAGTAATCAATGTAGCAAAATTCCTGAAAGATTTTGGCCACCTTTCCAAACCAACTTCATAAAATATTCTTGTAGGAAAATTCCTGAAAGATTTAACAGGGCAAGGCTAAAACCAACCGTGAAATAATACAATCATAATCCAATATGTAATTATGTATTGTCAAATTAAAATGGCTTGTATCAAGGAGTTTACATTGTACTATTTTAACATAATTGTATGATCTTATTAGTATTTCAAACAAAATGTCAAACCATCACAATTTTGCCTTAGCTTGCAAGTCCTTTTAGCAGTGCAATTAGTGTTATTATCCAACTAATGACAAAGAATACAATTATTAGCTTGTATAAAAAACATCATGGACCCAAAAATATTGCAGGTTTTATAATGACAGTCGACAGACAAGGGCAACCGGTGGTTACAAAAGACCTGCACGTCTTCTCACTTTCGCACTCGGTTGTCCTTGGATTCCAAGCTATGGCTGGTTTGTCTTGGGTGATAACATCATTTGATGCCAAATGACAAAAATAAATGGTCCTATTGTGAAGCCTCTGTCAGCATTATTGGTGAAAAAACGAACATAATCTGATATTTGATGAATGAACCATGTGGTTTATTGTACAGGCAGGGATTCCTTTTTGAATCTTACTGTTGTCAATGTGACTCTAAAGGGCCATAACAATATATGAGCCATTACACATCTGGGGGGCACCCTTAGTTTATGTTGTGTCTTCTTCTATTTGGTTCTTGAAGGAATTCAGTGGTCACGGAATTGTCTGCCATGGAGGTACCTGTTTGCACCTAACCCTCCACACAAGGTTCATTTGTCTTATGGTGCAAACCATAGACAACTTGCAGCTCAGCTTGGTCCCGATCAACCTTGTCGAATGGATTATAAATAACATGATGAGCGGAGAGCCTATATTTTAGGCAATAACTTCAGATTAGCCCATATTGAACAGAAATACCTGATATAGCCCAGAACTCAACTATGTGGTTCCTGTCTCCAACTAACCTGTAATGACAAACAATATGAGCCTTCTTCTCTGTCTTTCTTAAGCCCAGATAAGTGTTTTAGAGCGAGCGATTCCATCCATGGCTATTAACATTCCACCGCCACTATTCCCTGGCAATCACACGTACTCTATACTAAGTCATCCACAAACTGCAGCCAGGTATTCCAGACAGGCTACATTGATTACTATAGGGGGGCTTGTTGCTGGTGCAGTGGTGGGATCTGCTGTTGAGAACTGGTTATCAATTATGTTTTTAAGTTTTTTGGGTTAATTTGTACAACTTAAATATAAGTGTTAGTAGATTTGAATCAATTATCCAGCCTAGCCTAGTTGGTTCAAGTGCATGTTTGGTGTGTTGCTGGTCCTGGGTTCAAATCCCAGCAGCACCACTTCCAATTTTTAGGATATTTGGTGGGTTTTTTCATCTAATGGTGTAGTGACACATGTCACAATATGATTGGGTGAATAAAATTAAATAAAAATAATATATAAGAGGAGAGAGAAATGATTAAAAAAATATTTAAAAATGCCACGTCAGCCTTAGAAAATATTAAAAAATGCCACATCAGCAAAACCGTTAGTTATTTAACGTCGGGGGACCAAAACAGGAAAACTATGTAACGGAAGGGACTCTTTTGCCGAAAAACTTAGTTTTGGGACCAAAGTAGGAATACAGGCATAGTTAAGGTACCACCGGTGTAGTTTACCCAAAAAAACTATGGTGAAGGAGTGGCTACTAGTTAGTGATGACTGATGAGAATGCTTAGACAAGTCACCTCAACGACTTTGATTTTGTCTGTCCTTTTTTCTTCAATTAATTTGATGGGAGGCCGACTTTATTTCTGGGTCAATTTACATTTTACGACTCTTTCAAAAGGATAAAATCAAAGTCTCATTTGGGGATTTTATTTAAAACAAAATTAATAGTATTACTTATAATAAAACATTGCATTAAGTGCTATAATTTAAACTTGATAAAAAAAAGTATTGTATTTAAAAAAATATTATGAACTCTCTGAGTAGTTTTAGTAAAACAAGATAATATTATTAAATATAAAATATTCATTTTCAAACAGTTTATTTATGAAATGTATGTACATTATTAAAAAAAAACTACAAAATAAATAGATATTATTATGAGATCACATTAAATACTTTAAAAATATTAACTTTAAAATGTTTAACAAATGTATTATAATTCTATTATACATCCCATAAAAATCTCCCAACAACCCACTAATAACATGGCAGACCAAGTCTAAGACAAGGGTAAATGACACGCACATAACAACTCCAAATCAACCTTAAGACAGATATTATATTTGTCTCATAAAATTTGTCCATTGTTGATTTTTTAATGTAATTTTAGAGAAAAAAAATTGTATAAGAAATTTGTCGTAAAATAATTAAAATGACAATTTCGTCATGGCTTATATATCATATTAGTACTTAAAGTATATCAATTTTTTCATTTTGCCACCTAAAGTCTTTTTTTTGTCAAAATAAGTACCAAAGTATACATTTTGGTTAAATTAGGTACCTAAAGTCTACTTTTTGGTCAAAATAGGTACCTAAAGTATTTTTTCATCAGACTAAGTACCTAAAGAATATTTTTTGGTCAAAATAAGTACCTAAAGTATATTTTTTCGTTAAAATAGACACATAATGAATTTTTTTAATTAGGGTAATTATTCTATACAAGAGCGCTTGTGAAAACTTTTTTACAAAAGCGCATTAGTTTTAGGGGTTAGGGGTTCTGTTTATGGTTTAAAGTTTAGGGGTTTAAATGTAGTAGTTTTGAATTTAGGGGTTGTCGATAGAATTTTGGGTTTAGGCTTTATAGGTTAAAACCTAAATCCCTACCCATATTACCCTAAAACCTAAACTCTAACCCTAAACATTAAATATTAACCATAAACCTTAAATTCTAAACTCCTTCACTAAAACCCCTAAACACTAAACCTTATAGTTGAGGCGCTTGTGAAAACAAACAATTTCCACCGACAATGTATATGATAATAATCCTTTTAATTAATGTCACATGTCAATTTTTAAGAACCTATATAAAAAATATGTATACTTTAAGTACCTATTTTGACCAAAAATATACTTTAGATACTTACTTTGACGAAAAATGCTTTAGGTACATATTTTGACAAAAATATATACTTTAAGTACCTAGTTTAACCAAAAAGTATACTTTAAGTACTTATTTTGGCTAAAAAAATACTTTAGGTACCAAAATGAAAAAGTTTGTATACTTTAGATGCTAATATGATATATAAGCCTTTCATCATTGAAAAGTTAAACTTTGTTTTGTTGGAAAACTAAAAAAAAGGTAGGAAAGGAAATGTGCCTAGTAAAAGTTGTTGAGTTTTTCAATGTGACAATTTAAGTGAGACAATTTTAAAATGCAAAAGGGAAAAGTTTTATGAGACAGAGAGGCTATAATGCTAGTTGCAGTAATTAGGGTTGGGCGTTTGATCGAGTCGAGTTGAGTTATTCGAGTTTGCAAGTCCTATTTTGTGATTTAAACTTTATTTGAAAAAAATTTCGAATCCTGTTTATGAAATTCGAGTCGAGTTTTTGAGTTTTTTTACAAATTTAATTGTAATTATTTATAATGTTATAATACATATTGATTCTTATTTAAACGACTTTCTATATCCATAAGCGATATACATATATTTCTTCATATTTTCACATGTGATATACTCATATACATAATATATCAGGCATAATCGACAGACTAGACTCAAACTTGAAAATTGATCAACTAATTACTAACAATGTCGAGTTATTCGAATTTCCATTTTATAACTCAAACTTTATTTGAAATTTGTTTGAGTCGAGTTTATAAAATTAAAAATCTAGTCAAAACGAGTCGGTTATTTCTGCGTCGAGTCGAATAATTTAATTTTTTTATTCGAATCGAGTTTTGCCCACCCCTAGCAATAATGATTCTGGACAGACGTAATAAGAACAATAACGTTTTTAAGAAGAAAGTTTTAATACACAAATTGTGTACAATTCTTTCAGTTTTAGGGATTGAGTGATTAGTTTAGGGCTTGTAGTTTGGTTTGGATTTTAAAATTCAAGGTCAGTGGTTATAATTTAGGATTTATAATTTAGTTTCTAAGGTTTAGGGTTAGAAATTTAAGATTTGAGTTTTATAGTGTAAATATAAAATTGTGCAAAATATTTTTTTACACAACATGTGTATCAAAATTTTATCATTTCCAAAACTAGTTAAGTTAAATGTTTACAAGAGAGAAAAATACATGAGAAAGTAAAATTTTGTTGTACTTTATAGATTTTGAGGCGACTTATTTTTCATTCAAAAGTTAACCTACCATGTAAAAAATATAGAGATTTATTTATTCTTAAATTGAAGACTTATTTTAATAAATTACACAAATTTTCTTAAATCTTTGAGTTGTCCATAATTAGGTATTTCTCACATTCTCATGTATTTTTTCCCAGTATACTATAAGGGTTTTATTTTGATGCACAAGCTGTGTAAATTTTTTTTACACATTCCTTTTATAAAATTTAAAATCTAAATCACAAACCCTAGCAACCTAAAACCTAAGCCCTAAATCCTAAACTCTAAATTCTAAATTCTACCCATAAACCTTAAATTATAAACCCTACATACTAAACCCCTAAACCCTAAACTAAAACCCTAAACCCTAAACCCTAAAATTAAAGGGCTTGTGTAAACTAAAGTTTACACGGCTTGTGCATCAAAGTTTTTTCCATACTATAATATTCTTAAAGTTTATCATCTTTCAATTTTTTCTCCTTAAAATGTTTACTTAAACATCAAGAATATTAAAAAGGTCTTAATTTTAACATCTATAACTTATTTTCATTTTTTGAAAAATTCTACAGAATCCGATTCGATTATCGTCTTCATCATAGGCGAATTTAAAAATTTAATCTTGGTACTAATGTAATAATTTATAATCAATTTATATCGGTGTAATAGTGTATTAATAAGGAATAATTATTGTGCAAGCAAATATGCTTTATAATCAGAGACATTAACATTGAAAAACAAAACTAAATCATGTAAATATATTTGAGAAATTAGAACTATCTTGCACCAATGTAATTGTATTTTAGAGAGTAGAAAAAATTACTCCAGTGAAATTAAGTATTGATAGTGACAGTTGTTGTGCAAGCAAGCATACGTTTTATATTTCAAAATCGATTCGGAGTCCCAGTTACGGAATGTAAAGCGAGTATTGAGGGTTTTCGAGTTAGCGTCGGGACTCAAACTTAACTTGAAAAAAGCAAGGTATTCGGCATAAACATTCCCGAAAACTTCAATCAAATCTTGGGCTTCGAAGATCGGCTGTGTGGTTGGGTCCTTTCCAACAAATTATTTGGGCCTTCCTCTCGGGGCTTCCCGAAATTCTGAGGCATTATGGGATCCAGTAATGAAAAAATTCAGTGTTCGGCTAGGAGGGTGGAAAACTAAATTCATGTCCTTCGGAGGCCGTCTTACTCTCATCAAAGCGGTCCTATCAAGCCTGCCTATATACTTCCTGTCACTCTTCAAAATGCCTGTGAAGATTGTAAACAAAATCAACAGCTTAATCTCCAAATTTCTATGGGGTGGCAATTCGGTCGGGAACAAGATTCATTGGGTCAATTGGGCCCAAGTATGTACTTCGAAAGACAGAGGGGGTCTCGGTATCACCAATATGTCACTGATGAACCGTGCTCTTCTGAGCAAGTGGTATTGGAGGTTTGGAAACGAACATTCCAGCTTATGGAAACGTGTATTGGTAGCGAAATCGAAGGACGACCAAGCTAGTATTGTCCCTGCTCCAAATTTAGCCAAAAAATGTTCTTGGATATGGGCTGGTATTTCCCAATCCTTTTCCGAAAATGACCCTTTTGGAGTAATGATCCGCACAAAATGTGTATTACAGGTGGGAGACGGCAGATTAATTTTGTTCTGGAAGGACATTTGGATAGGGGATTCGCCTCTAATACAGCGCTTCCCACGCATCTTTGCATTAGCCTCCAATAAATCAGGCGTGATTACCGAGTTCGGTCAAAAACAAAATGATAAATGGCTGTGGAACATAGGGCTTCGACGTCCCCTCTTCGAATGGGAACTGGAACAATGGTAGGAGTGTATGTCACTTTTAAATTCCTTCAAACCAAATAGCTCAACTTTCGACTGGGTGTGCTGGTCGGGAGCTAGTAACGGGATACTCACTGTAAAATATGTCTGTGACATGGTTAATAGCAGGATTCCTAGTGAAACTCTCTGGGCAGATATAGTTTGGCTAGGTCTCGCGCCACCTAAGGTAGAAATTATGGTCTGGCAGGTTTCCGTGGAAGGGTTCCGGTACGCTATGAACTCCGAAAACGTGGGGTAAATCTCGAATCGGTGTTGTGCCCACTTTGTAATAATTCTCCGGAAACGGTGTCTCATATTTTTCTTCATTGTCATGGTGTTTGGAGGATATGGATGCGTTTTTGCAGTGTCCTGGGTGTCTCCGCTGTTTTCCCGCAAGACTTGCCCAACTTTCTGATTCTTTGGAACAATTTGACGGTATCGCAACACAAGGTCTAGTTCTCTTTTATTCCTTTCGCTTTAATTTGGACTATTTGGCTGACAAGGAATGAGGTAATCTTTAGATCCAAAAAGATTGATTGGGTCCTAATTGAGTTCATGACTAAATACCGGATTGCTACTTGGCTCAAGGCTAAATTCCCACACAAGGGTATCTCTATCGATAGTATCATTGCAGACCCTACTCTCGCGGTAAACTTTTTCTCCAAGTGCCTCGATCGTTGCCCAGTCCGGAAATGGGAGCCCCCTCCCAGGGGTTTTCTAAAAATGAATATAGATGGTGCAGTATCGCTTTCATCTTCTGCCGGGGGCGTTGGGGGTCTCCTTCGAAATGAACTTGGAGACACACTGCTATCTTTTTCGAAACCTATCGGAAACCTTCCGCCTGCTCTAGTAGAGTTGAAAGCATTAAGAGAGGGAATATTCACATTCCTAGGTTCGTGCTGGGCAGGAAAATATAGACTCGTGATCAAATCCAATTGCAAGAATGCTATTGACTGGGTTGTTGGGGTGACCATCCCCCCACCAGCTTTCCTCACCATTGTCTCGGAGGTGGCTAGTATTATAAATAGCAAGTCTATGGTTCTGCGTTTAATCCCCCGCACTTTGAATATTGAAGCTGATCTATTGGCAAAACAGGGTATAAGATAATCTGCTGCAGGTGGTATTTTGGTGATACTAGAAGAGTTTATTTGGCACTCGAGTGCCGCAGGGCCCAAACGATCTCGTAGGTTGTTCTTGTTTTCCACACTACCAGCCTTTCGGGTTATGTAAGGCATAGGCAGCAGCTAGCAATGTTGCCACAAACTGGTTTTCTATAGTCATGTTTTATTTTTGTGCTACCTCATTGTAATTTAGCCGGATATGGTTCACTCTTTTTCTTCCATCTAGGCTTAGGAAGGTTTTTTAATGAGGCTCGTACTCCGTGCTCTTTTGTATCATTTCCGTTTCATCAATCATACATATCTACTAAAAAAACGATTACGAAATTAAAATTATTTTAAGTATCAAATACTCGAATTGATTACAATTTATTGGGAAAAAAGGCGAAAAAGAATTTAAGCTTAAAAAATGGTTTGAACCATAAGTGCTTTTTCAAATGAAGATGATTACAAGATTAGAAAAAATGTTATTGGGGGTAAACATGTTTATTTGAGAACTAAAAAACTATTTTACTCTAAAAAAACTATTTTACTAGTTTTTGATTTTATTTAAATTGAATTGTAATTGTTTTGAAAATTTTATATCAAAATTTTAGTTAAATTATTTGAGAGTGTGAATATATTTAACCAAGATTTTTAATGAGACTAACAAAAATGGTTAAAATAGTTATAACAAATAATAATTTGAATATTTGTTTTGACCACAAATAGTTTAGGAGCTCAAAGCAAAAATTAAAATAATTTAAGGGTTGATTTTTCATTTAAATAAAAAATATTTAATATTTTAGGGAAAACTGCACTGGTAGTCACTAAATTTTTAGGGTGTTTTCACTCTGGTCACTAAAATCGAAAAACACGCATTACAATTAGTAAACTTTTAATTCAATTTCACCATGATATTGCCGTTAAAAATATTGATGTGACACGTTAAATTTTTTTTCTCAAAAAGAACCCCAATATTTCAATTTTAAAATCTTCACCAATGCCAAGATTCTTATGAGCAGACACGTCGCCAACCATTACAACGGTGAGAAGGATTCATTTGGCCAAATTATTAATCTAGTTTGATTTCAAAATGATCTGACGGTTAACAATGACATATCAAAAAGTTAATTTTCAATTTAAATTGAGATTTTTAATATATTTTTGACATGAATATCACATGTATTAGTTGATAAAAAATAATTTAAAGTTTAAAATAAAAAAACTCTAAATTTAATGATTCAATTTTTATTTAAACAAAAAAGTAGGATAAAGTGCACTTGTGATTACCGACCTATTTTTCGTTTTCATATTTTGATCATCGAACTGCTATTTTTTTTTTGACAAAATCGTTATTAACATTATGTTTTTTAGTTTTTGTCATCCATCGTTAAAAAAACTAACAGAAAAAATAATAGGTTGGTGATTAAAACAGAAAAAAAACATAATATTAATGATTAAAATAAAAGAAAATTAGTAAGATTTTACCAAAAATAATGGTTCGATGACCAAAGTAAAAACTAGAATAATAAGTTGATAACCACAAATATAATTTACCAAAAAAATTAATGGTAGGTCACGGGACCTATCATGCACTATGATCCGCCCCTGATCTTCATCTATCATGCACTATGGTCCGCTCCTGATCTTCATCCACTTGATCATATTTTTGGCCCAATTTAATTAATTTTCATGGTTTATCGTTTATCACGTGTTGTCTCATACATCTGCACGAAAACTAGTCAAATGTAATAGCTAATAATATGGAGTATTGATTTATATAATATTTAGAATAAAAAAATGAGGCGGCTGGGACCCACGTGTCCATCTCCAACTGTCGGCATTTAGCTCCACCTAACTAACACCTCTTAAAATGGCGCCTAACTCCGTCAGTTTCAACGGTCATCCGTTGAATTGAATTACCAAACTACCCTTCATTATATATATATATATATTTCAATTATAATGTATTTTTCTATTCAATGAATATCTAATTAATTTGATTTTTGAACTTAATATTTTTGTTAAATATTAAATTAATTTGAAACGCCCTATTTTATATTGATACGGATAATACTTTTATCCAATATTAAATTAAATTTTTTTATTAAGTGATAAATGATGGCGTTATTTTTTAAGTAATTCGAGTTCGAGCAACGTAGTATGTAGATATATATGAATCTGTTTAAATTTGAAATCGAACTAAAATATTAAAGAAAATTTTTATGACGTTATTTTTTTTCGTGGCCATTGACATTTTTGATGTATTAAGGAGATTGTTCGTATAAAAGTTGCACATAGAGGTATAGATAAGTTTTCATTTGTTCATTCACCAATTTGTATAGCTTGGGGCTAGCCTAGTTCCTTTTAGGTTGTGGCATTGTAAACTGTAGCAAAATTTTTGCTTCCTAGATAAATAGAAACAACTACTTATCTAAAAAACATCAATTTTCAGACATTTTCGAGGTTTTAATAAAATTAGCTATGGCTGTTGCCCAGTTTTTTCTCTCTGGTTGTTGCCCAGTTTTTCTCTTTTTCTGATTACTCTCTCTGGCTGTTGTCCAGTTTCTTTTCATAAGTCTCTCAATTATGGCCACGGTGCAAGATGTTTTGGCGGATCTCACTATTGAAGAAGAAGAGGAAGAGCAAGAACTTGCTATTGTGCCGGTTCAAGTGGAATCTCCGATATCTTTTGAGTTCTGTCTGGTGGGAGCGTTCCTTACCACGAGTCAGATCCATTTTCAGTCCATGAAGGCAACTTTCGCGAATGTTTGGCATCCAATTGGTGGTATTGCTATATCTGATTTGGGAGAGGGCCGTTATTTGTTTCGGCTTTTTAATTCCATTGATGTCGATCGTATTGAGAAAGAGGGTCCCTGGTATTTCAACCTTCATCTCCTTATCTTACATCGGATTCAGGAGGGGGAGGATCCATGTACAGTTTCACTTAAGGATGTGGATTTTTGGGTCCTTGTGAATGATGTTCCAAGTGGGTTTGTTTCGGAACCTGTTGCAAAACAGCTTGGTGACTTCATTGGGGTTTTTTTGGAGTTTGATTCAGCGGCTCTTACGTTGGGAATTAAGGGTTGTATGCGTATTCAGGTAAGGATCTCACTGGCAAAGTCTTTAAAGCGTCGGAAGAAATTACTCTTACCAGATGGTGGTACAACCTTTGTATCGTTTCAATATGAAAAGTTGCGTCTGTTTTGTTTCCGGTGCGGCAAGCTTGGTCATGGTGAAGGTTTTTGTCCTTTACGTGTTCTGCAGCCTCAAAACGAAGGTCCTTTCCCATGAGACGTTTCCTTACGTGCTCCGACGAGAGGAAGAAACGTTCCGGTAAGCAATTGGTTGCGTGAGGAGGATGGAGGTGTATCCCGCATTTCTCGGCAGATTGTTAGTCATCAGATAAACATTAATAAAAGTGAGGAGAATACGGTGCCTATTCCGGAACAGATACAGCCAGCTGGGGGTTCGATTTTATCTCAATCTGGATTTGGAATGCAGCTTGGGCCACATAAGGTGGCACGCTCACAAGGTCGCCCTTCTTTTGGGTTGGGCCCAGTTTTTTCTAGTTATGTGGGCTCTCCTTCATTTGATACGGAGATGGCCCTGGTGGATGAGGATAACCCGGTTCAGCCCTCGGATGGGCTTAAACGTTCGAGGAAGGCTTCTGATCAGTCCCTTACGGATAAAGATGTGGCTTCCCCTTCAACAACTATTTTTTCATCGGCCGGCCTGGATATTCAGGCCCGCCGGGACCAATGAAGCTAATTAGCTGGAATGTTCGGGGCTTGGGGAAGCCTCGAACAGTAAAACGTCTCCGAGATTTTTTGAGAGACGTTAACCCGTCTGTAGTCTTTTTTATTGAAACTAAACTACAGTTTATTGAGATGGAAAGGGTACGAAGGAAATGTGGTTTTCCAAACGGGATAGAGGTTGGTTCGCGAGGCAGGAGTGGAGGGCTTTGTTTGGCTTGGAAGAATAGCTGTCAGATATCCCTTCGTTCCTATTCAGATCGTCATATTGATTTTCTGTTTACGGATGATGGTGAGGGTCGTTCGTGGAGGTGCACTGGTTTTTATGGGGCTCCGGAGGAGAGGTATCGTAGGGATTCTTGGAACCTACTACGTCAGTTGAATGATTGTCCTAATACACCCTGGCTGGTTATCGGGGATTTTAACGAATTATTATTTTCATTTAAAAAAACGGGAGGTAGGATCCGAAGTCAACGGCAGATGTGTGATTTTCAAGAGGCTCTGAATGATTGTTCCTTGTCCGATGTGGGTTACCAAGGTCGATGGTTTACATGGGAGAAGGGGAAATTCGAAGAAACTAATATTAGAGAGCGGCTCGACAGGGGTGTTGCAAATAATGAATGGTGGTCCTGTCATCCACAATTCACTCTCTCGCATTTAGCTCACTCGTTTTCTGATCAATGCCCGCTGCTTGTCAACACATCCCCGAATTCTGAAAATAAATCTCACTGGCATTTTAAGTTTGAAGATGCATGGATCCTGGAGGAATCATGCGAATCTGAGGTGGCACATCTATGGGCAGTTTCTACAGGTACATTACCTGACCGTTTACGTTTCGTAGGTTTGGGTCTAGACAATTGGTTCCGTAAGTTACGGGCTAGTAGGAAGGTCTCTAAACGGAGTTTAATGAAGCGGTTGGAGGATTTAGTGGGTCTTTACCTTACAGATGAGATTTTGGGAGAAATCGAGGAGGTTAAGTTATCGTTGAATCTGGAAGCTGATAAATCTGAGCTTTATTGGGAGCAGAGGGCACGTGCAAATTGGCTTCGCAATGGGGACAAAAACACCGCGTTTTTTCACCGACATGCTACTCAACGCAAAAAACAAAATCGTATTATGCAGCTTACGAATGATGTTGGGGCTTCTTATTCCTCCCCTGATTCTATGGAGGTTATTGCAAGGGAATATTTTCAAAATCTTTTCACTTCAGGGGGTGTTGCGGATTGCTCCCATATATTGGATGGTATTACCCCGAAGATTTCCGAGGCTGATAATAGGATGCTTCTTCGTCCTTATAATGAAGAGGAGATATTTCGGGCAGTTAAGATGATGGGGCCTCTGGATGCTGCAGGCGAGGACGGCTTGGGAGCTATCTTTTATCAACGTTTCTGGAATATTGTTGGCCAGGAGGTAGCTCGTTTTTGTATTGCGGTTCTAAATGGGGAAGTTGACATGGGCCTCATAAACAAGACCCACATTGTGCTAATTCCCAAGAAAGCTGACCCTTCACATATGAGTCAATTCAGACCCATCAGCTTGTGTAACGTCTTATACAAGATAGTGTCCAAAGTGCTCACTAATAGGATGCAACATCTGTTATCCGATTGCATTGATGAGGCTCAGAGTGCCTTCGTCCCGGGTCGGCTAATTTCAGATAATATCATGGTGGCCTACGAAATCCTACATTGTTTCCAGAATAAGAGAGTGGGACGTTCAGGTAACTTCGCATTGAAATTAGATATGTCTAAAGCCTACGATAGAGTAGAATGGGTTTTTGTAACTCGGATTATGGAGAAGATGGGTTTTGCATCAGAATGGGTCCAACGTATCAGTAGTTGTATGTCATCGGTCTCCTATTCAGTTGTTCTTAATGGGATGATTGGGGAATCTTTCTTACCAACCAGAGGGCTTAGGTAAGGTGATCCTCTTAGTCCTTTCCTTTTTCTTATCTGTAGCGAGGGCTTGTCATCTCTGTTACGTAGAGGAGATATGTTGGGTACTGTGAAAGGGTTTAGGCTTAACAGATACGCTCCGAAGGTTACTCATTTGCTTTTTGCTGATGATAGCCTAATTTTTGGAGATGCCTCGGTCAATGATGCGGTGAATATAAAGAATATTCTGTATGAGTACAGTATTTGTTCGGGTCAGGTAATTAATTTTGAAAAGTCGGGCCTCTTCTTTTCCAATAATGTGAGTGATTCGGTCAAATTGGATATTCAGAATCTTCTCGACATAGGCCACACGTCCAACATTGAGAGATACCTTGGGCTCCCGTCGTTAGTGGGTCGTAACAAACGGCAGGCTTTCCAAAACTTATTCGATCGACTGCAAGCACGTATGTCGAACTGGTGTGTATTCCCTCTCTCTCAAGGGGGTAAGGAAGTTTTTGTGAAATCGGTTCTACAAGCCATTCTGGTGTATGCAATGGGAGTTTTCCTCCTTCCAAAGTCCCTATGCCATAAGCTTGAGTCTGCTATGGCAAGGTTTTGGTGGCAGAAGTCTCAGGCAAGACGTGGTATGCACTGGTGTAATTGGAGCTTTCTATGTCGCAGAAAAGAAGAAGGTGGTTTAGGCTTCAGGGATCTCTCGGCTTTTAATGTGGCTCTCCTCGCAAAGCAGGCATGAAGACTGTTATCTAACCCATCGTCTCTTGTGGGAAGAATTTTTAAGGCTAAATATTTTCCAAATACTGGTTTCCTAACATCCACTCTCACATCTCACCTGTCTTTAATTTGGAGAAGTGTCTGGAGCTCTCGGGGCCTTCTAGAACTTGGACTGAGATGGAAAGTAGGTAATGGGAGTTTAATATCGATTTGGAATGATTGTTGGCTGCCGGGCCCAACGCCCAAGCGACTCCTTTCCCCCACGGTTAATGGTCTCATTAGAGAGTCGGATCTGCTGTGCTAGAATGGTGGTGCGTGGAATGAAGATCTTATTAGGGAATCGTTTGTGCCTAATGAAGCAGCTCAGATTTTATCTATTCCTTTATCTAATTTTCCTCAAGCAGATTGTCTAGTTTGGAGTGGGGAAAAATCTAGAATTTATTCAGTAAGGAGTGGATATAGTCTTCTTAAACCAGCAGAGGATATGTCTTCCATGGATGTGGATCTTTTTCGATCAGTTTGGAACACCAAGTGTCCCCCTAAAGTTCGTATTCAGGTTTGGAGATTCTTATGTAACTTTATACCTACTAAAGCATGTCTCTACTATCGCCGTATTGCTCAAAATCCTAATTGCCCAGATTGTATAGACAGGCCTGAATCTAGAGAACATGTTTTTAGGGACTGTCAAAATGCTACTCTGATATGGCAGGGGATGGGTTATAACTGGCCTTCGACAGTTTTAACCCTATCGTTTAAAGAATGGTTATCGTGGGTTTTTGTTTCACATCCTAAAGTTCGTCATTCAGAAATTATGATCATCTTATGGTCCATTTGGTATGTGCGGAATAAAAAGCTTCATGAAGGTGTATCTAACTCATACAATCATACTATCTCATTCATAAAGGCATACTGTAGAGAGATTGAGAATCTTTTACCACAGCACTGTTCCCCTCCTTTATCGATAACTCCCCGATGGTTTGCTCCGACAGTCGGCACAGTGAAGGCAAACTTTGATGCATGCTTCCGTTCCTTAGAGAAAACAGCTTGGTCAGGGGTTATTATCCGTAATCATAATGGAGATGTTATGGGTAGTAGTCGAAGGATTACCTTCCATATCCCAGACGCATTCCAGGCGGAGGCGGTGGCGGCCCTTCACGCCGTTCTTCTGCTTCTTGACCTAGGGTTCCGCCGCGCTATAGTCGAAGGTGATTCCCTCACAATCATCAAGAAATTGCAATCCCGAGATCCGGATATGTCAGTCATCAGTAATATAATCCACGAAATAAAGGAAAGGGCGAAATTTTTTACTGAGATCGTATTTACACATACCTTCCGTCAGTCAAATCGGGCGGCGCATCTAATAGCAGGTGCTTCTCATCTCGGCTCCGATGATTCTTTCTGGGTAGAAGAGGACAGCTTGCGCGCAGGTGGCGGTTGAGGAGGATCGCCCACCACTGTGACTTCCCACTCCTCTGCTCCTTCCCGTCATTTCATCTAGAAGTTTCTTTCATGCATGTTCAGATCTACGCTTCTGGTGCCTCACGCTCCTCCAGTTCGCTTACAACGGTGGTTTCCACTTCCCAGATCCACTGGTGTGAGGAGTCGTTCACCGCCTTCATCGTTTTCTCTGTCTTTCCGATTTTGCTTTTTAGTTTTGCTTTAAGAGCTTTGTCGGTTGGTTTTTCTAGAACCATCTTGTTTTTTAAGTTTTTATTAATAATAAATGAAGGTCGGTTTTTTATTCCAAAAAAAAAAACATCAATTTTCTCGTCACTTGAATTTATTATAATGCAGTATATGTTAATATATATTTTTAACTTTTTGATAATGCAAACACTTTATAGACAAAGCGATTGAACCCGAATCTTCCAAGATACCATCATTTACTTTTTCACTGGACCACTTGTTGGGTTCCTTTGTAAAAATATTTCTAAATTAATAGTAAGTAACATATTAAAAGTAAAACAATTCTTTTATATTTTTATTCATATTATTTACTTAAATTCAACTAAATATAAAAAAGTATATTTTCAAATTATAAAAATTAAAAACTAAAATTAGTGTATGTATATATATATATATATATATTTGAATAATCTAAAGTTGATTACAAGGTAGTATCTATTCAGACATATTCTTAACCCCTTGACAATGCATATACACTTTGTAGACAAAGCGATTTGAACTCGTGTCTCTTCGGATAAACATCATCCGCTTTTTCATTAAACACTTGTTGAGGTAAAATTTAATATATATATATATATATATATATATATATATATATATATATTGTCCTTTTCATGTTTTAATAGGAAATTTGCCGACATGGTTTGTAAACATTTTGAAAAAAAAATGTGAGAACCAAAAATTCTATCCATAAAATATAAGAATTTTTCAAACACTCAATTTTTTATATATATAAAAAAACACAATTAAATTCTTGGAGGAAATTTTATATATATATAAAAAACACAATTAAATTCTATCCAAAATAAACTTTAAACGTTTAAAATAAAAAATTGTATAATTTAAACATTTATTTTATATAAAATTTAAATTTTAATAAGGGTAAACTACACTAAATACCACTTAACTTTACCCTTTGAATCGAACATAACACCGAACTATTGATTGTTACACGTAAGACCACTAAATTTTGTTTTTTCTTCAATCCAAGCACTCGGCCGTTAAATCCCAACAGACCATTAAATTCAAAACGACGTGTTTCGTATAGCTGTTTTTATGCCTAATATAGGCCAAAACGACGTCGTTTTGTTAGAAAAAAAAATAAGAAAACATGTATTTGGGGAATATTGAACCAAGAACCTCTAAGATGAAAGGTTTACACTAAATCACCAAGCCAACTTAAATACTTGATAGATTCTTAACAAACAAAAACATAGTATGTAAATAATATTGCAATTGAACTTAAAATATATTTGTTTTTAAAAAAATTCAAAACTTACAAAAATGTTCAAATAAGTCCCTAAAATCCCTAAATCACAAATCCCCAAAACTAGCGAACGAGGTGCCAATTGAATGGCTATTTCACGTTTGATGTTCAATGTTTGATTGACACATCGTTCATCGATTTTCGACGATGGAGAGTTGGGGGGAATATCAGGCTGGTTTCGGCGATCGAACGAGTGGGGTCAGAGACGGCGGCCGACGGCAGAAGCGGTAAGAATTTGGATATTTATGATTATGGGATTTTTAGGGATTTAGGGACTAATTTGAACATTTTTGTAAATTTTGGAATTTTTTAAAACAAATAAGTTTGAAGTTCAATTGCAGTATCATTTACATATTTTTTTTATTAGAATTGTATCAAATATTTAAATTCGCTTGGTGGTTTGGTGTAAATCTTTCATCCTAAGGGTTCTTGGTTCAATCCTCCTCAAATTTAATGTTTTCTTCTTCTTTTTTTTGCCTAGATAGGCCAAAACCACATTGTTTTAAATTTAACGGTTGAGTGCTTGAATTGAAGAAAAAATAAAATTTAGTGGTACAATAGTATCAATTTATAGTTAAATGGCATTTGGTGTAGTTTACCCTTTTAATAATTTGACCCTTTCTTCTTGGTATTCTATCATTCTGCCCCGAATGAAAGGGCAACCATGGAAAAAAGAGAGGTAGGCAAGTGCAAAGAAAACCCTATCTCCATCCAACTTGACTATTTCTCCTAGTGATTCCATTATTTTCTCTTTCCTTAACCAATTTTATTCAATGAAAAAAAACGTGCTTTAAATAAAATAAATAAATTACATGGTCAAGAAAGAAAACCGGGACAACTCACAGCTAATCAGGTTCAAAGAACATGGTGGTGTGAGAGACATTTGTGGAAACTTGTTTCCCCCTTTATATTCCTCCTTGTCCTGCACCAGTTTTCCCTCAAAGTGGCAAAAAAACATTTATGAACACCCTGAATCTTTGATGTTTAAGTAGTTGTTTTCATCTTTGAAAGACAAGTTCTTTTTTTTTTCCATTCCAGTTTGTGTAAGAAGGAAGAAGAGATCAAAATGTCTAATTTAGGACAGAAATCTGCTGAAAGAGCAAGCTTTGTCAATCTTCTAAGCCAGTACTTGAAGGAAAAAAGGAGTCTTGGGGATTTCAGCGTTGGAATCTCTTCAAAACCTGATTCTAAAGGTACCCTTTTTTATCTTTTTGTCAAAGATTTCTCCTTTTTTTCATGTGGGTGTTTTTAGAAAGAAGATTTCTCAGATTTGGGAAGAAGGGTTGTTTTTATATGTTCATGGATTTGGTTATGTTTGCAGGGCAACAAGCAAAAACAATTAACTTTTTGTCCCACGTGGCTAATTCTTCAGAGAGTTCAAGACCAAATCTTGTGGCATCAAATGTGAAATCTGCAGATTTCTTCCCTGGCAGCTTTGTTGCATCCTGTTCCAAGGAAGACAACATTAACAAGACAGATCTCAGGTGTGTTTGTGTTTTGTTTTGTTTTGTTTTCCATTAATATCAGAACATAGGCCTTGGTTTCATGGCAAATAATAGGTTGTGATTAGTTTGTTGTGTATTTTAGTTGGTCGATTCGAGTTCGATTAGTGTTTTTATAAGTATAACGATCGGTTCGGATGTATTTCGATTGTAATTGTTGGTGAGAAATTTCGAAACAACATGTGTGAACCAAGAATGTTTGTTTTTGTTGGTGTAGGAAAAAACCAGTAGCAGTGGAACAAAAGAATGCTCAGCTGACTATATTTTTCAATGGCCAAGTGGTTGTGTATAATGATTTCCCAGCAGACAAGGTGAATGAAATCATGGCCTTGGCTAACCAAGGAAGCTCAACTGCATCTACATGTGTTAATGTTGCCGACTCTGCCATGGAAAAACCGAGTTCTAAAACCGATAAGATCGATACCAACAACACCGATATCCCCGACTTGAACGTTGCCTCTGAAACTGCAAACACTCTGGATCAAGACCCTTCGGTCGAGCGACGTCAGTACGGTGGTTCGGATCTGCGTATCGCAAGAAGGAATTCACTTCACAAGTTCTTTGAGAAGAGAAAAGACAGGTACAGAATTGTTCTTCATATTCTACCTTTTTGCTGCTTGCTTCATTGTTGATTGATGTCTCACTATCAATGGCTTCAATCTTTCAGGGCAGCTGCAAGAGCACCGTACCAATTGAACAACAACCGAGTCCGGCTGCTTCCGCCTAAACCCGAGGAAGGTCAATCGTCGAAAGACACACCGAGAAACATCGATCTCAACTTATAATAGTTTATATAGATGACTTTATTGTGTTGTAACTTTAATTATACAGGCACAAGAATTTTGACTATTGTTGTTAGCCAAATTTTATACTTATATCAATATGTTTCTTTTCTGTAACTAATCTGTTACAATTGAATTATGATTTGATTTCCCCCCTTTGCATGTAAGTGTAATCCTTCATGGTTAAAACTCTATAAACTTGTTTCTTTCATCTTCTTAATGAGACCTTGTTAGTTAGTTTTGGCAAATAAGATACTCTGTAAGTATAGGTGTTCATGAATCGAATCAGAATGACTCCGGTTTTGAATGTGAAGTTTAAACTCGAGCTTAAATTGTAATTAAAACGGGTTTTGGGTCCAATATTTTATCATGGTAACTTTGGGTGAGTCTGCGGTACAACAACATAATTTAAGGCTAAACAACGTACAATTCAAATGTTACAAAAACATATAACACTTTCAGTTAGTATAGGTAACAACTTAAGTTGCAACTGATATATTAAAAATCACATAATCTAACGTTTAGTCGTTTGTATTTTGGTTATTCAAACTGAAAAACTTTTATTTTGGTCACTCAATTGTTAAGTACGTAACGACATTTGAGTAAGCATGTTCACGTACTATTTTTCTTGAATAAATAAATATCATTAATTGGAAGGTTGAAAACTGAGCTAAAGACCTTTGACAAAATCCCTAACGAATGGTTACTGAACTAAATTGAGTAATATATTACATGGTTGAGAATAAAATAATTTCTAGGTTAAATTTGTGTTGAAATTGATTATACTTGTTTCATGAGAATATATTATAATATAATATATATTTTTATAAGAATATATTTATTACATAATCTATAAAAATTAATTAAAATACGTTTAGTTCATAAAAAATACTTATTATTTTAACCTAAAATATATTAATTATAACATAAATTATAGAAATATTAGAACTTGTAGAGCGGTCCCAATGATAAAGTATGATGTATTCCATTCAGGTGACCCGGGTTCGAGCACGACGTGTGTGCCTTATTAAAGAGCTAAAAAAACTGAACAGATACTACCTCGTAATCACATCAATATAGTAAAAAATATAATATTAATTAAAATATATTATTTATATAGAAATTATTTACAATTTATGTTATAAGATTAAAAGAGGTAAACTATTTTTATCACTCAATTTTTCTCAGATTTTTGTTTTGGCCAATAAACTTTAAATTTTTTTACTTTCATCATTAAACTTTCGAATTTTACCCATTTTGATTACTCAATTGTTAAGTCTTTAGCACAATTTAGTTTCTTGGGTAGATTTATGACCCCCTTAAAACTTTATTCTCAAACCCATATTCTCGAGCTCTATTTGATTCACATGCGTTGGAGTATTTTCTTCTAAAATTGAACAATTGAGAGGTCAAGAAACATGAGAAAAAAATATCTTGATTCCACGCTGATCAGATGACGAAGATCAAATATTATACCAAGATAAAGTCAAAATTTTAATTTGAGTTTTGTCAATTTTAAAGAGGTTTCAAAGAAAACACAATTGAGAAAAAGAAAGATAATAGGAAGAGGCATGTTTTGGTACTAAGTACGTCACAAAACAATGGTCGACATTGGTCGAACAATGATAGAGAAAATTTTGACCATGAGAAAGAAAGAGGTTAAAATTTTAAAAAGTTTTTGAAATAAAAGCTCCAAATGCAACAAATTGGTATTGACATTAAACAATCAATGCTTGACAGGTTGAGTGACCAAAACGAACAAAATTCAAAACTGTAGTGGTGAAATTGAAAACTTTAAAGTTGAGTGACATAAAGATTTAGACAATCTTATATAAAAACCATTTTTAATATTTATTTAAAAAAATGACCTCTTTCTATGTTTATTTTAAAAGATGACCCCAAATTGTCATATTTCAAATAAACATGGGAATAGGCCATTTCTCTAAATTAATATTAAAAAAAGTTTTTTATAAAATTGCCAAAGACTTATTAGTACGTGGCATTGCTTCATTTGTTGTTGACAGAATAAGAAATACATAGCAGTAACGTTATCTTTCCCCCCTCAATAATAATCCCGCTATAAATACTTTTTTTGGAGCCACTCGTTTTCTCCTCCTCTCTTTAGGGGCCTCTTCTCTTTTCCATTTTTTTCTTTTTCTTTTTTTCTTTCTTTTTTCCATTTTTTTTTCTTTTCTCACTTTCTCGAGGCCTCGCGTACTTTGAACCCTAGCTGGAGAAAAAAAAGGGAATTCAAAAGCGTAATTTTCTTGCAAACCAAACACCTCGATTAATTATCCCCCGGTAAATCGCCGAGAAAAAGAAAGAAAAATGCAGCACCAGAGGATGAAGCAACAGCAACAAGCCTTGATGCAACAAGCTCTTCTTCAACAACAGTCTCTTTATCATCCTGGAATCTTAGCTCCTCCTCAGGTTTTTCCACTATTTTTTTTCTCTTATGCCTTCAACTTTTTGCCAGTTTCTATTTTCATCGGTTATTGACGCATATTTTCATCCGTTTTTTAGGATTTTTTTTGTTGTTTTTTTTAAATCGTATTTTGATCTTCGAGCTCATGTTTGCTCACTTTTTTGTGATCGATTCGTAGAGCTTGATTAGTTTGATAATTTTATGTGGTGACGGATTTTTCTTTGTGTTTTGCTATGTGGTGGATTTTGTTTCTATTTTTGTTGATTTGTAGGCTTTGAATGCGATTATTTCTGCTTTATTGGTCGGAAAGTTGATTTGACAATCTGTTTCTTTCACGTGCTTTTGGTGCAAACTGAAGCTCATTGTTTTGGTTTAATTTGATGAGAAATTGTTTTGTTTCTTAGTATTTTACGTTTTCATCGCGTGAAATTTCAGTGTTGTTATTTCTCTTATATGAAGTTGCAGGCTGCAGCCTTTGTGCTGAAGATTTTGTTTGGTGTTTTCTTTCTCATTTGCTTGTGTTTCTCACCACTTTGGTTTTATTTGGTTTACTGCTAATTGAAATCTACATGTTTTGCAAATGTTGAGAAATGATTGAGTTTGTTTATGTAAGTTAAGTTTCCATCTATCGTGTACACGGTCACAATCAATTAAACTATCAGTCAATTTGTCTATGTTTATATGTGCGTATGTATCTATCTGTATGTCCTGTTTACTACTACTCCCTCTGTCCCACTAAAACTGTCACATGTTGACTTTTTTTGGGTCAAACTTTTTCAACTTTGACCTCTTATAATTTAAAATTTATTAATGATAAAAATATGAAAAAATATATTTTAAAAACTTTGAATCAACTAGTTTTCAAATATATTTTTTATAATTTTTAATTAATTAAAATATTTAAATAAATTATAGTCAAAGTTGAAAAATTTTGACTAGAAAAATGTCAACATGTGACAGTTTTAGTGGGACGGAGGGAGTATTAGGAAAGAACATGCAATTTCTCCCACCACCCCTCGCGTTCCAAGTTGTGGAGCAAACAAAACATGGTTTGTGAATTTCATTGTGTGCCTCTTTAGGTTCATAATTTATGGTGCCCCAATAGAACAGCATGAGCAAATTAAAAAAGTATATGGCCCTTCAATGTGTTTTCCTTTTGTCAAAGTTGCATTTCTAGCAAACCTCTTTGTTTGAATTTTATAGAACGACATGGTCTTGTTTTTCAAATTGGAGGTGGGAGTTAAAGAGAATTTTGAGTTGTATTTATACTTGAGTTTACTCTGACCTGCAGACTAAATTTATGCTGGAAATATGTTGTATTTAGATTAGGTGGGAAATCTTTGGCCTTCTTGTCACTGAAAAAAAGGTGAAAAAAGGAGATCACGGTAAAAAACAAGAAAATGTATGGTCCATCTTGTCTTTAAGTTGAAAGTATCAGTGAGGTTGGAGAACTGATGTTCTCATTTCTAAAGGTTGTCTTTTAGGTTGACTGTTGGATACCTCATGGAACTCTTGTTCATTTCTGGATTTGAATGATTTAAAATTGGATTGAGTGGGAAGGGATTTTTTCTGTAGACCATTTCTTCTTTTCCTCTTTTCTTAAATTTTTTTCTTTTTAATTTTTCAGATAGAGCCAATTCCAAGTGGAAATCTGCCTCCTGGTTTTGATCCAAGTACTTGCCGCAGTGTGTGAGTGTTTGCCTAAATTTTCTTTTTAGTTGTTTTTATATATTACTTTTTGTTTGTTTTATATTTTTGTGTCTGTTATTTCCCTTATTTCTTACGCAACTGTACAAGTTGCTTCTATGCTTATTTCTTATGATCATATTCATTGGAGACACTTTTCCTTCATGAATCTGGTGATAAAAATGTTTCTACTACCCTTAGTGCAAAATTTTAAGTCAATGTCTCCTTTGATTGATAGTTAAATGTTTTTTGGGGGATTTGGTTGATACTTGTATGTTCTTGCATCTTTTGAACAACTCAGAAGGCTACTTGTAGCCTTTTATTTTACTTATTTATTTTTTGAGAAACTGCAGGTATGTGGGAAACATACATACACAGGTGACTGAACCACTACTTCAAGAGGTTTTTGCAAGTACTGGTCCTGTTGAAGGTTGCAAGCTTGTCAGAAAGGACAAGGTATTATTTTCAATATTGCGACTTCTTTATTTATCTGAGTCTGTGAGGATGACCTAAATGATTATCTTTTGTTGTTTAGTTTTTTTTTCTCTGTTTCACTTTCCTTTAGCCTTTTTATTGCTGTGTTATTGATCTTTCTTCTGTTCTGTACTCTACTTGAGCAGTCATCATATGGATTCGTCCACTACTTCGATCGTAGATCAGCTGCTCTTGCTATATTGTCTCTAAATGGAAGGCACTTGTAAGTATTAACTTTGGGTGTCTCCCTCTTACTTTATTTTGAGTGTGCATTTCCATCATATCATGTAATTTGCAGGTTTGGACAGCCTATCAAGGTCAATTGGGCATATGCTAGTGGTCAGAGAGAAGATACATCAGGTTTGCTCCCGTACTGGTTTGCAGAAGTTTGGTATAAAATATTGATGATATGCTGTCAGTAAATATATATTTTTTTATAATTATACTGTTTGATAGTATCATTATCTGTGCAGGACACTTTAACATCTTTGTTGGGGATCTTAGTCCCGAAGTTACTGATGCAATGCTGTTTGCATGCTTTTCTGTCTATCCCAGTTGTTCGTAAGTCTCTTCTCTTTTTTATCTTGATTTCAGTAAATGCTTTTGTTGACAATGTTGTAACTTTTTAAAGCTAAATCCTAAACTATTAGAATTGCAAATTTATTAGTTAGTAAACCTTGATTAGTGTTTTTATGTTAAAATGATACAACATTGATTTGATGGTGTCAAAGTGAATAACAAATATGTATGTCTTTACTGATTTAAGGGATGCAAGGGTTATGTGGGATCAGAAAACTGGGCGTTCAAGAGGATTTGGGTTTGTGTCATTCCGCAACCAGCAGGTACCATTCATTGGTTAAGTTTGTGGTGGCTCTTTGTGTTTCTTCTATTTTGATGTTGTTTCATCTACTGATGTTTAACCCTCCCCCCCCCCCCCCCCCCCCCTCTTCAGGAAGCACAAAGTGCAATTAATGACTTAAGTGGTAAGATTGATGTTTTTTTACTCGTATACTCTTCTTCATTAGTCAGTAGTTTTCAGCTCATCAAATAAAGAGGTGATTTATAGCTGTAATAAATTTTAGCTCATCAAATATAGCTGCGGTTTATAGCTGTACCAATATTTTCTTTCATATTCTTTATGTGTTGGAGTAATCTTTAATAGGTTTCTAAAATAGTAAACTAAAAACAAAAATACCTTTTTCTATCTATTATGCTATTCTTTTATGTAAAATTGTGTAGAGTATTTATTCATTAAGTTGCTGTGGCTGAGCTGGAATAATTGTATTTAGCACTGATATTTAGATGAACTATCACTTGCATGAATTGTTATTATCGACATTGCAGTCAATTCCAATTGTGCTTTTAATTTATACTTCTAGGAAAGTGGCTTGGCAGCCGGCAGATTCGTTGCAACTGGGCAACAAAGGGTGCTACTAGCAGTGATGACAAGCAGAGCTCAGATGCCAAAAGTGTGGTGGAACTAACCAGTGGCTCATCCGGTGCGTTTTTTGTTGCAATTCTTTATCTTTTGTTCAAAATATCAAACATTTAAAATAATTATTACATTGTTCAATGCAAACCTCATAACTATTAGTACTTCATCATTTTATTTAACCTTTTATCTATTACCTTGGTATGCAGAGGATGGTAAAGAGACAACCAATACTGAGGCTCCTGAGAATAATCCTCAATATACTACTGTTTACGTGGGAAATCTTGCTCCAGAGGCAAGTGAACATCTCCAACAACTCCTCTATATATCAAACATTCAAGTTATACTGGAATGGTTGCTACAAAGCGAGTTTTACTTTCATAGGACAAGTGAAACGTGTTTGAATGACCTAGAGTATAAAGAATAATTGATCTTTTTCCTATCAGTTCAATCATTTCAATCATTTTTGGCGAGAAATTTGAACCATGTAGAGTGAAATGTTTAGTACTTTGACCCTGAGAACTTGCATCTTATGATAAAGTTTTAGTCCATGTGAGAATTGGTCTTGTGTTCTGAAAGTTCCAGTGACTTTGTACCGTAAAGGAGCATCTTACATTCTCCAATAAAATCAATTATTTTTTATTACTGCAGGTCACCCAACTTGAACTCCATCGTCACTTCCATGCTCTTGGTGCTGGGGTGATTGAGGAGGTTCGGGTTCAGCGCGATAAAGGCTTTGGCTTTGTGAGATACAGTACTCATGCTGAGGCAGCTTTGGCTATTCAGATGGGGAACACTCAGTCATTCCTATTTGGCAAGCAAATAAAGGTTTGTCCTCTGCTTTTAGTCAAAAGTCATTGTATTTGAGAAATACTGATAGGAGCCGAACTTTGAACTTCAAAGGTGGAACCGTATCAAACACACACACACACACACACACACGCATATATAGAACACTTTGGGAGGAGGTTGTTCTGGAAATTCTTCCGCAAGTATTCTGAAATGAGCCATAGTATGAGTTTGATGATTATTAGGGATGGATGAATGTTCTTTGGTTCAGTCTTGCAATTGCGGTTTCAACCATCATTATTTTTAATTCCTTGAAATTGACATTTTAATTTGTTTGTGCAGTGCTCTTGGGGCAGCAAGCCTACACCACCAGGGACAAGCTCAAATCCACTTCCCCCACCTGCAGCGCCTTTACCCAGCCTTTCAGCCGCTGATATTTTAGCTTATGAGCGGCAACTTGCCATGAACAAAATGGGTATTCATGCCCTAATGCACCCTCAGGGGCAGCTTCCTCTCAAGCCGGGAGCAATGGGAGTGGGTGCCGCTGGAGGAAGCCAGGCTATATACGATGGTGGATTCCAGAACGTTGCTGCTGCCCAGCAGCTAATGTACTATCAGTAAACATATAAAGAGATAAGCGGTCGTGTGGTAATATCCTTATCTCCTGCATTTTGCAGGTTTTAATTCGAGTTCGAAATAGGAAGCTTTTTAACGTATTCCCTCTTTCTTAGTGCAGAGGCTGTACCCTGCTTTCATCTTTATATAGCCGTATGTTTGCTTATTGTACCAATCTTTACATGTTTCGAGATTTTATTCGAGTTCTAAACGTGTCTACTAGGAAGTTGTCTTTATGTATTTTATCCTTTATATAGGGATGTATCAGCATATTTGCTTCTTTCTCTTGATCCCTCTACTTATACATTTTCTTTTACTTAAATGTATGGTTACCCTCCATGTTTATGGTTAATTTTGATGATGTCACATTAGAGCATTAAGACAATCCGTTGCTCATGTTTGGTCCGGACATGGCTCCTAGTAATTTCCTTAAGACTAGAACAACCCGAGAGCGCCATGGTGAGTTCAAGCTCATCTTTAAGCATTTCAAGTACTCGTTTAACTCCGTGTTCCCCTATTGCTGCAAGTCCGAACACAACCGGCCTTCCCACCTGAAACACACCATTAGCATACAGAATTCTCCTATATCTTGGTAACGGTGACTGCAAACTGTCATAATTAGTAGATGAAGCTATAGATGAGAGTTTAAGAGCTTACTAGGACAGCCCGAGCACCGAGGGCCATTGCCTTGAAAATATCGGTTCCTCGCGGTATTCCTCCATCAATGAAAACTGGAACTTTTCCTCCAACAACATGAACTACCTGTGACCTCATTGGGGGACAAAATTCAACAGAATGACAATTCTTCCTCAGAAATTTCAGTAATCTCTTGAATATATGCCTGCACACAACTTAATGTGCTTTCAGAGTTAAGAATGTAAAACCGATTGATGATCGGTTTTCTTTAACTAACTTGGAACATAAAATTTTTTATAACTGCAACTGTCATGGCCATCAACAACAATAGTAAGTGAAGGAGAGCACCTCCTCCAGGACATCAATGGTAGCAGGAGAATAATCTAGCTGCCGACCTCCATGGTTGGAGACGATAATCCCAGCAACACCTACTTCCATGGATTTTATTGCTGTGAATAGTAAGATATATCAGAGATATTGAACAAGCTATTCAATTAGCAGACAAGCCAAAAGAAATGGTATTGTTCAACTAGAAAGTGTTTCTTAATGTGCTTTCCACCATTGTCTTTCTCAACATTTTATCTTCCTAGAAAAGTTGAATATAGGACGACATCGACCGAAATCAGTACGCAAGCAAGCGTTTCTTTCGAAAGCCTTCCGAAATAAGTTAAGATCAGAAGTCTTTGAAGAGGACTAGTTTAGACCTGCAGGGTTAGCCAGCTTATGCATAGAAGTTGGGGCAATCATAACTGGCATTGAGATGTTGTAACCCAACATCGTAGTCGATAAACCGATGCTCGTCACATCTCGAAGAATTCGAGGCTGAATACTGATAAATCACATATCATAATCAGCAAAACGAAACGAAAACAAGTTTGCTATAGATCATTAATCAGTTTTAATGCATTACATGATTCTGCTAAAAGCTTCCTCATTCTCTTCTAAGGTGTACTGGTCCTCCGCTCCTCCGGCGTAGAAATCGTAGTACATTTTCGGAAGCGCTTGCCGTGCTAATTCTCTGAATTCATTGACTTTAACTTGTTCATCTGCCATTATCCTGGATTCATAGAACAACAATATTATGTTTCACCAATACTTGCAAGCATGAGAATTACTGAAAGATGAACTGAAGCTCAAAAAGATAATTAAAAAAGGAAAATTACCTATTGGATTTGTTTTCCCTTTGAGATATTATCTGAAGGTAGACTAGAGCAGATTGTCTGCAACAATTTTTATGAACCAGGAAAGTCAATACTTATTTTGTATGTATTCTTATCCATCAACTATAGCTAAAGCCATACTGTTACTCGTCAAGTTGCGGAATATATTATCTAGGGACGGAGCCAGAAACGAATGTCGGGAGGGGTCAATTTACTGGATTTTAAAAATAGTGTTTAAACTCAAAATTAAAGGCAAGGTCCAGTTTATCGAATGCTTAAATTTATAGGGATTTAAATTGTCATTAGACTAAAAATTTGAAGGGGTCAAATTAAAATATTTAAAAATTTTAATTTATAATATGAATTTGAGAGGGTCAAATTAAATTTTTTTTTTTAAATTAAATGACTTGTTATGAATTTTTTAAATTTATGGGGCCAAGGCCTCTTTGTGCAATGCTTGTGCCTCGACCCTGGCAATTAGATCATATCCGTAATCAGATAAGGCACTTTCAGCTAAAGACTTAATAATAAAATAAGTATCTAATTTTTTTTAATAACAAATAAGTATCTAAATTGAGTGACGAGTGTTTGAAGTATTTTAATTAAAATAAGTTATTAATGTTTTATTTTGTTATTATTTTAAGATTAATTCAGTGATCGTTAAAAAATTCTGCCATCCACTCAAATGTAACACATTGTCTGTTTCTTAATTCTTTTAAAAGAAAATTATAAAATCTTTTAATTTCATCAAAATCCCCTAAAAACCTTTAATTTCTCAAAAAAGTCCCAAATCAAATCTCATTTTCATCGTCAATTCATCAACCACCGTCGACCCATTCCGTCGCTGTACCTCTGCTGGTTGTTCGCGTCCCCTTGTTGTTGCACGAAACACCGTCCTTCACTCAGCCGCCGCCCTACATTGTTGTCCACCTTTAAAGTCCTACTTCGTCGCACATCCAACCGGTTCACCCAATCATCCTATATTGGTTCGTTGTTGTCACTTGAACTTGCATCGTCACCTGAAATGAACCGATGAGCCCCCAATGCTTGAACCTATGACCGTTTGAGAAGATTTAAAGTCTAGGGTTATTTTGTGAGAAATTAGAAGTTTTAAGATTTTTTGAGAAATTATGAAATTTTAGAACTTTTTTGAGAAATGAAAAAAATTAAGGCCCTTTAATAAAATTTAGGGTAAACTACATAAATGACCACCATACTATTAGTAAAGTCGCGATTTGACCACCTTACTTTTTTTTAAGCAATTAAACCACCAACCGTTAAAAACTAACGGAAGGTGTGACGTGGCTGTTAATAAAATTGGTATAATTACACATTTGATCCCCGCTATTTGTACATTTAATCAATTTGATCCCAATTTTAATAAATAAAATAATTTTATTATTTAATTAGGTTACGACACGTGTCGTCGTATTATTGGAGGACTTTATTTAGTATGGTGGTCATTTATGTAGTTTACCCTAAAATTTAAAGACCTATGGATCAGATAATAGCATTCAAGAGTCTGAGAAGGGGCTGGGAAATTTCGAGTTGAGTCGAATTTATAAAATTTCGAGTTGAGTTAAAATGAGTAGAGTTTTTTCATCTCGAGTCGAGTTGAAAATTTAATTTTTTTCAAGCCGTGTCGAATTTTGCTCACCCCTAGATAAGACCCCTCATTATTTCTTGAAGCTCAATCTCTCCCTTGGATGAACTATATAGCCAAAAGAAACCATGAACTAGAATAGAAGAGCTTACCCCACCCATGAGTAAATATTTTGTAGCAGCTTCATTAGACCGTACATCTTTTTTGGTATATCCAGGTAATAGGTAGGAGCAAAAACTGAAACATCCTGGAGCTACAAAGATAGTTATTAAATCGCTAGCACTGCATAAAAACATTCCCCCTAGTTCCATGAAAAATCCAAAAAAAAAAAAAATCTTCCATGAAAAAAACATCAATGTCTTTCTACACACAAAATTTTAGATTTGTTCATAAGGCCGTCTTTCTTGCTTGAATTGCCTCCGGCATCTCCTTTCCTCTTCTACGTGTAACTCTCGCGAATCATGCAAGAATTTGCAATTTTCTCCATAATAGCATCGTCCTTGAGAATGATATCGGCAAAGCTGTGAAAGGAAGCCTTGTCTCTGCGGTGGATTGCAATGGTTCATGCTTCTTAGCTGCTGTCCATGGTAATTTGTCTCCATGGCTTTCTCATTGTGACGGTTCCAGTATCTATCCACAGGGAAGCTTGGTCGGTTGTTTTCGTAATATTTATCAACCTTTTGAAGCTGAACCTCCTGAATGCCAAACTTGCTTGAATTACGAGGAATTTGATTGTGATAACTATTCCTTGCATGCACATCTTGGCATTCGGATCGAATACTTCCGTTCCTGACATTAGGACAAAAACCTGACTGGGGTTGAGTTGCAGGCCACTGAGTTTCAGGTAAGAAACCTGATTGCCGAGTCGTAATTGATAGTTTCTTCATATCGGAAGTTAAACTCGACGGTTGATGTTGGGATGCTACTCTGCCTGAATTAGTAGATGAACCCGGCTGTTGAGGTTGAACTTCCATTGGGATGCTACTCTTTTCTTCTCTTTTTAAGATCCTGAAGTCCAAACATGATAAGAGTTACTAGAATGAGATTCCAAGATTAGCCTTTTTTTTCGGGCTTTCGTACTTAGCAATTAGCATCACCACATAACTTATTTTGAAACCCTTTTTTTTACCTATTTGATCTGAGAATTTTCCTCTTCTCCTTTTCCTGGATCCGCACATCTCTATCAGACCTGGCAAGCGAGCCCCTCGAATGTTTTTCCATCAAAACCTTTTGCCTCTCCCCTTCATCTTCCCATCTCTGATGAATATTATCGATAGCATTATATTCAAGAATCAATGCATAGCTGAAAATGAAAACCATTGAAATGGCTCAAACCTGTCTTAAAGTCTTCAGTCGGTAGAGGTTTCGACCCTTGATTAGGAGGGGGTGAAGTGGAGAAAGCGGCTTCTCTCCTTTACTCCAGAGGACTTCTATCTGATCACATGAGCCACAAACATTATGTTAAAGGACTACATTAGTTTTGAATGCATAAAGGACATGTTATATAAATGGATCTATGATCTTTCTAACTCGAGCTAGTGCCTCAAAATATTATTTAAGCCGTGACCAGATGTAGCCTGACTAGGAAACACTATACACACTTTGAATATCTTGTTCTCCTTTTTCTAATCTAAACATGTTTATTCTACAATATAAACAGCCTGACTCACAGTAAATGTATGTTGCTGCTTGGCAGCCCCATAGCTTTCCTTGACAATGCGCCCTGCAACAGTTCTCGTACCACATGGAGGACCACAAGCACTTCGTGATGCTAAGTTAAACCTGAAGCAAAAAAATAAGATGTGGTAACAAGATATAAAACTTAGTACAAGTATAATTAGACAAAAAGTTGGAAGATATAAATAATTTAACCAGACTTCGGGTGAGTGGAACATATCCGACATACATATGCTCAACTTTTAAAGCTAACTATATATTTGGAGGTTCGTAACCATAGCCGAACATGGATACTTCAGAAAAAAAAATGAGGAATTTGGGTAAGATAGATAAGTATGCAACATGCATAGCATAAAGCTGCCTAGATCGGCATCATATCAAAGGCTACTTTGCATGTATGCTCCTTATGTTGTTACACAAAAAGAATTATTCTTACACTTACATTTCATAAACGTTCTGCTCAAACATAACGACATCACCAGTGCATGCATCACCTGCACCAGATTCCTTTGGTTCTCAGAACAAATTTACAAAAAGAGTAGGCACAAAACTAAAGCACCTTATGCATAGAAAAGGAGATTAAAAATTGGATAAATATACCATACACTGGCGGTGGAAACTAAAAGATTTCACAAGCACCTTAATTTTAGTGTTTAGGGATTCAGCTTAGGGTGTAAGGGTTAGGGGTTAGAATTTAGGGATAGTGGTTAGAATTTAGGATTTATAGGTTAACATAAATCCATCATATTACCCTAAACCCTGAATCCTAACCTATAAACCCTAAACACTAAAATTTAACCAATATCCCTAAATTCTAACCCCCTAAACTCTAAACACTAAAATGAATCTCTAAACCTTAAAACTAAGACCTTTGTGAAAACTTTTAATTACTATCACCTGTGTACTGAATATAAATCCTTAAAAATTTTCAAATCACATTAGCTTGTATAATGTATAAGATACAAACTGATATATGAAGCGTTTTCTTGAATTTTTAAGATGGATTCAGAAACTCAGGGTTCGGACTTCGGTAAGCCATGAACCAAAGTGTATACCTTTACAGTTCAATACAAAGCTGGATATTGGATACTTCTTCTCCCCTCCACCATTTGAAGCCCTAAAACAAATAGAAAGATGTTTTTAGAAAAAATATATACAGATCTACAAAACCATGAATGATGCTATTGTAGAAAATGGAGATTACTCTAAATGCTCCTTTATGCGTTGAATAAGAACATCCTTTTTCCCACTCAATCTTAGTCCATTTTTCCTCAGATAAACCTTACACTCATCTACTTTAAGCTTCTCTAGCTTCCCATCTGACAAGAAATGTAACAAGGAACTCAGATTTCCAAAATAGAATAACCAGAAATCTATATAATTTCAGTGAAAAATGATCAAAAGTACCAACCTTTTATAACATTTTGAACATTCTCGTAAATTTGATCATCAACATGTGAAAAACCAATCCCCAAATCTGGGTCTTTCTCATTACCCAAATCAGAATCCTTAGCACAACTGCAAATGTAAACAAAAACAAAATAAAAACAAAAACTTTAGCAGTACCCAACATGTTTAAACTAATAAAAATGGGGATATGGGAATTATCTGACCTTGATTTTTTCTTGATAGACGATTTCTGAAATCTGGTGCTGGTGGTGTCCTCTTCGTCGGTGTAACTTGGGTCTGTACCCGAATGGTAATCTGGGTCGGACCCGTTGTTACTACTGGAATCTTCTTCGTCTTCATCCTCTTCAAATCTTTCATTGTAATCTTCAGAGTCGGAAATCGGCATTGTAATCTTTGGTTTCTTGTTTCAATTGCGAGGGTTTATATGGAGAGGATTTGAAATTCAAAGGTTAATTTACCGTTGGGTGTTTAATGGAGCCGAAGATTTTTATTCGCAATTCACGATGCCCATTAATTTAATAAAAAAATTTAATTGGATAAATTACTCTATTAGTCACTAAAATAAACTTCAAATAAATGATTAATGGGTAATTATACCATGTATTAACAAAAAAAATCTCATAAACGTCTTGATTTTAGGAGTTAGGAACTTAATTTAAGCTTTTTAGGGTTTGGGTTTATGAATTTAGAATTTAAGTGTTGTGGTTATAATTTATGATTTAGAGTTAAAATTTAGGATTTATAGGTTAAAATGTAAATCTCTAACCATATTACCCAAAACCTAAACCTTAACATTTAACCAACAACCCTAAATTCTAAAATCATAAACCAAAACTCCTAAACCCCAAATAAAATTTTAAACCCTAAAACTATTATATTTATAGGGAAAAAATCATCGTCGGTGCATGAAATATTTTTCCTGAATATTTTTTAAATTTATTTAAATAAAGATTTCAATTTTGATTTAGTAGAAAGATTATATTTTTATACACCTGTGTAAAAAAAAATTTACACAACCCTTCATAATTAGATTATAAAATTTAAAACCTAATTTTTTAACCCTAACACCCTAAACCTTAAACTATAAACCGTAAACTCTAAATTCTACACCATACGACATAAACCCCCAAAGTTTAAATTTTACCCAAGCTTGTGTATCAAACTATTTTCCTTAGTGGAAGAGTTATATTTTGATATATATGCTGTGTAAAAAAAATTACACAACCCTTTCATAATTGAATTATACAATGTAAAACCTAAATTTATAACCCTAACGCCCTAAATCCTAAACTATAAACCGTAAACTCTAAATTCTAAACATGAACTTTAAATTCTACACCTTATATCCTAAACCCTAGACGCTAAAATTGAAAGAAAATCATTGAGTTAATTGCATTTCACGTCTCTAAACTACAATTCTCATTTTAAATTGGTCCTAATTTTTTTAATATTCCAATTTTATCCCCAAATTATGACTTGCATTCTAAATTGATTTATGAACTTTTGAATGTTCTATTTTCATCTCCAATATATGACCCTCATTCTAAATTGATTCTCAAACTTTTGAATGTTTCAATATCATCTCCAAATCACGCATACCGTTAATAAAATCATTAAAAAATAGTAATTATCATGTAAACATTGACGTCTATTATGTAATAATATGATATGACATAAACAATAATTAATGTTGCATATACTGATAATTTGAGATGAAATTAGAACATGCAAAAATTTGAAGACTAATTTAAAATAAGTGTCATAGTTTGAGAATGAAACTAGAACGCTCAAAAGCTTGTGGACCAATATAGGAGAGTAATAGTTTGGGACCAATATAGAATGGGAATCGTAGTTTGGGGATGTTTGATGCAATTTACCCAATAACTAATAACTTGATTTTGTTCATAAAATTATGTGATTTTTATAAATTACCATTCAGTAGTTCCGGTAATAAAGAAACACAGAGCACATAGGCTATTTGGTTTTTGTAATGAATAAATATCAAAGCAATGAGAGGAGCTGCCTATCATGTTTGGTTCTAACATGGCTCCTGCTAATGTCCTTCACACTAGAACATCCAGCAAGGGCCATGGTTAGTTCAAGCTCGTCCTTAAGCATTTCGAGGACTCGTCGGACTCCAGATTCTCCCTTTGCGGCAAGTCCATACATAACCGGCCTTCCGACCTACGAAGTATGTAACAAGCAAAATCTCAAATTATGGCGATTGCAGGTAGTTGAATTCTTGACAGAAGTTATCAATGGAGGTTTAAAAGCTTACTAGGACAGCTTGTGCACCTAGAGCCAATGCCTTGAAAATATCAGTTCCTCGCCGCACTCCACCGTCGAGGAAAACCGGGACTTTTCCACCAACAGCATGAACCACCTGCAACCTCATGGTGCATACAAAATATGAACTGAATTGTTAGCCTGGTAGGCAGGGCAAGGCATGCATCAGCATTGCACTTATCCATTAGCAACAATAATGGTATGCAATGAGAGCACCTCTTCAAGAACAGAAATTGTGGCAGGGCAATAATCAAGCTGGCGAGCTCCGTGATTCGAGACGATAATCCCGGCAGCACCTACTTCCACAGCTTTTATGGCTGTGAATATATGACACAAATAGCTCAGCAATATCATGTCAACACTATAACGGGAACTCGAACTTATAAAGGTAGTGCCTCGACTTTACCGTCTTCATGAGTGAGTATCCCTTTGATCAGAATTGGCAATTTTGTGATGGATTTCAACCATCCGATGTCCTGTAGAAATGACAATGAATTAGTTAAACCAGGTACTAAAGTGTTGCTGAAACATGCCTGAGAATGGAACTTCTGCAATGAATATCCTAGGAAAAACATATTACAAGACAACATGAATGATTTATCGAAGTTTACCTCCCAACTGAACGAAGGATCGCGGGTCGAATTCGCCAGAGAATCTAAATTCGAACCTCCACCCTGCAAACAGTATTACATGTTATGTATATTTCATCATCAAAAACATCAAAGAAGCTCAAGAGAAGTAATCCAATCCCTTGATTCCATGTAATTTTCTGCAGTCATTTAAAAGATACGAGACGGATTTAATGTGGCGCGTTTTCGACACAGTTTCATATACGGGTATGGGGACATGGAAGATGCAGGATTGGGACTAATCTACTCACATTGACAAACTTAGTTGTTAAAAGACCCTCCACATTCTTCAATTCAGGTATAATGATCCTGTAAAGGTTTTAGCACACCAGTTCTCAATCTCCATATATTAAAGCAAATTAATCTGAACATTTTAAAGGAAAACGATCTTTAGTGCCCGGAAACTTAATGAAGGAGAGTATGTTGATACTTCACTTGTTCTTAATGTCTGCCTCCCTTCGACCATGTCTCGGAGAATCACCGGTTAGAACAATGGCCTTATATCCATTACTTTCAGCTCTTTGCACCAGCTTAGCTGTTATATCCCGTCTCTTATACACCTATTGAGACGAAAACCAAACTAGAATCCAGTTCTCGTTACACTATGATATAAAAAGAGCTAAGGCAAGGCGGAATACGTATAATTGGAAGAACCGAACGGCATCGCAGCAGGCAGCGACTTCCTCCAAAGTGCATGTGGACGAGAGAGATAAAACCTGGAACGAGAATCATCGGTGAAACTAACATCAAATCTCTTAAGGCATCTAACAGTACAGATATATCTCGTACCATAATCGTGTTGCATGCAGATGCTGCTCTGGCAGTGGCAATCTCTCCTGGAACCAAAACAAACAACTAATGACTACAAGTCGAAACAGAGTTAAAAGGAGTTCATTGTAGAATATTTAGACCTGCAGGGTTTGCCAGCTTATGCCTAGAAGTCGGAGCGATCATGACCGGCATCGAGGTATCGTAACCCAATACCGTAGTTGATAAATCGATGCTGCTCACGTCTACAAGAACTCTAGGTTGAATACTAAGAAGTAACAGATAAATAGTTAGTTACAATGACAGAACCTATTTGCTCGGTATCTGATTCGTTAATCGATTTAAGACATTACGTGATTCGATGAAATGCTTCTTCATTCTCTCTTAAGGTGTACTGATCTTCAGCTCCTCCATGGAAGAAATCATAATACATTTTCGGAAGGGCTTGGCTAGCTAATTCTCGAAATTCATCGACATTAACAGGTTCTGTTGCCATTATCCTAGAAACATAGACAATTTATGATATTCTGATCTAGCAATTCCAGTATTAAACCAAAGCACAAGCAGAAGGGGAAACAAATCATAGAAGTACACACAATTAATAGCATGTCTCCTATTACAGCTGAACATGGGTTTTAAGTTCAGACCAAAATAATGAAAGCAAGCAAGGTGATCTTGGAAAGAACATACCTATTACAGCTGAAAAGCTTGTCTAGAATTGTTGGTTGGAAATGGTAGAGAATGTTCCTGAGCAATAGTTTCTGAATCTTATTAGTTTCATGGGTTAATGTTGCTTACCAAGTGCAATGAAAACAGGAGATTGTTTACAGGGAAGAACTGAACTGATGAAGATGAATTGGTACTGAGTATGGAGTTGCCTTCTTTGACTTTGCTACCTTGTAAAGGGTGATCTTCCTGTTTATCTCAAATATGATCTACTTGGCTATGATATCAAGGAATCTTACATGTTTTGCAGGTCTTGTCCTCTTGTCTTAACTCATAATTTTACCCCCTTTTTTTGGGATGATAAATAGTGATAATTCCAGGGATTATTTAATTAAATACATATACAATTATTATTTTTTTAATTAGAGTTAATTGCATCACAATCTTCAAACTACAATGTTTATTTTAAATTGGTCCTAAACTTTTGAATATTCTATGTTCATCCTCAAGCTATGTCTCCTATTCTAAATCGATCCCAAAACTTTTAAACATTCTAATTTCACCCAACATATGATCCTCATTTTAAATTAGTCCTTCAACTTTTGAACATTTCATTTCATCTCTAAATCATCATTTATACCATATCATATTATTACATAATACACATTGGTGTTTACATGACAATTAACAATTTTTAGAAATGGTTTTATTAATACGTGACATGATTAACACATCCTAATAATTTAAAGATGAAATTAGAACATTTAAAAGTTTCGGATCAAAAACCAATTCAAAATGAGAGCCATAGTTTAAGAATAATATTTCGATATTCAAAAGTATGTTAGGGGTCTTTGAGAATGTTTTGTGCAATTAACTCTTTAAATTATTACAAATATCTTTTTTACCAAATACACTCCCCATTATAGTACATGATCATGGCTATTTCATACAGTAAAAACTAATTTGATATTATCTTAATCTTCAACATAAACCTTGCTAATGTTGGTGGTGCACCATCGATTTTAAGAGCAAATAGACACTAGGAAGTCCATCAAAGGAAATATGACAATAATGTGCTAGTACAGTACTAAAGTTAATTGTCATAAAAAGCTTTTTAAGTGGTTTACTATTTGTTGTTCTACTCTGGTTTTGACACAGAAGGAATAGTTGTCTTGGAACATATGCTCTTAAGGTAGGGTCTCTCCTTCACAATTCCACATTGCAAATTTGTCCCTATACTCTACCGAATTGTGTGGTGAAACAAAAAAAAACCCAGAATTTTCACTCCAATTTTTGGTCTCTGGGTGTGGACAACCAACACCGAGAAACTCGATGATGAGTTGTTAAAACTACGGAGCACGGCTGAAATCACCACAGCTTTGTTTTCACCCAAAAGAGGAGGAAGACAACTCCTAACACGATGGCAACTGGAGCCCACTTCCGAATTAAAGCCTACAGGCAAATCCATGAGACACAAAGAACTGTCAAACTTCAGTATTGCTGACAATCATAATCTTTAAAATGAATCAAGAATGGTTTCAAAAATAATCCAGCTACAAATTCATGCAAAATCGACCTAAGCTCTTGCTAAAGAAACTTTCCCATGGTATTTATGGCAACTTCAGTAAAACTATGTGTGTGTGTGTGGGGGGGGGGGGGGGGGGGAGGGGGGGGGGAGCGATCAAACTTCAGAATAATTTTAACAGAAAAACTTATGTAACTAGCCATGCTTGTCTTCATGCCTATAAATAACGCGTAGAACTCAAACTAATTGATGCATTACTGCTCAATACAGACATTAATTTTCCTATTTTCTCTCATCATGAGATGCCAGTCCATGCTCAATGAGCTATTCTGACACTGAACATGTATATAGCATATCAATCACCTATGTTTTCTACCAAGAAAATGACTTAGCAGTACACATTCAGTATCTTCAACAAAATTGTCAAAAACCAAAGGCCAAATGCCTCAACCAAACATAAGGGGAGAGATACAGAGAGAAATGGCCCAAATAATGAGTATTCATCCTTCACTAATCAAAGGGGACTAACCTGTCGATTTAAGTCTCTTGCCTTATCAGCATATATGCGAGATTCCGATGTCAAACGACTGGACATTTGACTGACCTCTGTATTGCAGAAAGAATGTGAAATGTGCACTTGGTTAGTCAATCAAAATAAGAGAGATTAAAGCAACAGTAAAGAAGAAAACATGATTAGGTGACTTCAATTTGAGGGGAATACTTAGAACTAAGCGGTAACAAGGTGAAACCATAAATGACTTTGCCTTGTACCGCATGCCCAATTACTAGAAGAGTAAAAATCTAGAAGTCAAGTTCTTTTAAATTTTAATTGGCATAATGTAAACTGAGAGAAAACTCTACACACACTCAAATGAGAAAAAGACCAAATCAGCTGAAGCAAGCTTTTGAATGATTAATGCAAATCAAAGTTCTGGAACAGCTAAATCTGACTATTAAAGAAACAAAAGTTACAAACCTACACCCAAGAAACATAGCATTTACTTTTAAATACAGACATAATTATCAGGTACTAAAATCATCCAGTTATTGGCCAAGTTCCAGCTTGGATTACAACTAGAGGGTAATCTATAAAAGTTAAAGTGCGGAAGAATCAAATATAGCAACAGACTGGTCTCACCTAAAAGATTTCTCTCACACCTTTAACCAGTACATGCAATACAAACTGATGCATTAAAATTGTAAAAGCAAAGTTTTCCTAGCTCATGACTGTTAATTTTAGCATTCCTCATGGTGCATCAATTCAAGCAAGGTTCAAGTAATCTTCAGTTTATACGTTATAAAAATGTCTTAAAAGTAATTCTGAAAGGGAAAATATCTTACGGTCCAACTTTTCACCAACACCAAGAACTTCTTGTACATTGCGGGTCATGATTTGTTGAACTTCATATAGTTCATCGTTCAACTTTGTGATATTCCGTTGAGTACGGGTGTCCTGGTACAATCTTTTTGTCCTCTGTATGAACGTATCTTAAAGACAAAGAAAAATAAAATCAAGCCTGGAAACAGAGAGCACATAAAAAAGGTGGAAAATACTATTTGCATACGAAAAGCAAAAAGAGCCATTTAAGCCAAACAATAAAGAAAATGAACCTACCAAATTTAATAAATGCATAAGGCCTGGCAGCTGTTTCAATATGAGCTCCATTAACACGTTCAAATTCATTCTTGAGGTCTTCCAGATAATGAAAGGCAAGTTTCTTAGGATAAGAACGGTCACACATTGTCAAGTAACAAACACGTCCCTCAACGATATAGCTATGAACTTGTCAAGGTAACAGTATAACTAAGATGTACCTGCCAATAATACTGAAAAAAAAACATACAACAAAACTTATTTCTTTCCCTCAAGAGAAACTATAAAGTATAAAACTATTTCAAAATTCAAGAAACATGGCATCCAAAAAAATAGAAACCAGGGCAAGGATACTGGAAAACATAAGGTCCGGTCTCAACAGACATCCTTGAAGCCTCAATATGGCCTTTGGAGAGATTCTTAAACAAAGCCTTGACTTGCTGTTTGTACATTTCAGCATCTACCAGATCCCGACCATCATCTAATCCCTCCGCCAGAGGAAGACCGTCAGTAACACGAGCAATCATTGTCATTTTCACCATCTTTACTCCCCTTTTTCTCAGCTTTCACAAAATCCCTTCAAACTAATATAAAAACAAAATTAAAACACCCTGGTGAATCACAGAAAAGAAAAGCTCATTTTAAGTAAAAATTAACAACCCAAATTCCAATTAACCTTTAATCGAAAAATTTGTTCTCAATCTTTAAGGTACAACTAGCCACCACAATGATGAAAATGCAACATTTCCAGTTCCACAATTATCATTTAAAACCATTAAAATTAACTAATTATAAAAAACATAACTCCATTCATATATTACTTGATTCTATAATTCCGATATTCACTAAACCCTCATAATTGACCAAAAGTAAGATCGACCCAACTCTTCTTTTCCAATCGAAAGGTCATTTTCATAACCAAAACAATCCACCCAGTGAATGACACCAGGATCGGACAAAGAAATATATATTTTTCAGGGATTCCAACAAAACCCAGAAATTGAGTTGAGGAAGAATTTCCACAGAATTAAAATGAAGAAGAAGGGTTTCTTTTTGGAATTGATCATAACTCATAAGCACATTTGGAAATTGGTAAACAAAAGCTATCAATTTTGATTGGAATACCTGATTACAGCATGCGGGTCTTCGGATTTCTGCTTGGTTTCAACGATCTGAGGAAGGGGAAATGACCGGTGGTCCGACCAGTCTTAGAAGAGATGAAATTAAAAGGAAAGGGAGCGTTAAAAATAGGATGAAAATGTGATTTGTGTAGTTATATAAATTTTCATTAACAGTCACATCACTCTTTTATTAGATATTAATAGCAAGTGGTTAAAATAGGTCAAATTAGAAAATTAAGTGGTCAAATTTTAATTTTTTATATTTCAGTAGTTAAAATAAGTACGACCCAATAGTTAAGTAGTCAACCAAGTAATTTATTTTTTAAAAAAGAAAAATAGGAAATTAAATGATGGCTTTTAACTTGTAAGCGTGTCGTCTTAGTAGGGATTGTACCTTTGAGATTGTCATGGGAATTTTCAAAGTATAATTAGGGTGGGCAAAACTCGAGAAATTAATGAGTTGATTTTCGAGTTTGAATTTTATCAATTCGAAAAATTGAAAAATCGAATTTTAAAACGAGGTAGTTCTGAACTTTAGACTTAAATGTTTTTAAACGTAGTCGTTTTATTCTCTACAAACTGAATTTTCTGGGATTCTCGTAGAGTTATCAAAGAAAGAATATGATTTTCTAGGAAGTATTTTTCTAGGGATCCAAACAAGAGATGGACGACTGGGACCATCCATTCATGGCTGCCGATGGGGATGAAAGAATTGTTCCATTTCCATCAACATCTTCGCAATGTTGTTTCGAAGAATTCTCGATATCCCTAAAATGTCCATTCAATTTTCCAGATTGGGTTTTGACTAATGAATCGATATTTGGAGAAAATTCAAGCATTGTTTCGTCGGCTTTGGATCGTATTCGAGAATTGGCTTGCGATGATTCGGATGTTTGCGGTAGCTGGATCAGCTTGAGGTAGAAGAAGATGGGATTTTGACTTGGATCAGCCTGAATAGAAATGGAAGTTATATTAGTATTTGTATTATGTATAAATTATATTTTTTTGAATAATTTTTACTTAGTGAGGGAAATGAGAGAATTTGTTCCTAAATGAGTTTTGAACTTACAATTTAAGCGAGAGGGGATATGTCAACTGAGAGCTTTAATTTAGGAAGAGGGGAGAGTAAATTTAGATTTTGTATATTAATTGAAATCAATTCGTACTATAATATTATAAATAATTACAATTAAATTTGTATACTAACTTAAACTTGACTCGACTCGAATCGAAAAAATTTTAAATAACGTTTAAATGATAAAATAGAACATATCAACTCGACTAATTCTAAATTTTTTGACTCGACTCGATCGAATGTCTAACCCTAGGTACAACGCGCGTATATTTAGATTCTTTTATTTTTTGACATTTAATTGGTAGTTTTTTATTAATTTAATATTTTAACTAATAATAATAGTAATTTTATTAATTTAATGAATGATATTTATCAATTTTGAGTAAGTTTGGTGAAAAACTAACATGAGGAGAAGAAATATGAGAGAAATACGAACCTTTTGATACTAATTTTATCACGAATGATGGTCGATGACATGCGATAATTGGTCGATAATGGGAATTAGAATGTTAAGTGGTAAAAATAGAAATATTTTAAAGTTTATTGACAAAATTAATACACCTTAAAGTTCAGTGCACGAACTGCCCCTAACAATGTCCCTTTTCATGCTCCCACACTAAAACTTAGGTTTAGGGTTAATGGTTAGGCTATAGGGAGTTGGGGGCTGGGTGTATTTTTTAGGGGTTAGGGTTCATAATTTATTTTTTGAGTGTTAGGACATAGGAAAGGCATACTTAAGGGGCAGATAATTTTTGCTTCCTAAAACGGTGCTTGGGCAACAATATCCTCATCGAAATGACGTCATTTTGGCCACGTCGACAACCTTCGTCCACATCATCATGATGTTATCGAGTTAATGGCCCAATGATATAATTGAAACCCAAACCAAATTTTAGTATTTTAATTGAACAAATTAAAAGTTCAATGGTATAAACGATACAATGCCTAAAGTTCAAATAGTATCTGGTGTAGTTTACACAAAATTAAAATATCTAAATTATTGTATATAACATTTATCCAAAATTTTCGAAATAATATAAGTTAGGGTAAATTGTATAATGGTCATCGAACTTTAGGGTACTTATATTTCGGTCACTGAACTTTTAAAACTTACAATACACTTATTGAACTTTTAATTTGTTTTCATTACGACCACTATCGTCAACTGCAGTAAGTTTCTCAAATTAATTACAGTCGTCGACCTCATAGCGCCTGCACTGTCACAATTCGAAGATCGAAAAACACAACATCCACCGTACACAAGAGCTTCACCATTATTTTATCAAAATTTCCAAAAACAACCGAAAATCACTCACCATCCATAAATTCTCCGTTATAAATTTGACAGCAAAAAAGTAAAAATTACAAAATTTTAATGGTAGCTTGGATGGTGTTGTCTAAGATAAACATAAACTTGTCTACTAACCTTAGAAACCATTTGAAAAGTCGCATTGCTATCCCAAATATTGAGAAACCAAACATTTCTCTTGGTAATGGAAACGAAAAATAATATTAGCAACAACAAACACGCAATATCTTTTTAACAATGATTTTTATACAAAATTGAACTAAGACTTACTGTATTCTTAACAACCATTTGAGGGATGTATTGTATTGTATCCCTTAGTAACATGGACAGAGCTATAAATTTATTTAAGGGGTGTTATTTTTTCAACAATATTTAAGGAGAGTTAATTATTTATAAAGGGGTGTCGTTTTATTTATAAATGGGTGTTATTTTATTCATAAAAGGGTTTCATTTGTCTATATTTTTAATTTTTTATAAACAAATTTTATAAAAAAATGAGTTTCTAAAAATTTGACACCCCATTCCAAAAGGTGGCTTTCGCCCATGCTTGGTAATACATGGCATTTGGTTGGGTGCTTTAGGAAATTTTGAGGGAAGCTTAGGTGAGGTAACTGATAGAACTATTTGAGGGGATGATGCTTTTAAGTATAGTGGGTGTTGTGTTTAGTGACGATCGCGATCATAATAACGTCGAACAGCAATGAAGCATGACGAGTTCGGCATGGCCCTCAATGGCAGACGATGAAGAGCGTCGAACTCACCGGATAGCTTGGGTTGTCGACGGAGGAGTGGCGTAGCGAAACGGAGGTGGCCGCGCATGATCACAGTGTGTAACGGAGTCTCATGGAAACAAGTAAGCAGAGCACGATCAAGAGCAAGCTCATCTCTTGGAGAATGCTCTAACAAGTCCAACGCAGTGAACCCTATTCGGTTCACTGCTTTTATCTCAGTTTTTACTCTGGGTAGGGAAACGAGATATCTTACAATCTGCATGCATGCAAAAGGAACATAAACTAGACATGTTCAAGGTTCGGATTACACATCCGATCCTGAATTTGAGACGATTCGAATAGAAATATTATGCTCGAAAACATGACATTTATAAATGGTTACCTCCAAATGCTTGAGAAATGTGGCAAGATGCAGGATAGAGTTACCAGCATCATCCTGGATGGTAACAAATGCTGCATTCCATTCACTTGAAGTCTCAACCAACAACATCAGAGCTTCCAATTGATTGAATCTAACGCACAAGTGCAAACATGTTTCTCCACGGCACGATTTTTCTTCGATCGACTCGGGACGAAACCTGATCAACACATTCATAACATCAACTCTCCCCTTCATGGCTGCCAAATGAAGTGGTGTTCTCCCATCCTGGTCTCGTACAGTGCACGAACTTCGGTTTACGTCTAGTAATCGTTCGACGAGTTCCGCATGGCCCTCGATGGCGGCCAGGTGAATAGGCAGACGGTGAAGAGCGTCGAATTCATCGGAAAACTTGGGTCGTCAAGAGAGGAGCGATGCAGCAAAATGAAGGTGACCACGCATGATGGCAATATGGAGCGGAGTTTCATGGAAACAAGTGAGTGAAACCCTATCGAGAATGAGCTCATCTTCTTGGAGCAGAGCATCAATGGCGGCTACATTACCACTTAATGCTGCTTCGTAGACACTTGTTTCCATGTCTTGCGTTCCTATTTGGTTTGGGATGACTTCTACTCTGCTTATAATAATTGTTGCTTCTAAGTAAAGGCGGGGTCATTAATACCACATCAGAAAGGAAAAAAGAGTTCTTAATATATGTAAACGGTGGCGCTGCACATTTTATCAGACATGTCTTTTAGGAAGAGTGTAATGGCAGTGACATAATGTATGTAAACATAATATAATTGACTTAGTAACTGTAGTTTATACCATCTTCTCCCATGCACGAAATGCTCTTTTGGGTCCACATTTCGTGAACTTTGATGACTTGTTCGATTCCTTAAATTCTTTCAAACATGCTTTACCGAAATACTACGTTAACTTTATGCTGTATTTTATGATACGTTTGGTCTCAATGAAAACAGAAATTTTACAATTTTTAGGAGATTTAGACTCGAACAACTTACTTATCTGCAAAGCGGTACGTATATTTTATTAAAGAACTAAGAAAAATGAACAAGCAAAAATCCATTATAGTGATGATATTTCCGACTCAATTTTCTCCATTCACAACATCAGAATTCGAACAGGATTCGTGTTACCTTCATCAGTGCCATTTCGATCCAACTCATCAAGATAATAAACAATTTGACTATTTGAGCCCAACATATTTAATTATTCAAATTCATATGTTACAATAACATTGTCAACTAAATTAGCACTCAGTCAGTCAGTAAAACCGTGTTTATAAAATCCTAAATACTTGTATTTGTATATCTACATATTTATGCTTTTTGTATGAATTTTTACCAAAAACTTGTACTTGTATATCTACATATCACTACAAAATAATAATTAAAAATCTATTTTATAAACACTTAAAACATTAATTTCTTTTTTCATGACCAAAAGCTCAGAACATGCATAAAATATTTGTTTTTTTTCCTCAAAAACATTAGAAACAATTCATATGCATCCACCAAACTAGGTTAAGGGGTTAAGAGGATCACCTTGTAGTACCCGATTCAGATTTTTTACCTAATAAATTGAATATCGATGATTATACCAAATTATAGTCTAAAATGGCGTTTGTTCGTATGAAATTACACACTGTTACTAATTTCATTGGCCTATAAAAAGTGGCACTTTTTCCCCTTTTTTTGACTTCCAAATTACAATAAAAATAAAATACTAACAATGACAAAAAGAATAAAAGATTACAATACTTGAAGAAAAAAAACCCAAGAACCCCAACCATTAAGCTTAACCCTACAGCACAAAATTTAAAGGACACTGGATATGGAGTATTTTGTATGAAGCCTAGTATAATTACAGAGTATGCACAAAATTTTGCAGCACGTATATCACGGGGTGCGCAAATATCGTAACGGTAGAGTGAAGGGGGCAAAGGAATGGCTTCCTTCATTCGGAATGTTGTAATAAGAACGTGAAACCAGAGTGTCCGCGAATCAAAGGTGGTGGATCGATTTCAGCCACCTCTATTTGTTGCATTGACTTGGAGATATCATCCATGGAAAATGGAATGCTGCAAAAGAAAAGAGTGAGATGCATATATAGTTCGTTTTATAGCCATGGATGAAAAAGGATCCTATCTATGAAGATGTTTGTAAGTTTGAATGTGATGATAAGCGGTACCTTGAATCATCATCCAGTAAGAATGAACTGCTGACAGCATTGTTGGAATCCTCAGTCATCATAACTCTCATACTCGCAATTACCTGCAGTGAGACGTTTTCGGGTTAAATTTTGATATAAAGGAAGCAGCAGCTAGCGAATGATAATGTTTGAACTTTGAAGTATTGATGTTTGTAATAGAAAAGATGAAAGAATAGTTCTCTCTATTTTCCATGTCCCAACTCACGATGCAATCAAAATAATTGATGCTATATGGTAAAGCAGCCGGATATTTTGCTTCAACTTGTCGTAGGTCATCGAGACCACCAAGCAGCCGACCATTAAGAAATGAGAAACCAGCAGTTTGTGGAGAACCTCGAAGTCCCTAAGAGGTTAAAGCCAGAAGAAAAAAACATCATCAAACTGCAGGTTGAGGTATGCATAGATACTTAAAAAAAACATCATAAACCGTAATTCCGATGTTTCATAAATCAGATGTTCCATAAATCATAATTAAAACACATTCTGAAATCATATGCTCATATGCACATGATGTCAACCATACAAACCATAATACATATAAATAATCACATAAGGGTAAAACACCAACACATAGAAAAATATCATATAATTTATTTATAGCACCAGAAGAAAACACACCTCGCAACAATAAAGCTCTAACGACGAACAAAGGGCGGTTGCGGCTTCGATGTAAGGTGATGGCAGCGTCAATCCGAGAGGAATTCATAAAACATGGGAATAACTAAGAGCGGCAACACTTTAAAATTTAAGGCTTAGGTTTATTTCTGTGCGTAATAACTATAACTATATATATATAGTTGAGCGGTGGCAATCTAAACAAATTAGGTTTAGAATATAATAATAATAATAATAATAATAATAATAATAATAATAATAATAATAATAATAATAATAGAATTTAAGTTGAAGAAAAAGTCGATGCAGCCGAATCCAAGTAGAATTCAATCTATTTATAAGGGGTTAAGTGCGGTTTATATATACCCAATTTATTGGGTAATTCACAAGGGAAGCCATTGAACTTTATGAGGGTTTGCAAACTAGCACCTAAGCTTTTCATGATTTACAAATTGACCCCTAAATTTCTATATTAAGCCTTGTAAATCTGAATTTTCTCAAATTAACCCTCAAACTCAATTAGGGTTTTTGAATTAAATTCTCAAATCATTAGGGTTTTTAAGAATTAGGGATTAAAATTAGGTTTCTAAATTAGTGATTTTACGAATCTAAGGTTTACAATTTGGGCGTAATTTTTGGGTGTTACAATCAGGTGTTGGCAAGTTTCTAGTTATTGACTCACAAATTCCTTCAACTTAAGATAACTTGGCATGAAAAGGTCTAAGAGGAGGATAAGGGTATGAGAAATTTGTGGCATACAAGGTTTTAGCAATGTCAAACACAGATCCCAAATCTTATCAAGGTGATTTTGTGTCAACGGCTATCCTTCCCAGTCAGAAAAAACAAAGCAGGGAATCACTAGAAATAATAAAATGCTTGATGAAAAGAACATAAAGAACATGATATCAAAACATACCTCAGGTGGTGCAGCACAGAGAAGATAAAAGCAGTGGTAATTCCTCTCAGGATCAGAAATTTGACAAACACACCTTGAATTATTGTTCCTAACTGTTTTTGCATTGCCAAATGCTTCGAGAACTGGATTGGACTGCAATAATCGAAAGCACAACCCGAAATAAGACGGACAAAAAACCTGACAATTCTGTTGTCAAGAAAGAAAACGTATAGCTTACCTCCAGAACTTGTTGTTCAACTGTGCGTCCTTCTACTCCAGATCGCCCACCCAAGAATGCAAGATATCTCATGAGCATTTTTGTGGTCTCGGTTTTACCGGCACCACTTTCTCCACTAACCAGAATAGCATTGCTTTTTCCTTCATTAATCATTGCCCTGATTTTTTATGCAACTGCGCATAGTAAGATTTCAAACAAACAAACAAAAAAAGAAACGGAAAAAGTTTACCATGGCATGAAAGATATTGACATCTAATCACCTGTACGCAGCATCACCAACTGCAAAAACATGGGGACTTAGTTCTCCAAAAGTAGCTCCTTTATATTGTTCCATCATATGAGTGTCATAAAGGTGAGGTAATCTTTGAAATGGATTAACTGCGATCAGGATATTGCCGGTGTACGTCTAAGACAGTAAATACATTAACATGGTAAGAATATTCTTAAAGTTCTTCCTTTAGTATCTAAGTACCTTTAGCTTGTTGAGATATGTGTGTGTGTGCGCGCGAGTGTGTGTGTGAGTGTGTACATATATGTACACATATGCATATATGTATACAAATACAAGTATTGACTCACATAGATTTCGTTAAGTTCATATCTTGTAGCCAAGTTTTGCAGAACTCCAGGTTCATGCAAGTAGGAAAGCTTTGTCATGTCATCTACTCCGCCAGGTGGAGCTTCAGTATCTTTGGGAAAAGCTTTTGATATATTTGTGACAACCTGCTCACAGCAATCCAACCGAGTATGTTTACATATACACACCATAACCATCAAGTTTAGCTAACGGAAAAACCATACAGAATTTCCACAGTTATGACCCAACATAATCAGGAAATAAGCATATTAATTCTCTTTTGTTTCCCTGTTTACTTTTATCCACTATGGAAGGCATAAATGATCTTTTTACCCCAGATCTGCAGTTAACAGATGACCACTCAATTATAGTTAACAAATCTTAGCCATTAAAAATGGGAATGAGCCAAATTGTTAAACACATGGTTTGTTACTACTCTAGGCTGATGATGATTGAAGTCCAGGCTCAATATGCACTTTGACCACCTTTATCGATCACAGTGGTCATTTATCATTAGGAGTTCAAAGGGAAAAATGTTCAGACTTGGACTTTAAACACTCCACTATTTTATAATCCTTCAGCATTCAGCCAAACTCTGACAAAATAATTTTTCTTTACTGCACAAACTACATTATATTCCTATACTTCTAGATCCAGTACCATCTACAATAACCATAAGTCATTGTTTTTTTCCTTTTTTCTCCTAAAGTATGTGCGCTAGTAGCTTCGAAGCTAAAAATAAGCTCTCTGTTGCTCAAATTTCAACTCACAAATACTTACTATGTCAAAGACAAATCAACTCCATTAATAATAAATAAATAAATAAAAAGAAAAAGATAAGGGAGCACTAACAGTTTTTCCATTTGTGGTTTTAACATGAAGCTCCTTGCCATTGATACGAATAAGTTCTCCATCAATCCATGCTAAACCAGGATCCTCAACCCATACATGAGAACCTATAATTATGTTATCTGGGCCGGCCTGAAAACAAAAATGCAGGATACAGCTAAGTAAACATCAAATACAAAAGCATTAAACTATTTGTTTAAGAACCAATTATATATTTTCTAAAAGAGGAACCAGATGCAGAAACATGAACAACATGGAAGCATAGGACATATATCAAAGGTATAATCTCTAAGTTCCAATGATTAAGAAGAAGGGAAAATCTAAGGAAAGTTAAGGATATTTAGAAGTCAGTAGAACCTAAAGTTACACAGGTTATGAAGAAAGCAAAACCTTAGCTGAGATAGGGATATTGAAAGATTATAATAATTCATTAATAAGCACCATTCTTTCAGAAATATCATATATTCAACCAGGAGTCAACTGTTATAGAAGTAAAAAGAAGCAAACACTACATCATTAATGTAGAAATTATAAGTGTTAAAAATAAATTATTCAACTTTTTACAATTACTTGTAACTTGTAAGTAGCAGACGAGCACTTCGAAATATTAGGTGCCTTCCTAACATGAAAACTAAAATGAAAAACTACGGTCATCAAAACAGCAATGTTGCTTCTAACCTCTAAAAAGAAAGCTAACCCGTCTACGACTACAATTGACTGAAACAACTTTAGCATGAACTGAAAATGCAACCATCCAAACTAAAAATTGAATATATATATATAAGGCAGTTAATTCAAGCTGATCCCTCATTCATTGGCCTCTTTAAACCAATTCTACTACAAAAGCAATCGAAGTAACCACTCGATTAACTTGACAACACTACAAATAAATCATTAACATACTAAATAAAATTAAAAGTTCCAAAATCTATTTCAGGTATATTCATCCCACTATTGCACCCCACTTCCCTTCAAAATTTGGAATTATCAAATAGACAAATTACCACTTCCTCAATTAGAATTGCATGCACAGTCAAGTCAAGCATGGAAAAAAGTCAAATTTCAAGTTTCACATATGCACACGCCATAATCTTACCTTCTATACTCAATAACATACAGGCAAAAGACTAAATTTTGCTAAAAGAACAACAGGAAAATATTGAAGTGAGCCGATCCTTACCATCGAAAACAGCAAAGCAAAACTCCTGATCTTTCAACTCATCCAAGTACGAAGCTCTCTCAGAAAACCAACAACCCCAAATAAAATTTCAAACTTCTGAACAAACCCCGGAAATCCTCTGTTTTTCTTTCTCTTCTTTTAAAATTTCAAAAGAAAAAAGATTGAATTTTTTTGAGTTTAAGTCTCTTCTCTCCCTTCTATGCACCGTGGTTTGAGGGTCTGTGTCCTTTTCCTCCTCTTTCTTTTCTTTTCTTTTCTTTTCTTTCCACCCAAACAGTCTTCAAAAATGAAATCAGGACGATCAGTATTTAATACTACAAGAATTTTTGTTAATTGCCTTCCTACTAGATTTTGCCCGTCCTTTTTGGCTTTTATATCTTAATTGGCATTTCACCAAAATCGTCATTATTAGTTATCACTATTATTTTACGAATTAATAATGTCAAAATTATTATTCACTTCATAAGAATAAGAAAATATTAAAAATTGGTTTTATTAATCAACTTAATAGGCAAATAGGTGCTTAAACTATGATTTTATTCAATTAGGTGCCCAAATTATTTTTCGGGCCAAATTTAGATTTATAGTTTCATTTTGTGACCTATGTAAAGTTCGCTGTTAATTTTTACCGTTAAATGTCGCATGTTATCTCCTGAAAAATCTAAAATTATATTAAAAATAAATTAATTAATAAAACAATAAAAAATATATCTCGAAATTTTCAAATATTTCCAAAATAATCTCTAAATCCCTAAACCTCAAATCCAACCACTCTCGTCGACGACAGCCGTGTTATCAGCGATGGAATGAAGCATCCTCCTCTCGCCGAACAACCCACATGTCGTTCGTCGCCCCTCCTACCGACGTTCGTCACGAATCGTTCAAAAAAATATTCAACAATTTTGTCGATTCGCACGGTATCAGTCGATTTCCGACGACGTAGTAGTGGGAGAAATGGTGGTGATAGTCCGGCGACCAATGTGGTTGGCGGTGGCGTGACAATCGGCGGCAAAATCGGTCCAAATCGAAATTTAGGTTTTGAGAATTTGGAATTTGGGGTTGTTTTGTAAAATTTAGAAAATTTAGAGATTTTTGAAAAATTACTTAATTTAATCTATTTTTAATATAATTTTGGATTTCGTTTGAAGATGACACGTGGCGTTTAACGGTAAAAATTAACAGAAAACCTTAAATAGTTGACTGAATGAAACGCTAGGTCCCAATTTAACTTAAAAAATAATTTAAGCACCTAACTGAAAGAAAGTAGAATAATTTAAGCACATATTTAATAATTAAGCCTTATTAATTTAACTCAATTTTATGGGTAAAAACTGAATCCATTGATGTGAAAATAATTGAATGGTGGAATTGAAAAAATGACGAATCTTTTGCAAATAATGCCATGCTAATCCTTTTAGGGTTTAGCTAAAGACAAAATTAAATTATATCTTAAAAGCAGGTGGACCAATCCAATTCTTCTCTTTTCCGCTATAATCATAATTAATATTGCTGATCAAACCATAAAATTTATTCATATTTGACAATCATGGAGAATATATTTCAATAGTTATAAAGTACAAATTGAACATAATTTAAATTTAATATGAACAATTATTTCATGCATTTGTGGGGAAAAATTGTTTTTCACGAGCAGATTAAAGGTTAAGGATTTAACTAATAAATATTAAGTACATTGGTAAGGCACATTGTACTCCTAAATAGAGGACGTGAGACGACATTGTTGGGAGGGTCAACCTCACACCCCCCGAACATGACTAGAATTTAGGGTAATATGGCTAGGGATTTAGATTAAATCATCAATTATAACTCAAAACACTAAATCCTAACCACGCCCCTTAATTCAAAACTCGTCCACTAAAACTCATAAACATTGTAGTCTAAACAAAATCTCTAAACCCTAAAATTATAGTGCTAGTTTCCACAAGCACTTTGTGCATTAAATAATTACTCACTAATAATTATAAAAATTATCCGCTCACAATCGGATTTTAAGTCATGACAAATTTAAACAGTTCAAGTCCTGTCTGGATTACATTTTATGTTAATGAAAGATATACAAATATTAAATTATTAATAATCTTTTAAACTCTTAGACACGTTTAAGTATATTTAAACGCACGGCTTTCGAAAATTCGTTGGTAATAAAAAATGATATTACTTTTTGTGACGGTTTAACATTAATTTTGAAAAGTGTTGGGAGAAAATGTTTTTCGAAGTTACTATATTGTTTGGTTTAGAATGATAGTATTTAGTATTGTTATTAGAAAGTATTTTAAGCATAAATAAAATTTATTTTAGATGTTATTTGTAAAAATATAAAAAAATAATAATATAAACGATGATAAATAAATAATTTTATTTAAAAATGTCTTTTAAAACAGCTAAAAATTATAGGTTTTAACTTTTTAAAAGCACTTTTCAAATCAACTGAAAAAAATTCTTAACCTGAAAATTTTATTTTAGATCTTATTTGTAAAAATATTCACATGGTATGGGGATGAAGTTTTGTGCATTTTAAGAAATTGTAAGAGACATTTTTAACACATTTTTACATGATTTTCCATATATATCTTTAGGGTAAAATTTATAAATGGTCATTGAATTTTAGTAAATTATTTAGTTTGCTAATTGAACTTCTAATTGTGTAAAAGTGTGCAAACTTTCAGTTTTATTTCAAATTGGTCACTGAGGGGTTAATGACGGTTAAAAGAGTGATGTGGCAGTTAATAAAATCTGTATAATAACACATTATTACTCTAAATTTACACATTTAAACAATTTAATCATAATTCATAAAAATAATAAATTTAACCCTTTTATTTACACATTCATTCAATTTGGCCAATTTGAAGTTGCTTTTATTTCAATCTATGTTGAAGTTATAGGAGCAACCGGAATGTTGTTGTTTTTTTCCTTAACTAATGATCTGATAAACAGGGGCGGAAGGTAAGAGGGACCGGCGGGGGCCACGGAATCCTTAAAATTTTAAAAATTTTGAATTTTGTTCTTAAAATTTATGAGAATTTTAATTGGGCCCCTTCAAGATTTATAAAATTCATATTAAACTTGAATATTTTGAATATTTTTAATTAAATTCCTTCTTAAATTTTTAATTTGTTTGTTAAATCTCTCAAAATTATTAAAAATTTTAGTTAAACCCTATATCCTTTAAAAACTTTCATTTAATCCTCTAAATTTTTTAAAAAAATTTAAGCTGGCTCCCTCAAACTTTTACTCCAAGTTTCACCCGTACGGATAAACCACATTCAGTGTTGTCTCTACAAGTGGTGATACCAAGCTTGTGATGAAAGAGATTACTCACGGAGCTTGTGATTATTTGTTGAAAAACATGTTCGAATCGAGGAGCTGAAAAATATTCAAATGATCTGATTATTTGTTGTCTGCAGCCAATCTATTTTGTGCATGAAGTTTAGGTTTTGACTTATTTTACACTGGAAAAGATCCTAGAACTGATGAATGTTGAAAAGCTTACCAGAGAAACTGTTGCCAGCCATCTGCAGGCATTAATCCTTACCTTTTCTGCCCTTACTTACTATGATCCAAAAGTTACCAAGATTATCTTAAAAGTTGTGTGGCAAATCAGCAAACAAATATGACTAAATTGAATGAATGTGTAAATAACGAGAGTTAAAGTTATTAATTTTTTTGAATTATGACTAAATTATTTGAATGTGTAAATTTAAAGGACTAAATGTGTTATTATACAAGTTTTGTTAACTGACACATCACCCATTTTAACCGCCGTTAACGGTTCGGTGACCAATTTGAAGCAAAACTAAGAGTTTAAAGCCCACTTTGACGCAATTGGAAGTTTAACTACCGAACTGAATAATTTATTAAAATTTAGTGACCATTTGTAAACTTTACCCATATTTTTAATAAGTCAATGTCATATAGTCATGTTAGATCTAGACCAAATCCGAAATTAAATAGGATCGAAACTCTAAACAAAAGTCAACTATCTCATCACTATTATTTTTCATTCACAAATATTTAACGATTTATTTATGGAAAATACTTTGATACATAAGTTTGTGTAATTTTTAATTTTAGGGTTTATAGATTTAAGTTGTGGTTTAGGGTTTAGAGGTTTATGTTGTAAGTGTAAATTTTAAAGTTTATAGTTAGAATTTAGAGTTCAGGGTTTAGAGTGTTAGGGCTAAGGATTTATGTTTTAAAGTTTATAGTTTAAATATGAAGGATTGTGTTGTGTAGACTTTTTTTACACATCTTATGTATCAAAACATAATCATTTATTTATTGTTCCCATAATAAATCTTTGTAATATTTAATTCGAATCAATGGATTAATGAATCGAATAATAAAAATTATATCCAAATATATGCAGTAGTAACATGATTCACAATTGAACGTACATATCTTAAATAAACAAACGTAATTGTCAACGATCTTTTAAAGTAAGTGGTTAAATGCTCTTAGTTGACATCTTTTCTCTTCTTAAATTATGAGTAATAGATCCAATAAAAACAAATTTTTCCTTCTCCTTCCTTTAAGTAGGAATTGTTCAAAAAATATTAAACTAATGCACTCATTTTTTTCTCGAAAAAATATATATGTACATGCTAAGAAGCATCCTTATTTTGTAGGGATGACAAATAGCAAACACATAAAAAAATCATACACAATAAAAAAATATTTTTATTAATATCTTAATTTAAAATTTTTATTGTTTAGGAGATCATGACCCACTAGTGCCTACAAAGTTTTGTCCCTTATTCATGATAAAGTTTCAACCGATTGTGTATTATTGAAAATTATTGTTAGCATAATTATTTTTTAATGTTTGTTTGCATAATTATTAATTTTGATATAACAAATAATATCAGATATATTTTAATAATAAAATTTGCACGATTTCCCACAAAGTCAAAAATTTGTCTTAGTTATTTTTAAAGTGATTTTCTTTTAAGTCAAAAATAGTTCTTAAATGTTTTTGTTATACCTATATTCTTCAAATAATTTTTAAGTGTGAAAAACGTTGAAAACAATCAAGTTTTCAGAGTTTAGTTTCGAAAATAACCCCTCCTATTTCGAAACCAAAAATCAATACTGCATGCATTCTTCTCGGTTAGTGGTTTCGAAACCACCTAGTAAGTTTCGAAACTCCCTCTTGGTTTCGATATCAGCTTGGCATAACGACTATAATTTTCAAATTTGCTTACTTGGTTTCGATATGAAGCTATGGTTTCGAAACTAAAGTGAATGTAAGTATTAAAAGCTTGATTTTAATGTCTCGAGACGACTCTGCACTACTAACAACTGTTACAAAAAATTGACTAGAGGACATAAAAGAGACTTCCAAACTGTTGGAGAACAACAAGAAAATTTATACCAACATTCAAGCAAAAAAGAATTTTTGTATTTAAGATTTAAAATGTTTTTTTTCTATTGCAATAACATTTGTTAGCTGCATTTGTTATTATTGGAGGATGCCCGAAGACCAATCATGAGATAATTGTAAAAGATACACTTATTTTATTTTATTTATAAATATAAAGTCATTATTATTGTTTCAGTCTTATTCTGTGCATTTATAAATAAACTGAATTTTAATAAAGTCTTTAGAACAATATAGTTATTATTGGATTTCCTTAGAATAATATAAAAATAATTACATGTATGATCCTTAGAATAATATGTAGTTTTTCTTTGTTTGCTTAAAAGAGTTTGTAAGGTTGCATCTTATCCTCAAAGGTAAGCAAATTTAGTGGATTTGAAAAAATCTTTCTATTGCTTCCACCAAAATTTTTATAAAATCAATTCACCTCCTATTTGCAATATTTTAGTCAGGGCCGTCTCGAAGATTTTCGAGGCCCTGAGCGAAAACTAAAAAATTGATCTTTATATAACAAAAGCATATCTTATTAGTTTGAACAATCAAAGTAATATTTTTAAGTCTTAACTACAAAATAAGTGTCCAAATTATATACTCTTTTTGCTTTAGATGCCTAAAGTTTATTTCGTTATCATTTTGAGGTATCGATCATTATTTTTTATATAAAAATGAAACTTTAGACACCTAAAACAAAAAAAATCGGCATAATTTGAGCACTAATTTTTTTAAAAATAGACACCTAAAACAAAAGGCGACATAATTTGAGCACTTGTTTTTAATTTTTTAACTGTCGTTATCTAGAAATGGCCACAGAGTAAACTTCAGACACTTAGTTTGACCCAAAAAAACATTTTAGTGTCTAAAAATAAAAAAGACTATAGTTTGTACATTTATTTTGTAGTTAAGCATTTCTTTAATAAATCATGAAAATATGATTAAATTTTTATCAAACACATTATTTTCATTGTTAGATTAATTTATTTATTTATTTAGGAAAAAAATAATTTTTTACCATTAAATTAATTATTTAATATAAAAAAAATTAAAATTTAGGGGGCCTAAGTTGGTTGGGGGCCTGAGCGGTTGCTCAAGGTGCACCCCTTCACAGCCGGCTCTGATTTTAGTTGATTATCGAGCTAACAATTATTACTAATGGACATTTAGTTTATAGAAAAGATCAATATCGAAATAATAATTTATTTCGAAATCTTATTTGAATGTGTTGGTTTATTCTGATTTCCACTAACCCAACAAAATATATTATCAATAACAATGTTTTTTTTTTGTCTTAAGAGATCGGATTGTTGGTTTGGCTATGTCTACTTTAAATAATCTTATATTCTTCTGCTCATGTATGCATTTTAAGATAAACCGAATAATAACATTCCTATCAATTTTTTTAAAAAAATCTTAATATATTTTACACATTATTAATGCATCAAATATTCATACTTTTCGAATTCGGTCTTATCCTGATATATAAAACAATAACAGTTTCTTCCAATGTCGTTATATTGTAGAAGAAGAACAAAATTAAAAAATAAATTATTTAAAAAAAAAGGAAATTATAATTTTTTTTAATAATCTCTAACAATCTCATTCATAAAACACCAAAAATAAAAAATCAAGTATGAAAATTTGAACAATGCAGTTTGCTTCTCACACATTGCTTGGGCCTGGATCAAGGCCGAGATTAGACCTTCTTTTGACGGAGTTAATTTTCTCGAGCTTCCAGCCAGCCTTGACTCTTGCAATTAGATTATCGGCTTTGGTTTTCAAATCTGAGCTTGCTGCCGGTGATTCTCCGTCGTCGACGTTACCAGTTTTATTTCCGTCCGACGAACTTGCTTCGTGGCCAAATGGGTAATTTGAATATGACCTGCTTCGTGAGCCGTTAATGCTTTTCAATCTGACGAAATCACCGACTACTTCGTACTGCCACACCGGGATGTTAAATGGCGGGGGAGGCGGTGGCTGAGGGATTGAACTAGACGACGATTCGTTGCCACTGTCGATACACTCTTCAACGTTTTTGAATGGGTCATCCAAATCCGATGACTCGTTTCGTGAGCCGTTGATGCTTTTCAATCTGACGAAATCACCGAGTACTTCGTACTGCCACACCGGGATGTTAAATGGCGGGGGCGGCGGGGGCTGAGGGATTGAACTGGACGACGATTCGTTTCCACTGTCGGTGCACTCTTCCACGTTCTTGACATTTCTTATATTGATTGGCGATGGAGGTTTCTTGATTGTTACAGGTCGTTTATTGGGTTCTCTTTTCGATGCACTGGCTTTCAATGACGACGGTGGTGGTGGTGGTGGAGGCGGAGGGACTGAGTGTTGTTTTTTGCCTTTATTTTTCTTGAAAGTAGAGGTGTTGTAAAATGACGGACGTGGTGGCGGAGGTGGTGGCGGCGGCGGCGGCGGTGACGGACATAAAGGCGTTGCAAGGTTAAAGAATTCATCAAGGTTTTCCACGCTTCTTTGCCTTTGCTTCTTCTTTTTTCTCCTTAAGAATTTTAAGACTTCTTTAGTCACTCCGCCTTTCTTTTTCTGACTCCTGTTACTCCTCCTTTCTGGCGGTGGAGATGTAGCCGACGACGATGGTGATGAGAGAGAATGCTTGTTTTTTGACTCACTGTACACAACTTCCTCATGTTCATAAGCCCGCTTAGGCTTCATTCTAGTAACCTGAGGAGGCTGCAACGGAGTCGGAGGTAACTCAGGTGCTGGTGGAGCCGAGGGCTCCGATGTTGTTGGTACAGATGGCGAAACTGGCACTTGATACTGAGGAGGAGATGGTGGTGGTGGTGCAGCTGGTGGCGGTGGCGATGAAAGAGAATGCTTGTTTGTTAACTCGTTGTACATACTTTTCTCATGTTCACTTCTGTCTCTAGGTGGTTTAGGCTTCATTCTAGCAACTTTAAGAGGCTGAGACGGAGGTAACACAGGTGCTGGTGGAGCCGAAGGTTTTATTGTTGTTGCTACAGGTGGCGGAAGTGGTGTTCGATACGGAGGAGGAGATGGAAGTGGTGCAGCCGGTGGCGGTGGCGATGAAAGAGAATGCTTGTTTTTAAACTCAATGCACACAGTTTTCTCACGTTCACTTCTGTCTCTAGGCGGTTCATAAGTCCGTTTGGGCTTCATTCTAGCAACTTTAAGAGGCGGTGACGGAGGTAACACAAGTGCGGGTGGAGCCGAGGGTTTTATTGTTGTTGCTACAAGTGGTGGAACTGACGGTTGATATGGAGGAAACGACGGAAGTGGTGGTGGTGCAGCTGGCGACGGTGGTGGTGAACGGGAATGCTTGCTTTTTAACTCATAGTACACAATTTCCTCACGATCACTTCTCTCTCTAGGTGACTGCGACGGAGATAATTCAGGTATTGGTGGAGCCGAGGGTTCTATTCTTGTTGCTGCAGGTGGCGGGACTGGCGCTTGATATGGAGACGGCGACGGAGAAGGATGCTGAGTACGACGAACAGTATCGCTATCAAGGCTACTTCTCATCCTCCGCAACGGGCGATACGCCGTCCGGTCTGCCGACGATGTTCTATCATAAAACCATTGACCCGAACTCGACGGGTTCGATCTTCGGACACGATCATCATCATCGACAACAACATCATGTTCCGGCGTCGAAGAAAACTCGTAATCGCCGTTAGACCTTGGGGTTTCATCGTTGCCGTTGCTTCTGTTCAAAAAACCACAGATTACAGCGAAAAGCACGATGACTAAGTTGAGGGAATCCCAAGTTTTTTTCACAAAGTGGTGTTTGAATATATTGGAAGTGAAACACAGAAATGAAGGGATGACGATGACGATGAAAGCAAAAGCAATGGCTAATATTAAGACTAGGAAAACACCGGCGTTGAAGAAGAAGCGGCGGCAGCGCTCACGGCCGCTGTAATCATGTTCCGGCGTCGAAAACTCGTAATGTCCGTTAGACCTTGGACTCTCATCGTCGCCGTTGTTTATGTTCAAAAAAGCACAGATTACGGCGAAAAGCACGATGACTAAGATGAGGGAATCCAATGATTTCTTCACATCTTGGGGTTTGGGTATATTGGAAGTGGTGACGATGAAGAAGAAAGCAAAAGCAATGGCTAATAATAAGATTAGGAGAACACCGGTGTTGAAGAAGATGCGGCGGCAGCGCTCACCGTAGTCGGTGGTTTCGAGCCAAAATGGGGTCCCGTCTTCATCGGAATCCCACATGTTTTTACTTTTTAGCTTTTGCTTGTGTGATTTGATTTTCTTGCTTACTTAATTATATTTAAATGGATGAGGACTTGAAGTAGTTGACAATAAATGTTAATTTTATTTTTATATTCACGTTGAAAACTTGAGTCTTATTTTATTATGTAATAATGGATGGGTCATTTTTAATTATTAAGAGAGGAAAAAATAAATATTTTTATTTTTTTTCTTATATAAGTTCATTATGAAATAGTTGACTATAATTGCTAATTTTAAGTTTTTATATTTACGTTGAAAATCTGATTCTTATTCTATTCTGTAATAATGGTTTGGTCATTTTAATTAGGGTAAAGTACACCAGTGGTCACTAAATTTTTAAGGTGTGTTCATTTTAGTCCTTAAAATTTTAAAATTTTTATTAGAGTCACCCAATTTTTAATCCACTTTCATTTTAGTCCTCTTGTTAATTTCCGTTAGAAAAATGTTGACGACGCACATTAACTTTCTTTCTTTCTCTATTTTCTTTTTCTTTCCTTACTCTATTTTTCCTTCTTTTGTTCTTCAGTAGAGACAAGCCTCGGATCGAAAAGAGAATATAAAGGGCGCAATGCTACGTCGCCGCCACCGTGTTTCATTAGTGCATAGAGAAGGCGGCAGTGGACATTGTGTTCCCTGACTGGACCTTCTGGGATGGTGAATTCTGGTACATATTTCCAAAAAGTTACACATTTGTATTTGCAATTAGGTTGCTAATTATATTGATTAATGACTATGGTTTGTTGTGGCAGGGCATGGGAACAAATGTTGAGGGCAATAAAGAACGGGAGAGAGAGGATCAAGTGGGAAGAGATGGAGCCTTATGCCTACTGGATGGGTAACCCCACGTTGCTGCAGATAGGGAAGACATTTTGAAATACAAAACGTAAGGAAATCGGACAAGGTTTCCAACACTCTAAATTGGAAGATTAATGCACCCATAGGGCCATAGGTATATTTCAATTCTGATTTAAGTTTGAGCCTAATGGGATTTTGAACTTTCCTGTGGTACAGTGGACCCATAACCTATGGGTGGTGACCCAAGCCTTAACCACTTGAGCTAATGTTATTTCTAATATGAACCTAACCCAATTTGATGTTAAACCTCGTATTATGATTTATATTGTTGGGTTTGTTGTACGAGGGTTGTATTTGTTTGGTGGTTGAATTGGCTAAAATCGAAATAAAATTAGACAAGTGACACAATAATTTTAGAGTGGTTCGACTTCTAATTAAGCTTACATCCACTACCTTAGCACACCACTAAGGATTTTCCAATCCACTCAACAATGAATTTGTCTCCTTTTTTTCCAATTTAGGAGGAAACCGTGACAATCCTATCTTTTGAATTTGGCTAAGATAGAACCAACTCTAATTTTTCTCTTGAGGCTAAACTAGAACCTCTCATTTTTCAAGGGATTAATTTGGGTAAACTAAGTACCTCACAAGGTGGATGTTTACACAATTTAAGATCACAAGAGTACAACGATTTACAATAAAGTTCACTCTCTAAAAACTATGTACAAGAGAATAGTAAAAATAAAGATTTAGACTCTAATTCTCTTGACCATGTTTCTTGGATGTTGTCTCTAACATTCTTCGAGTGTTCTAGCCTTCAATTTATAGTCTCAATTGAGCTTGTGGCCGTTACTAGCCATTAGATATGTTTTGGAGCCGTTGAAGCCTTTCTTTCCCACAATAAATGCAGTTTTGGAGCTGACTGTATCGATATACGAAAGCCTGTATCACACTTTTTCAAAACTAGCCATTGGGTCTGAGTCAGCAGCCCGTATCTAAACACCATAGACTGTATCAAAACACTCGTATCGAAATGTCTGGTCCCGTATTGAAATGCTTGCACTTCAAAAGACCGTTGGAAAATAGCCGTTGGGAGTTTTGACCGTTGAGGTGTTTGCCACATAGGCGTATCGAAACACCAAGGCTTACCAGTTTCGAAACGAATAAGAATTGTTTCGAAATTGGTAAGCCTTGTATTGAAATAGATTTTGGAAATTTCAAAACATATCAATGCAGATAGTGTCTGTATTGAAATGAGTACATTAAAAGTACTGGTTTGGCTACTTAAAACGTTTCAAACATTGCCAAAAACCTCTTGAAAACTCCTTAAATATAATTTCAATTTGTTTAGTCTTAAAAACATTTTTGAAAACTTTTTAATTTAGTCCAAAACTATTTTTCAATTATTATATCAATACACATATTTCTACATATACCAATTTAAAATAATCTCCAGCTACCCCCTGGCCCTTAGTGGTCCCATTTGCTTCTGATTAAGAATGAGAGAGAGAGAAAGAGTTCTAAACTCTTTGTCTCCCCCCACCGTCCGACCCGATCTCGGCCACTGTCAGTCCGTGATGTGCACCGCTACCGCCACTCGATCCACCATCTCATTCAGAACCAACGATGGTACTCACTCGCGCCAAGGAGCCATTGGTCGTCTTGAAATCATGGCTGAAGGCCCGGCCAAAAAAACCAAAGGTTTCCCCTCTGTTTTCTCTGATTCTGACCACCTCATCCGTCCTTTTACCGTGCCGCCACCAACAACAAACTCCTTGCATCGAGGTGAGAATAGCACCGGTCACCAAGCACCAAACTGACATCGTTTGGAGCGTCGTCGAAGTAATGTCGGATATAGTGTCTTTCTCCGATTTGGGTAAGTTTGGGTAAGATTTCCGAATTGGTACTAGTTTAATGTTGAAATGGTCGAGTTTATGACTGTTTTAGCATTTTCCGGTGGGATTCTAGACCGTTTAGGCTATAAGTGGCACCCACGCATCGTCGCCGGCGATTTTCGGCCACCATGGTCAGTTCGCTTGTTGGACCTGCAAATAGGCCTGTTATTATATGATTTGGGCTGGCCTGTTAAGGCCCAATAGCCTTAGCCTCATACTCGGTTGGTCCAAACCCAAACTTGAACTCGTTTGACTCATCCGACCCGAGTCTGACCCATAACTGACCCAAACCGAGTTAACCCGATGATTGAGACAACTCGGTTGACCATTGACCTTGACCATTGATTGATGGCGTCAGTATGATGTCAACGTTGACTTTGAGCAAAAAGTTAAATTTTTTGAAAACCCATATTTTATGTTTTTTGACAGTCGTGAGTCCGTTTGGAAGTATGTTTTGCAAAATTTAACCATAAAGTCTTCGAATCTGAGCTTGAACTCGAGAATGCACGTGTTTAGTTTTTCAGTTTAAAAGTTGTGATCAAGTTAGGGATTGATTATGGATTGTGTTTAATTGAACTTATTCATATATCTTCTTATTCGAGAGATAGATGACGTCGAATTCGAGTTCGAGAGTGATCGAATGGAGTATCATGGTTGACCGATATAGCAAGGATTAAAGGTAATACATTACTACCTCTTGCATGCTTTTTGGAACATGTTCGTAATCAGTTAAGTTATGCATGATTGTGATTAAATGTCCTTTCAACTTTGTTTGAGTGAATTCGATTACGAAATAAAAGAAAAGTAATGTAGATAAGATCGAAATATTAAAAAGAAGTTTAATAGACTGAAAAGACCTCGAGTTCAGTAAATGATTAATAAGACAGATAATCTCTGATCCGATTAACAAAGTTAAAGGATTTTGATATTTGTATTATTTCGTTAAGAAATGATGATAGTACCCTTGAGAAGTAAGAATGACTAAAATACCCCTAACAAAGGAAATTACTTGTAAATTTACACTCAATCTGATAAACTGATTACTTTATCTAAATCAATGTTCTATAGGGGAAAGACTTCGGTATCAAGGTGCAAATATGTATGATAACAAAACATTTGGATTTCTCGAACTCTAGATAAACACCTTAAGATAAATTAATTGGAAGTTCTTCATATATCTGAATTGATCAAGGTGGCGTAAAATATTGAATTGTTTGAAATGACAAAAGAATGGAAATACGTTTAAGGCTAAATTGATTGCTCAAGTCTAAAAACATTTTTCATTGAGTTATATCAAAATAAATATCTAAAAAATGTCATTATTGCTTTTGAGGTTTTGAATTCTTTGCAAAAGAACCTTACAAGCAAACTAGGTTTTTTGCTCTAAAGGGTGGTATGCGCAAGGCGTACGATCATGTTGAATGGTCTTTTTTTAAAAGTATGATGTTGTGTTTTGGGTCTACCAATGACTGGATTGACTTGGTGATGCATTTTGTATCAGCAATGACATTCTGTTGGTCTCAATGGAAAAATAGCACTCAATTTTCGCCCTCTCGTAGTTTGAGAAAATGAGATCCCTTAAGTTCATTCATTTTTTCTAATATGTGCAGAAGTATTTGGGTCTACCAACATTAATAGGAATGAACAAGAAGGAAGCCTTTAGTTACTTCTTTGATCGTTTCAACAAAAAAGTTAGGGAGTTCAATTCCTTTCGATGGGAAAAAAAGGCCCTCATTAAGGTTGTTCTTCAAGCCATCCCTATGTAGGCGATGCAATGTTTTCTATTGCTTGTTACCTTGTCGATCCCTTGAGCAGATAATGACAAAATTCTGGTGGAGGCACAACAGATCTCGGTAAGGCATTCATTGGTGCACATGGAGCCAACTAACACAACACAAATCAGTATGGGGCTTGGATTTCGCGATCATTGCCAGTTTAATGTCGAACTTCTAGCGAAACAATGCTGGCGATTACTCACTCAGCTACATTATTTTCTTACACAAGTCCTAAAGGCAAGATATTATTTGAATGGTGATTTTATGTCCGCAAATCTGGGTTCTTCTCATCCTACATATAAATTAGCATTTGGAGTGCTCGAGCCTTGATTGAAAAAGGATATGGTTGGCGAATTGGCTCAGGTAGTCAAGTGAACATTTGGAATGAGCCATGGCTTCAGAGTCCATGAGAGGACAAAATTAGAAATAAGAGAATACACATTCATTACACAATTGTAGCCAATTTGATAGATGTCGAAATAAATTCCTGGAAACAAGCTGTTGTTGAAGACTTGTTTGATGAAGGCAGATGACTCAAATATGTTGTATTCCATTGTCATGATTAGGTTTACAGGATGAAATAGTGTGGAGATATGATGGCACTAGTATTTACTCGGCGGAGAACGGCTACAGGCTGTTGCGAGACGAAAATTTGTTTGACTAGAATGCTACTTTAGAAGCTCAGGATAATTTATATGTCAAATTCTACGATGAATTAATTGAATGTGTAAATATAAAAGATTAAATGTGATATTATATAAATTTACGTAACTGCCGCAGTTAATGGCTTAGTAACCATTTGTAACAAAAATAAATTCTAATGACCATTATATAGCTTTGGAAAATTTGATGACCATTTTATATTTTTAGAGATAATTCAGTGACCATTTATGTACTTTACCCTAAAATTAAATAACATGGTCAACATTACTACTCTAACAAAAAATAATATAAATTTTAAGGGAGATTCTAATGTAAGGCGGACTAATATACGGCTAAGAAACAACGTTACCGGAAACATTGTAAGATAAATAACAAAATAGGTAAAGTGCTACTGGATATGTTGATTTAAAATAATATATCCGGTAGAAAACATTAAAAAATATTTAAAAAATTGGTAACCGGCAAACTTAAGTTATCGGTAGGTATAACAATATATGTAAAAGTTTACTTATTTTGTTGATAAGAGTATCAACATATTAGGTAGTATTAAAGTTTAAGCTGATGGGGCCTTGGAAATCCCACGATAACAAAATCGGTAAAATTACTTATTTTGTTGATAAGAGTATCAACATATTCGATAGCGCTTTACCTATTTTGTTATTAAAGTTTAAGCTGATGAGGCCTTCAAAAGTATCTATACTTTTTTAAAAAAGTATAGTATAACAAAATAGGTAAAATTTTACTTATTTTGTTGATAAGAGTATCAACATATTCGGTAGCGCTTTACTTATTTTGTTATTAAAGTTTAAGCTGATGTGGCCTTCGAAAGTATCTATACTTTTTAAAAGTATCCATACTTTTTTTTTAAAAGTATATTATAACAAAATAGGTAAAATTTTACTTATTTTGTTGATAAGAGTATCAAAATATTCGGTAGCGTTTTACCTATTTTGTTATTAAAGTTTAAGCTTATGGGTTTTCGAAAGTATCTATACTTTTTTAAAAGTATCCATACTTTTTTAAAAAGTATAATATAACAAAATAGGTAAAATTTTACTTATTTTGTTGATAAGAGTATAACATATTAGGTAGTATTAAAGTATTGATACTTTTTGTTGATACTTTTTTAAAAGTATCGATACTTTCGAGCCACATTGCAATCGGCTACATTGCTTTTAAAAAAAGTATCGACACTTTTAGAAAAGTATAGATACTTTCGAAAGTATCAACAAAATAGGAAGTTTTACTTGATATGTTAATACTCTTATCAACAAAATAGGTAATTTTACTGGATATGTTGAAACTCTTATCAACAAAATAGGTAATTTTACCTATTTTGTTATGTTTAACCGGTCACGCCGTATATTAGCCGTATATTAACCGCCTTACAGCAGAACTACCCAAATTTTATTGAGTTAATATAAGGAAAAATATCTTATACACAGGTGGTGGAAACTGAAAGTTTCCGCAAGCGCTTTAGTTTTAGGGTATAGGGACTTAGTTTAGGGTATAGGGTTTAAGTGCAGGGGTTTAGAATTTATAGATAGTTGTTTAAATTTAGGGTTTAGGGTTATAATTTAGAGTTTATAGATTAGGATTTAGTTTTTAAGGTAATATGGTGAGGATTTAGATTTTAACCTATAAACCCTAAATTATAACACTAAACCTTAAATTTATATAACTATCCCTAAATTCTAAACCCTACACCTAAACTGTAACACCCTGATTTATTTAATTAAAGTTATAAATAAGGATGCAAAAAAAAAGAAGCAGAAAAGAATGGAAAATGTGTGAATCTTGAGTGAGGTTGTTGGGGTTTGAACCCACGACCTCACTCATATCCATCTAGGTGTTGAACCATTGAGCTGGGAGCTCACTTTTGTCAAGTGTTATATGGAAATATCTTTGAGTTAATTATAAGCAGTATAATAAATGTGAATTAATATCTGAACTGACCTTTCACCTACCATCATCACGTTTTACCAAAGAAAGGGGGAAAAAGTGAGAGAGAGTTTTTACATCCGGCACCGGCTCCGACCTCCGTCACCGCCCCGTCGTGGACGTCACCGCCACCACCGGCGTGTGCATCGTCTCACTCTAAACCCCAAGCCGCTAGTCACGCGCGCAACCGCGCCACCGTCCGCCGTGAAGTGTGGGTTGAAGGTTCGGCGAGAACACTCCTTTCCCACCTTCGGTTTTCTCCGTTTTCCGGCCCCGTCTGCCGTCCGTTCGTGATGGCCACCGCCCCCGCCGTTCGGAGCGCCTCATCGTCCCGACCAAACCCTAGCCACCCACTCGCGCGGTTACGCGGTCGTTAGCCGGAAGAAGTCACGCGAAGGTTCGACAAACCCTTATCTTTTCTACCGATTCTTTGCTCGACGATTATGTCACCGTCGGTTGTCCGTTCGGTGCGCTGCTGCCACCATCGTGTTCCCCGCTTCAAGCTGTGCAAAACCCCTAAAGTTCCGTGTCCATCCGACGCCGGTAAGGGCTTCATCGGAGTTGCGCCATCTCCGGCCACCTCGAGCATTTAAGGTGCGATTCGGTCTATTTTTCCGGCGAGTTTCACGTTGCTTTGGTTCGATTTAATGTATGTAGCGGAAACCTTTCGTTTTGCAGGTGAATCGGGCGATTTTGACATTCTCCGGCGAGATTCCGGTCGCTGCCGGCGACGTTCTCCGTTTAAGGTAATAACCCGATCCAACCCATAACCTGTCGACCCGACCCGACCGAGTTGGCTTGCCGAGTCGACTCAATGAGTCAACTCGCCCGAGTTGACTCAGTGAGTTGATTTGCCTGAGTTGACTCAGCCATCTTTGACTCGGTTGACCTGGTCAGTTGACTGCTGACGTCAGCGTTGACTTTGACTACTGACGTCAGCGTTGACTTTTGACCAAAAGTCAAAATTTCTGAAAAGACCTTATTTTATGTTTTTCGACGTCCTGAGTCCGATTTTGAAGCCCGTTTTGCGAAATTCCAACCCGAAAGCCTCCGAATCTGACCTTGAATCCGAGATTTCTTATATGTATTTAATTTTGGTTAAGAGCTCTCTGAATAAGGACTGAAATGTGAATCTATGTCGTTGAAGGTATCAAGGTACCCTTAAATTGGAGATGTTGGGGGCCGTCGAATCTTGGGATCGAGCGCGATCGAATGAGGTGTCTTGAATCAACTATTATAGCTCGGAACTAAGGTAATACATTACTACCCCTTGTATGCTTTATGTACATGTTGATATCTGGTTAAAGCATGCATGCTTATGATGAGTGTTTTGTGAACTCTGTTTAAGCCGAATTCGATACGGAAAATAAGTATGAGAGTCAGTAAGAGTAAAATACTCGAATAAGAATATTAATAAATCGGGAGTATCGAAAGTGCTAATAATAATAATACAGTTAAATCTGAAACTCTATCAATGGTGTCTAATAACCAATGTTCAAAATGCGGAGTATGAGATGTTGGTTATGAAATTACGAAAATACCCTTGGAGCATAAGTATGACTAAACTACCCCTCTAATAAGGGAAATGACCTAAAATCTGCACTCGTTCTGATTATGTAATTTACACTACCCAAGATGTATATTTTAATGGAAAGACTTCGACATCATTATGCAATACGTGTGATACAAACTTGGTTAATCCCTTAAACTCTTTATAACACATGAATGAGAATTTTCTGGAAACATTGTTGAAATCATAAGTCGATCCATATGACAGTAATACGTGAATTAAATGAGAATGATCGTAATGACAAAAAAAAGACGGTAATGCCCTCAAGCACCGAAATGTCTGATTAATTTGAATGACGTTATACCCTCAAGTTCTGTAATGAATGAATCGTCTGTAAAGGGGCGGAGAATTAGGACGACTTAATCTCGTTGAGTACGTGAATGATGGATGTACCAAATGGTAATTCAGAAAGAAATAGTAGATTTATCTTAGTTTAAAATAACTGAAATACCCTCATGAGTTAATTGGTAACTATGTATTTGACGAAATTTTGGATTTATTAATAAGACTTAAATAGCTTAGGTTCCCTTAAGTGTTGAGAAATACGACATGTGTATGCCCATCGCTCACCATATCGATGTAAGGTAGGAAGATTCGCATAAATTGTATGTTCGATTGCTCAAAGCTAAACCGTATAGTAAAGTATGAGGGCGACTGTTCAGACATACAATTTAGTCAGTGTTAAGTTCTGATGCACGCTAATTACCCATATCTGAACGTTGGTAAGTATTGTCAAGTTGGGTTACGCCGCATTAAACAAATTCTGGAGATATAATAAATTGTTAGAGCCCCTGAGAATTATAACTTTCGTTCTGATATGATTGTGCCATAATATAGATTTTTGTCGTGGCAGTCAAATAACTAAAAGGCCATAATAGCCTAAATAATCGGAACATCACTGAAAATATCTAATAATATAAAAGACTTAAATTTAGAAATTCTTGAATGTCCGGTTAGAAAACTAATGATCAAATGGGATACTTGAGTTCTTTGAACCATTGCTTTCAATGTTGGTAAGATTACCAGAATGTCCATGAACGTCGAAATGACCATAATGCCCATGGTAGGCTTAAATGGCTAAATCACTCATGATATGCCTAAACTCTCAAGATCTTGATGTATCCCCTCCTGAATATCTGGGCTAAACCGTTAGTATGAACCCCTTTTAATAGGGGTCACGTTTCAGAAATCCGTTCAAATCGTCAAAAGTTTAATATGCCCCTTCCGTAAATGCCAAGTATCTCTGAGATATGATCTGTCCCACCTAGTGTGTTCCATGTGTGTTATATTCTGTTGATTGAATTGTATAATGATTTAATCATGAATAATATTATGTTTGATGAACTTGATATATGATACATTTTCTGCCTACTTGATGTATGTCTGCTCAATATGCATACTTGTTATGTGATGGCTTGATTTATGATGATATTGTCTGACTGTTTGATGAACTTGATAGTATGATCTGTTAGCTTGACCTATGATGATACAATCTGTTTGCATAATGAATGATGAAAATGTCCGTTATGCTCGATAGTATGCCCATTTATCTGTCAAAATCATGAATCTTCTGTTTTTGATACTCTGAATAGAATACGTCTGTCACACGTATTATATTACTCATGTCCGAAATCTGAATATCGATTACTATCTGGGGTATACTGTTGGGTTATGTTATGAAGTCTCTGTTGGTACAGCCCTGATCAAGCTGGTAAATCCTTATGGATTCAAGGTCTCCCCTTGAGTGGCACCTACGCCCATCGGGCCTAGGGTAAGTCCTTATGGACTCAAGGTCTCCCCTTGAGTGGCACCTATGCCCATCGGGCCTAGGGTAAGTCCTTATGGACCTAAGGCAACCCCTTAGGTGGCACCTATGCCCATCGGGCCTAGGGTAAGTCCTTATGGATGCAGTTCTGGGGGACTGCATATTGGTGTAAGGTTGGAGGGTAGTTTTTGTAAACTTCTGTATGAACATTGAACATTTGCATTTAATTTGTTATGTGCTTATAGGATATGATGTTAAGTATTTATGCATGTTGATCTGCACTTATTGGAACACACTAGACGCCAAACTCTTTGATTCTTACCTCGTATGTTACCAACCTATATAATTTTCGTCTAATTCTCAATGCCTGATTAAAGAACAAATATCATTATTCTTGAGTATGATGTAACCTCGAAATAGTAGAACAGAAATAGAGAGCTATCACTGCTTGAAACATCATGAAAATGTTATGCCTACCATATGCCTGCATGAACTTATAGCATCTTTTGGTAGTTCTGTATTACTGGGCTTTTCCAAGCTCACGTTGTTTTTACTATCGCAGGTTAAAAGATTATAGCATGATATAATGTTTGACATCAGTGTTCGGAGTTCCCTCGGCGTTGCCTCTGGAGTACGGTACTGTATAGTTAGTGGGCATGTATGTCATGTATTGTTTTATATCAGTGTCTGTAAAATACTTTCTGAAATTGTGTTATGTGTTTAAATGATTTTCCTGAAATTATATTTTAAACAGAAGTTGATTTTACAGTTTAATAAGTGTTTTGAGAAAGAAAAATGTTTTCATGTGTATTTTCACTGTGGGTCGCTCTTGTGACCCTAATGTGACTTCCTAGGATCCGTTGTAACGCATAGGCGGGTCTAGGGGGTTACATAAACCCCTAAACCATATACTCTAAACAAAGTCCCTATACCCTAAGACTAAGACGCTTGTGGAAACTTTCAATTTCCACCGCCTGTGTATAGAATATTTATCCTTAATATAATCATTGAATGAAGTGGTCATTATAAAGTTGCATATAAATTTGACACGTTTTACCTTTTTGGGAAATAAAATAAAATTTGTAAAGTCAGAATTATCGGTCAAAAGCGTAGTGTCCGTGTATGACAACTAATGATATTAAATTAATAATTAGATTTTTTTATTGAATATCAGATGATCATTAAACATTAGATTAAGTAAGATTAGAAGTTCAATTATTAGGTAATAAATTAATATTTTTAATGTATTATGAATTCATTTAGATTGAATTTTCTTTTAACGCGTACATTTGTTGATTTTTTTCAGCAAGAAATTGCAGCTTCATAGTTCAAAGCAATTCATATGGAATGGAAGCAACTAATGTAGTTTTTTTGGGGGGATTTCTTACAGCAAAAACAATGGGTGGAGTGGAGACTGGGTTTATTTCCAGATCTTGCTCAAAGTTTTGAATGTTTCTTGGGAAATATTTACGTTGTACTTGCTTTGCAATTTGGTCTGAATTTCTTTACAATTTGTTGCCAACAAGTTCTTTGTTCTAACTCCTACATTAATCTGGTGTTGAGTGCAGGGACCATTTACTTGCTTAATGTGTATTTTCAAGACATGTTTAGGATAACAAGATACTCATGTTGTCTTATCTTATATCGGTTCGAATACTGACATTTAATGTGTGAGAATGTAATACTCTTTGTTTAATAAAAATTAAGACTTGTCAACTAAACTAACTCAAAATTTTTAACTCAATTCGACCAACTCAAAAAAATTACTCAACTCGACTAACTCGAATACTCACCCCAACCGGTTAGGGTGGGCAAAACTCAACTCGAAAAAATCCACTCATTTTGGCTCGGCTCGTAATTTCATAAACTTGACTTGAAAAATTTTCAAATAAAGTTTGAGTTATAGAATGGAAATTCAAAAAACTCAAAATTTTTAGTAATTATTTGACTAGTTTCCAAGATCGAGTCTATCAATTTTACAATATATGTTATGTATATCACATGTGAAAAATATGAAGCAATATGTATGTATATTGTATAGGAATATAGAAAGCTCTTTAAATTAGAATTAATATGTATTATAACATTATAAATAAGGGTAAAGTACTCAGGTGACTATTGAACATTGGGGCGATCCTATTTTGACCACCCAACTAAGCAACTCGTCAATCAAACCATTGAACTTTTAAAATGCTCCTATTTTGACCACCGGCCGTTAAAATCTAACGGAATAGGTGACATGACAGTTTACGAAAATTTGTATAATTATACATTTGGTCTCTGTTAGTTATCTATTATATCAATTGGTTCTAATTTTTATTTAATTAAATAAAATTAATGGACCAATCAGATAACGGCGCGTATCATCACTCGATTGAAAGAATTTAGAGGAAAATTAAAGAGAAAGAAATATGGCCTTGGTAGGAATATAAACTTGGGAACTCTAGGGAAAAAGGCAAGCCTTTACCACTGCATCAACTACTCCTCAACGATATGATTTGCACCATTCTATATATCTTATAATAAAATAAATACTAGGGAAAAATTAAAAATGTTTGAGAGGAGACTCAAACATGGATCATACGAGATGTGTAAAAACACACATACCACTAAATCAATTCAAATAATAAAATGAAAAATAATTTTTTTTAATTATATTTAGTATAATTAAAGAAAATTTAAAATAAATAAATATATTATCCGGGCAATTTTGCCAACAATGATCTATTTTAAAAAAAAACATATAGTTTGTAAAATATTTTTATAAGAAAAATTATCAACACATATCGTATCAAATATATAGTTTGTAAATTCAATTAATCTGTATACTTAAACCTAATTCAAAACCGAAGTTTTTTTTTTTGGATAAATGGAACTTCTATTCATCCAAGAAACCATCAAAAAACCAATACAATGCAATCCCTATACAGAAAGAAAATCTAACCGAGCCCCCCAAGAAGATGCTATACAATTACCAGAAAAATTAAATCTAAAATTGAAACTAAATTTCACGTATACATCACGCTTAATAAGATTGAAAATCTCCAAACCAGCCTTGGGACTCATCCATGCAATCGTCTATTCCGTTCTTGCCAAATATAATAGTTGAAACAACGCCAAGAGAAGTATATAATTGCTGCCCTTAACGTTCTCCCTTTGCCAGCTCGGATCACCCACTCGAACATATCAGTCCAACTATTATAATCCGAAACCACACTACAAGCATGCAAAATTAAACTCTAAATATGCTTTGCATAGCTGCACTCCCCAAAGAGATGATCTCGAGTCTTCGTACCATCCTCACACACTAAACACATAGTATTAACATGACAACCCCACTTCCACATACGGCTCATAGTTGGCAAACGATTCAAAACAACGAGCCACGAAATGAAAGAATACCTAGGAATAGCGAGGCCGCTCCAAACAGCACGATTTGGAGCACGATGCCAGGGAACACACTCCATCTTATGCCTTATATTCTCCCATACAGCTTTGGTAACAAACTGACTGCGATTATCTCTCACACCTCTATATTCATCACGAAGCTTGAGAAGTTTTCTCCAAGCCCAGCTATGACACGCTTTCACCTGGACTTGCCACAAAGATATCCCCTTCAACAAGTAACACTGAACCCAAGCTACCCAAATGGAGCCAGCTTAAGCAAACAGCAACCACAAACAACGCATCATGCAAGCCTTGTTCCAAGAGAAGGTGACTTTAACCCCTAAACCCCCTTCCTTCTTAGGGTGACAAATAGAGCTCCAACTCACTCTAGCACCCTTAGCATTACCATCCACTCCTTTTCACAAGAAAGCATTACAGAGTTGAGTAACTCTTTTTATGACTTTCGAAGGCAATAAAAACATCCTGCACCAGTAGTTTTGCAAACTAAAGATCGCTGCTTGGATTAGCTGCAATCTACTTGCAAACGACAAGCTTTTTGAGGGCCAACTTTGAATTTTCCCTACAACTTTGCTTACAAGGATCTCGCATTCATTAAAAGACAAATTCCTAGTAACCAAAGGTACTCCAAGGTATCTCACTGGCAATACCCCCAATTTGAAACCAGTCTAGGCTTTCACGAGTTGCCTCTCCTCCTCACTAACCCCAGCTATGAATAGCTCACATTTAGACTCATTAATCTGCAGCCCAGCCATACGGTAAAACACCCCCAAAATACCTTTAATTCCTATCAAAGAACTCAAATTGCCCTTATAAAACACCAACAAATCATCAGCAAAGCACATATGTGTTAAAAGGACCCTTTTACACTTTGGATGAAACTTCATCACCTGAAACTTTGCAGCCCAATTCAACAAACAAGACAACACATTAAGAACAAGAATAAACAAATATGGGGATAAGAAATCCCCTTGCCTTACCCCTTTTGCCCCTGCAAAGTAACCAACCAGCCCACCATTAAGGTTAATAAAGAACTTAGAGTTCATCACTCAGGCATTAATCCATTTACAAAACATAGCAGGAAACCCTAAGACACGAAGAATTTGAAGCATGAAATTCCAGTCCACCGAGTCAAAAGCCTTCCTAAGGTCGATCTTAAGAGCACATCTAGGGGACAAATTCTTACGCCCATACCCATGAACCAATTCCTGGGCAAGAAGGACATTGTCTACAATGTCTCTACCAGCAATAAAAGCCCCTTAGTTTTGCAACACCAAGAAAGGCATCAACTACTTCATACGGTTTGCCAATTTTTTTGTAATGCACTTATAAATGACCTAAAATTAAAGTTTCATGTTTCATGTGTATCACACTAACTAAACTATAAAGTATAAAATTTAAAAATTGATTGTACTAAAATAATTAAATTTGGTTGGTAAAAGGCAATACTTGGGGAATATGCAAACGTACAAAAGGATAGCATTCAATTTTCCCAGGCCCCAACTAGACATAAATATATTTCCTCCATGAAAATATCAAGCTTACATGCATTCTCAAGCACACCATGGACCTTTCCCTGATCAGAAAAATCCCACAATAATTAAACATTAATGAGTTTTTCCGAAACTCGATTATCCGAATCACTGCTTAAAGCAACTTTCTGGATGAGGAATGCAGCTACAAATTCTTTTAAAAACAGGAAACATTAATTCATATTCCTCAAGGATTCCAATGTTATCAAGTCACAATATCAGTAAATCTCACATTTTCATGGTGATTGTTACCAGTTCACAAGATCACCCGACCATGGATATTATAACACGGTTCTGTTTCCGAAAGTTGCAATAATAGACACCCTGTTTTCAGTATTTTGTACAAAGCCTAGAGGGGGGGACTGCATCATTCACAACTGAACTTTCAATGATTCTTGAGGTTCCTAATATGTTCTTGCTTGTTTCCCATTCTTTCTCGAGCCCCCGTTACAGGTTTAGTACTCTTGTCTCACCTTTTGTTTGAGGAAGCACCATAAGAAGCGGTAAATATACAGACTGCGGAGGGGAGAACTAGAAGATAAGAACTGCTATTGTGATTATCACAGCAATTGTACATATCATTGCCTGCAAATAGTAATGACTTGGATCATTTCACCGAGTTTTCAGATATCCCGTCAGTTTTAGAAGAGTTCCTATCTCGCATTGAAATGTGTTTTAGCTCAAAGAAAAGGAGTACCGGGAAACAGTTAAGAATCTCATACGCAAATAAAATAGCCATAGAACTAAAGAGAACACCGATCTCTTAAGTTAGCACTTACAGCTATTGCAGAGGCAGCAAGTCCAGCCCTCTCCCTAGGGTCCCTTTGATAGTAGTTTCTGAAGTAGAGAATGGTAGCATAGTACCACATCAATGGGAAAACAAATCCTAGCAGAAAACTGCAAAATAAAAAAATAAAAAAACAGATATGTTCAGGAGTCCATTGATAGGATGAGTTGGCAGAGGATGACTGAGGGCAAAAGAACTCACGAAAACCACCCTATTCCACAGCCAAAGAAAGGAAGAGGTTTATCATACATTCCCAGGCGTGGGTCTTCTGCATCTCTAATAAGTTCATATTCGCCGTTTTTGTATTCTGCTGGTTCTGTTGACAGCCCTGAATTCACCAAATGCTTACCACACCAATGAAAAAAATCAAAATGACCATATTACACTTAAATTGAACACATTCATTGGCCTAATGGAGATGTCTGTAAGAAATATAGCAGATATCATGGTTTGAACTTCAAGTTAGAGTGAAATGCAGAACCAAAACTATTTTTGATCCCGAACAGATATTCAAATTTTCAAGCTTTTATAAAAGCTCCAACATTGGGTAACCATCAGTGCTCCTACTAATCATTCATATGCATGCAATAAACAGGTGCACAATATTGCATGAGCGGGACAAAAACTTTTTATGATGCATTATTGCCTATCCAACCGTTTAATCTTATAAATCATGATAATTTTGGGCTCCTTTAACAATTGGTTACCAAAAATACTTTGACAACTTTTTGAGGCAATAGCCAATAGCAGCAATTGCATGTATATTCGTCGAGAAAGAAAACTCGCAGCAAGTAAAATCGAATCTCACTAAACCAAGCCCATACAGGCACTTCGACTCAAATTTGCTAGTAGTAATATGCATAAAATTGTCAAAGGAACAGTTTACAGAGTTCAAGGCTTTCCTTAAATAGTCAATCATAACAGTTATTAATACAAACAAAAAAAGACTATTGAGATTTTTAAACTTCAAGTAGCACTTTAAATATGCTTATGATTTAATCACCCAAAGAATAACAAAAGTACTTAAAGGATATGGTCCTAATCAGCAAATATTATAGCTGATTAATTTGTACACATGCATAACACAACATTCAGGAGATAAAATTCCATAAAGCTCGGTTAACGGTACAATTTCACAGCTCATAAGCAATTTTTGGGAAAAGCACTGAAGTCTGAACTGCTATATGCATAAAAAGAGACGTTGAAGGAATAAGATCAGTACTCTGATCCATGTATTCAGAAAATCCAAGTCTTACGGTTGGTGGAGTTTGGCCGTCTGCTACTCACTCTGCCTTTGAAGGACCTGCTCTGTTGTGAACAGAGGAAGGAGGTACAATATTAGCAGCAACAAAATCCATTAGAAAGATTTCATTAAAAGAAAATGCTAAAGCCCTAATACTGAATACTGATTTTAACCTGTGAAACTGCTAATAACTGGTTCTACTTCCCCAAAAGAAGAATGTTACAAAATCAAATTTCGAGAGAACACTTAACCAACCCATCACCCTTTTGCTCGAAAGAAATTGCAGCAACACATAAAAACAACATATTAAGAAACAATTTTAATTATGCATAAAGAACGTTTGATCAACTATACTCTCCTTTCTCAAAAAGCAAAAAAGTGGACGAGGTAGCAATCAGTTTTACTCGAGGAGGCTAAATTGAAAACATATATTGGCCCAAGGGAGATGTCAACAAGAAAGAAAACAGATAATATTAGCAAAAAAGGGAGATGTTCATTATTTAAACTAGAAGTTTAGCCAACTAACAAGAAAGCATGTTTTTAATGTAAAAACAAGATAGTTTTATCCTATGCTACATCTAATCACTTGTGACTAACAACAACAATAACCAGAAAATTTCTCCCCGAGTCACCTTAATCAATTTGTGATTAGAAATAACGATAATTGGACGGCTCCCTACCACTTGTATCTAGTAACATGAATAATGTGAAGATGAAAAAGGTGAATCACTAAACCTTGTAAAATGAAGATTCGCGGCCAAAGTTGATTAAACTCAAATCTACATCCTAAGTATACTAGAAGAAATGAAACATTGAAACTCTCAAGTAAATTTCTAATTAGAATATATCTCTAATTAAACCTAAAAGTCCTTTAAATAAGGAAAGTCCTAGGCTAAACTAAACACTTAAGAGTGCTACTAGAACTCGTATCAATTAGCTGATTAACTTGTAAATGAACATGCATAACACAATACAGAAAAAGACATATCTCGGTGAATTATACAATATTACAGCTAATAAGCATTTTTTTCAAAGCACTGAACAGTATGGGGGATGTTACCTTGATCCATGCATGTATCCAAACAGTCGGTCAGTGGCCTCAGCTCCTCTCTCTGCCTTTGAAGGACCCGCTCTGTCATGAACAAGAGAAGAATGTACAATATTAGCAGCTACATAGCCATTAGAAAGATCTCATTTCATAAAGATGTTTTTTTTTGGTTTAACCACCCATATCCGACCCATTAACGGACTATGGGATGACCCTCCCAACGCAGTTTTCTCCGTCCAGGTCAGAATTCTTACCCCTGACCTTGCTAATATGCTAGTACTGATTATTGATTTTTGAACTATGACGAATATTAATTATTAAAAAAACAAATTTCAAGAAAAAATCAACCAAGCCATGGCCCTTTTACTTGAAAGAAATTGCAGGCACACATAAAGAAGCACCAAACAATAATTAATTTCATCATACATAACGAATATTCGATCAAATGACCTCTCCTTGCTTAAAAGCAAAGAAATGAAAGAGGTATCAATTTTGGTAAAACCAATTTTATTAATCCAAAGAAAAAGAATCGTGAAACCCATCAAAATAAAGCCACATAACCAATAACCCCGCCAAAACTCAAACCTTGGTTTCTAGAAACACGAACGCCCAAAACCCTAAAAACCCCGCAAAGATACAAGGCAAAACAATCATTCTACAGGATCAAAATTAGTAATTTAGCAATAAAAAAATAAGCAGAGCAATTTGATTATGAAATAGTGAAACGTTAAAGAAAAAAAAAGAGAGATGAAGAGTGAAACTTGCTTGCCTGCCAATCAAAGCGGGAGAGGGAAGGAGAAGAAATGCAATTTCACAGAAGAGAAAAGGCAAATCAAATCAAGGTTTTATGTTTAAAAAAGAGAGAGAGAAGCAAATAAGGTTTGATCTTCCCCGTTAATTAATCAAATGAAAAACAGATGTCAAGTATTAATGAAAATATAAATAAATGCATGATATCACACTTGATATAGTTTTAAAATATAATTGTGATAAATAAGTATATTTGACCGGTTGATTAAGTTGATATTTTTATTTTCTTATATTGTCTTTTAAGATAAGAGTTTTAAACTCACTAAAAATATTTTCTTTCGTCTCTTCCCTTTCAGGTAAAATTAAGATTAAATTTAAAATGGGTTAAATTTTTTTTACATCTTATAACTTTTATAACTTTTACTTGCTCAGAAGATTTTAGTTACAAATCAAGCTTCTCCAAAGATTTATCTGGTATATTCTTTTTTTATCTTATATATTTCAATTTATAAAATATATATATATAATAAATCCTTTCTTTTTAATGATTGAACTATATGCCAACGAATGTATCACATTTTTTTTCTTATAAAAGTTATAAACATAAAATATTGTTATGAATACATTATTAATAGCTTAACAATTGACGAAAATAATAATATTTTTTTTATATAATAATAATATTAATCTTCAAAACTTTTACAATTCATTAACTGTTGGTATAATATAATATATATATAATAATAAATTAAAATAATATATAATTAATTCCTTGCTTATGTTATCATCCGTCTGTTGGTATTTATGACTTCTATTATATAACAAATAATAATATTTACTTAATTAATCCAACTTGTTGTTATTTATTTTGTTTAATATTTTGTTTTAATTTGCCATGTTTAGTCATTATAAATTATATGTTGGTTTGTTTTAATTCATACCATGCGTACATACAATGAATTTATATGTTATTTGTTTTAATATTTTAATCCGAGTATAATTGGCTGGACATCCCGATCTGCGAGGCTACTGGTCTCAAAGGAGGTTTTTAAATGACCTTGTGGGCAGGTTTAACAATGTCGCGTATGAGGATTAAATCTTCTTTTATGTTGTTTTTCGATTATATATATTAATTTATAATTAATCTAATTTGATTGTTTGTCTTTTATAGTACACCAATGGCAAATCTTGCAAAGATTGAGTTTGTGGCTCTTGATATTTTCGGAAAGAATTATTTATCCTGGATCTTAGATGCCGAAATACACCTAGATGCTAATGGTCTGAGAAATACTATTAAAGAGGGGAATGCAGAATCGGCCCAAAATAAGGCCAAAGTCATGATACTTCTTCGCCGTCACCTCCATGAGGGGTTGAAATCAGAATATTTAACGGTGAAAGATCCTCATATTCTTTGGAATAATCTAAAGGAACGATATGACCACCAGAAAACTGTTATTCTGCCTAAAGCTCGATATGACTGGTTGCATCTGAGATTGCAAGATTTTAAATCAGTAAGCGAGTATAACTCTGCTATGTTTCGTATTACTTCACAATTGAAGTTATGTGGTCAAATTATTACTGACGATGATATGTTAGAGAAAACATACTCCACTTTTCATGCAAACAATGTTGTCCTTCAGACACAATATCGAGAAAAAGGCTTTAAGAAATATTCTGAGTTAATTTCTTGCCTTCTTGTGGCTGAGCAAAACAATGAGCTATTGATGAAGAATCATGAATATCGTCCAACTGGCTCCGCTCCATTCCCTGAAGCGAATGCGACATTTTATAGCGGAAGAAATAAAGGTTACACCAACCATCGTGGTCATAACTATGGGCGTGGTCGTGGTCGTAGTCACGGTCGAGGACATAGGCGAGGTGGTCGTTTTAAAAATAACTATACCCACCGTAAGTGGAACAATAAAGATGACAATAGTGCAAAAGATCAATCCAAGAAAGAGGAATCTATGTGTCATCGATGTGGCAGCTTAAATCATTGGGCCCGTTCTTTCCGTGTGCCAAAGCATCTTGTGGATCTTTACCAACAATCAATCAATGGTAAAGGAAAGAAAGTTGAAGCAAATTTTGCTTATATCAATGAAAAAGATGATCATGGCCTTGGCAAAGATGATTATGACATTACTGGCACTAGCAATGGCGATTATGGCTTTACAAATATATATATTAATGATTTCCTTATTTTCCCTGAGAAGAATACTTGATTTTTATTTATTTATTTATTTGTTTTGTTTATGTTTATTATTATTTTAGGAAAAGTTTGTTAGAAAGATATAATATTTTATTAGGAATTATATATATATGAATAAAATTCATGGATGTTATTTATTTAATTTATATTTTGAATATTTTTGTAATATTTATTTTATTTTTCTTTGAAGAATATGGTTCCGTCTCAAATACAATCCGCCAAAAATGGTGACGATTTATGCTTAGCGGACAGTGCAAGTACTCATACTATACTTAAGCACAAGAAATTTTTTTCCCATTTAACAATGCAAGGGAATAGTGTGAGTACTATATCCGGAAGTGCTAATATTATAGAAGGCTCCGGAAGAGCAAATATGTTATTGCCAAATGAAACTATATTCCATATTCATAATGCACTATACTCTCCAAAGTGGCAAAGAAACTTATTAAGTTTTAAAGATATTCGCAATAATGGATATCATATTGAGAGTAGTTGTCAAGGAGATACTGAATATCTCTATATTACAAGTATAACTCAAGGCAATAAGAAAGTTTTAAAAAAATTACATGCACTGTCATCCAGATTGTACTACACAAGAATTAGTGCAATTGAAGCACATGCTATTGTAAACTATAAGTTTACTGATAACTTTATTATTTGGCATGACCGGTTAGGTCATCCCGGTTCGATTATGATGTGAAAAATTATCGACAATTCATGTGGTCACTCATTGAAGAACCAACAGATTCTTCAAAGTAATGCCTTTTCATGTGATGCTTGTTCTCAAGGCAAACTAATTATTCGACCATCACCAGCTAAAGTAAATTATGAGTCTATTAATTTTTTGGAACAGATACATGGTGATATATGTGGGCCTATACACCCTTCTTGTGGACCATTTAGATATTTTCTAGTTTTAATCGATGCATCGACTAGATGGTCACATGTATCCTTGCTATCAACCCGCAACTTGGCATTTGCGAGGTTACTTGCTCAGTTGATAAAATTACGAGCACATTTTCCAGATTTCCCTATAAAGACAATTCGTCTTGATAATGCTGGTGAATTTACTTCTCAGAGTTTTGATGATTTTTGCATGTCGATTGGAATAAGTGTTGAACACCCTGTAGCGCATGTTCATACACAAAATGGTCTTGCAGAGTCCTTTATCAAACGACTTCAATTAATTGCAAGACCGTTACTAATGAAGTCAAAACTACCGATTTCTGCATGGGGACATGCCATTTTACATGCAACATTATTGATTCGCATCAGGCCTGTAAGTTATCATAATATCTCCCCATTACAAATGGTTTTTGGTCAGGAACCAAATATTTCTCATCTTAGAATTTTTGGATGTGCGGTATATGTTCCGATTGCTCCACCACAACGCACAAAGATGGGTCCTCAAAGGAAGTTGGGAATATATGTCGGTTTTGAATCCCCTTCGATAGTTAAATATCTTGAGCCTTTGACGGGGAATTTATTTACAGCTCGATTTTTCGATTGTCATTTTAATGAGTCGGTTTTCCCAACATTAGGGGGAGAAAATAAACAGCTGGGAAAAGAAATAAGTTGGAATGAATTATTGTTATCTCATTTTGATCCACGTACCCAACAATGTGAACTAGAAGTTCAAAGGATAATTCATTTGCAAAACTTAACAAATCAATTGCCAGATGCTTTTGCTGACCCTAAAAAAGTGACTAAGTCACATATACCAGCTGTGAATGCTCCGATTAAGATTGATGTCCCAGAAAGGCAAACTCTAGTTGCTAATGAGTCAAACGCACGCCTGAAGCGTGGTAGACCAGTAGGTTCCAAAGATAAAAATCCTCGGAAAAGAAAAGGAGCTATATCATGTGATGGTCTAATCGAGGAATCAATGGATTATGAAAAATCTCGAGAAGAGATTAAAAGGTCTCCAAAAGAGACATTAGACATGAATCAGGTACCTGATAATGATGAGATCTCAATAAATTATGTCATGTCTGGTAACAAGTGGAACCGAAACAAAATCGACGTCGATAATACTTTTGCATGCAATATAGCACTAGAGATTTTGAATGATAATGTGGATCATGAACCATTTTCAATTGAACAATGTAAGCAAAGAGATGATTGGCCAAAATGGAAAGAGGCAATTGAAGCGGAACTAAAATCTCTATCAAAAAGAGAAGTATTCGGGCATGTAGTCCGTACACCGGAAGGTGTAAAACCTGTGGGGTATAAATGGGTTTTTATGAGAAAGAGAAATGAAAAAGGAGAAATTGCGAGATATAAAGCTCGTTTGGTTGCACAAGGATTCTCACAAAGACCGGGAATTGATTATGAAGAAACATACTCCAGTGGTGGATGCAACCACTTTTAGATTTTTGATTAGTCTGGCAATAAAAGAGAGACTTAATTTTCGCTTAATGGATGTTGTTACAGCCTATTTGTATGGGCCTCTTGATAATAATATTTATATGAAACTTTCGGAAGGTTTCAAACTGCCTGAAGCAGTTAATTCAGGTTCTCGAGAATATTATTCAATCAAATTGAACAAATCCCTTTATGGATTAAAACAATATGGGCGCATGTGGTATAATCGCCTCAGTGAATACTTATTAGCAGAAGGCTATAAGAATGATCCAATTTCTCCATGCTTTTTTATTAAGAGATTTAGCTCTGTATTTGTTATTATTACTGTGTATGTTGATGATTTGAATATTATTGGGACTCCTAAAGAGATCTCATTGACAGTAGAATGTTTAAAGAAAGAATTTGAAATGAAAGATCTTGGGAAAACAAGGTTTTGTCTTGGATTACATATTGAGCACTTAAAGGATGGAATCCTTGTGCATCAATCAACATACATAGAAAAAATGTTAAAGAAATTTTACATGCATAATGCACATCCATTGAGCACTCCTATAGTTGTTAGGTCACTTGATGTTAACAAAGATCCATTCCGTCCTCGAGAGATGGATGAAGATATTCTTGGTCCAGAAGTGCCATACTTAAGTGTTATTGGTGCATTAATGTATCTTTCTAGTCACACACGACCTGACATATCGTTTGATGTCAATTTGTTGGCAAGATTTAGTTCATGCCCAACCCGAAGACATTGGAATGGGGTCAAACACATATTTCGTTATCTTCAAGGTACGAAAGACATGGAATTATTTTTCTCCAATCTATCCAAAGCAGAATTGGTTGGTTTTGCGGATGCAGAATACTTATCTGATCCTCATAATGCTCGATCATAGACTGATTATGTATTTACATACAGTGGTACAACAATTTCTTGGCGCTCAATGAAACAAACAATTACTGCTACTTCCTCTAATCATGCTGAGATTTTGGCTATACATGAGGCTAGTCGTGAATGTGTGTGGCTAAGGTCTATAACCAATCATATTTGCGAAAATTGTGATTTACACTCTGGAAAAGTAGCTCCGACGGTCTTATATGATGATAATACGACATGTATTGCCCAACTTAAGGAAGGATACATAAAGGGTGATAGAACAAAACACATTTCCCCAAAATTCTTCTTCACTCACGATCTACAAAAGAATGGAGACATTGATGTCCAACAGATTCGTTCATGTGATAACTTGGCAGATTTATTTACCAAGGCACTTCCTACTGCTCCATTTGAGAAGTTAATTTATAATATCGGATTGCGTCGTGTCAAAGATCTTATATGATGTATTTATGAGGGGGAGCAAAATACGCGTTGTACTCTTTTCCTTATCCATGGTTTTGTCCCATTGGGTTTTCCTGGAAAGGTTTTTAATGAGGCAACATGTTATGCGTATTAAAGATGTGTGTACTCTTTTCCTTTACTAAGGATTTTTTTACGGGGTTTTTATCTTAGTAAAGTTTCAACGAGGCACATTGTCTTCATAGACATCCAAGGGGGAGTGTTATGAATATTTATCTATGTGGATGTCTATCATGATAAGGACTTTATCAAAGGAGATTTGAATTATTTTATCATTAGGATTATTATCTACATTAATTAGAGTTTAATGTATTATGTACTCCTTATGCCTATAAATAGATGATTTACTGAAGGCATTGTACACAAGTCAATATTTAAAATAATACAAATCTCTTTCTTTTCTCTCATCTTATTTTGTTCCTATTTCTTCTTGTTCTTGTTTTTCACATTATTCACAACATGTGACACATACTCTAACACATTTTTTGATTTTTTTAAAAAATATTATAATATCTAAATGAAATTACTAGGAAAAAACCTTTTACATGTTTAAATTTTTGTTATATGCATGTTCGTCTTACGATTTAATGTTCGGGGTGCGAGGTGTAGTGGTTATTAGGGGTGTTTAAAATTACCCGACTTGAACTACCTGACCCAACTACCCGAACATAAATAATTGGGTATTTACTTAGAATTTTTTTATCTGGGTCACAAAATATGAAATTTCTGGGTACCCGGTTACTCTCGGGGTACCTGGTTCCTAACTTTTTTTATTTTTTATTAGATTACTTAATATTTTTACCTTAGAACTATATTTAAATCCCTAAATTCATTTTATATTTGTATTATATGCTTTTATGTTTTAAATTTTTCAAAAATATATATATATATTAATTTGTGAATATGTAAGATTCGAAAAAAAATACGAACTTTTAATATTTTTTCTTTAAAAAATATGAGATTCGAAAAAAATAATGATCGAGATTAATATTTTTAATGTCTTTCTTATGGTTATAAACTTCAAATCATTAAATTTTTTGTTTGGATAATGTGTTATGAACTTTTATTTTTTAAAAATTTAAAATAAAAAATAACAAAAAAAAGTGAATCGGATACCCGGTACCCGATTTTAGGGTGCCGAATTTGAACACCCCTATTAGTCATCCCATGTCTAAGGCCACAACCGAGTAATTGGGAAGATGTCCTCATTTCGGTCATTCCAATGTTTTAGGGGAATTTTTTTTAAGTATTTTCTTAGTTAAGGAAAAGTGTCATAGTTTCAAGCATTTTAACGTTTATTCAGGTCAATTCTATAAAGTTATTTTCGCATATATGTAGGGGGTAGACAGTCGGCAAAGTTTGGACTGATCCACTGGTAAAAGTAAGTATCCTACACAGACCATCGAGGCGGCCCCTACCGCCACTAGTCGATGGTGTGGGTGAGTTTTCTTATGTAACTCGATACTTTTTAGTTTTAATAAAATAAACTTTTTTTTTCTTTCCTATAGGAAAGTTGAGGGTCGACCGTGTGCATCCACTATGCCCCACGGTTTAGAGTTCCTGTTTGAAGGACCTTATTGTGGCGCGTGTTTAATGTGTTGTTTGTTTATTTTGAACAGATCTATCGAGAGAAAATGCTGACTTGATCGGGAAGAGTCATTTTCAAGTGTCGCACGACTTGGCGACCGAGTGAACTAAAGGCCAAGACCATGACACGAGGCTACTCCTCCCAGCAATATCATCTCCAAGGTTCGAACTCACGTTCTCTCATTAAAAGTGCAATGTGCCTTACCAATGCACCCAAACTTATTGGTTTATGTCTAATTTTTGTTAACCTATTTGGCACTAAAAATTTTAATCCAAGGTCCTTGATAATTAATACATTAAATAAAAATTTATATATTATATTAGTATTGTATTGAAGATTTTAAAAGTATAGGTGTCACATTAGATATTATGTGGAAGTAGAAGTATTATATTAGACATTTTGTTGAAATACAAGTATTGTATTGAACATATTAAAAATACATATATCATTTTGAACAATTTATCAAAATATACATACCAAACAGTGTAATGTCGCATCCATGGTGTGACGAAAAAATAACATAAAATATATTTATAAAAATTTATTCATCAAATAACCATAACTCAAATAGTAAGAGATTTATACAAATCAATTTGGTATTTGATCATTGTACATCTAATTTATCTTAATATGAACTGATATACAATTACAACGTGATACTAATTTAATCAAGTTTTGTTTATTTTAAATTTTTTAATCAAAAGTTTAGTTAACTCATTGTCGGTTGCTTGAGGACCATTATCAATTTATTAACCCTAGGAGAAAATTTTTTGTCCACATTCGGTGTCTCTATTTATGCATTAACACTAAAAAGCACTACAAAATTAAATTTTAAGCCCTAAACTTAAATTTTAAATCCTAAACCCTACATCATATACCTTAAAAATATACCCTAAACTCTAATCATAAACTCTAACCTAAAACTATAAACCATACATCCTAAACTTAATTTTGAGCGTGAGCACAAACAGGGGCACCGAAAAAGAGCGGAAGATTTCCACCCTCAACCCTCTATAGGTCGAGTTGGGTTTTTGCTCAACTCAAATTCAACTAAAAGATATAAAGGTTACATTTATAAGTATATTTTTAGGAAAAAATATTTCATACACTATGGTGTAAACAAAAAGTTTTTACGAGCATCTTAATTTTAGAGTTTATAGATTTAGTTTAGGGTTAAAATTTTGGGCTTAGAGGTTAATGTTTAGATTTTAAGGTAATATGATTAGAGATTTAAGTTTTAACATATAAATCCTAAATTCTAACCACATCAATTAATTTTAAAAACCCCTTAAACTTAACCTTAAAATGAACCCTAAACCCTAAATCTAAGACAATTGCAAAAACATTTGTTTTCAACGCTAGTGGATGAAATAATTACCCATATCTTTATCAATTTAAAAATGATTCTTAATAAGCTTTTGGGTAAACTACATAAATGGTCACCGAACTTTTAGGGCACATTTATTTTGATCATCGAACTTTTAAAACATATGTTATAGTTACTGAACATTTAGTTTGCTTTCATTACGATCTCTCCCGTTACCTTCTATTAGAAGTTGATGACGTGACATGTTAGTTTTCAAACTTCATGAATAAAATAATAGGTAAACTACACTATTCGTCACTCAACTTTACTCTCACTCCTATATTGGTCACTAAAGTGTAAAAAAGTTTAATTTGATAACTTAACTTTTGAATTGTTTCTATTTTGGTCACTCTCGAATGACATGACTTTTTATCACAGGAGTGGAGAAATGTCGATCCCTGATTTTAATTTACGTTGTTGTATAATACAACAAAATATGAACAATTCGAAATTTAAGTTATTAAATTAAATTTTTTTAAACTCCATTGACTAAAATATGAGTGAGAAGAAAGTTGAGTAATGAACGGTGTAGTTTACCCATTATTTTATCCAAGAAAAATGAAATTAACGTGCAAAATCAACATCTTCTAACAGAAGGTAACGAGAGGAACCGTACTAAAAATGAACTAGAAGGTTGATGATTATAACACATGTTTTAAAAATTCAGTGACCAAAATAAAAGCGTCCTTAAAATTCATGACCATTTATGTAGTTTACCTTAACTTTTTTTTTTTTTTTTATCTTTCTCATGAAAGCCGGTTTTCCGGTCCAACCGACAAATATAAAAGAATCAAACCAGATATCCAACGTAGAATCCTTCGTTCTGTTGCAACCTCGAAAGTTCCTCTCCGTTCCCTCGCATAAAACCAAACCCTAACTCGGATCTAGAGCCACCCCAACTCATCCATGGCTCACCACGGCGGCTCCGACCCTGAATCCGAACCAAACACCCGCCTCTACAACCCATACCAAGACCTGAACCTCCAGGTTCCCAACCTCTACAAGCTCCCAACCTCCCCGGAGTTCCTCTTCGCCGAGGAATCCCTCCACCAGCGCCGTTCCTGGGGCGAAAATCTGACCTTTTACACCGGTTCCGCTTATTTAGGCGGCTCAGTATCCGGCGCAGCCGTCGGGCTCTTCTCGGCTCTCAGGAATTTCGAGCAAGGCGATACTTTGAAACTCAAAATCAATCGAATCTTGAATAGTTCGGGTCATACGGGTCGATCGTGGGGGAACAGGATCGGTATAGTGGGCTTGATTTATGCGGGAATGGAAAGTGGGGTTGTGGCGGTGACTGATCGTGATGATGTCTGGAGTAGCGTGGCGGCGGGTCTTTCGACCGGAGCAGTTTGTCGGGCTGCCCGAGGAGTGAGGTCTGCTGCCGTTGCAGGTGCGCTTGGCGGATTGGCTGCCGGAGCTGTGGTTGCCGGGAAGCAAGTCTTGAAGAGATACGTGCCAATTTAAAACATGGAAAAAAGCAGGAAAATTTTCTGTGAGTTCATATTTCGTTAAATCGAAAATTTTGATGCTGGTAGGATAAATCTTGGGGGAAAAAAGAACTGATAATAGGTCTCGGAGGAATTAAAATTCATGTAGTATGTGAAGTTCATGTGAATGATGAATAATCGTGTGCCTGACTATTAATGATTTTATCAAGTTTCTTTGTTCCATATAAATGGATCGGAATTCGATCGAACATTTGTTTTCTCTTTGTTTATGCTCTACTTAATTGTGATAAATGGTAATTATGAATTCTTTATTGTTAGTTAGTTTATGCTTTGTTACGACTTACTGTACTCTTCATTTTCCCCTTAAAGTACTTTTGCTACATATCCGGAAATGGTCTCCACACTGAGACATATATTCGAATTCGACATCCATCCTCTAGTATAGTTCATGTAATTTTATGTATTGTTGGGGTAGGCTGTTAGGGAAACAAATCCTTGTTATTTGCTTTTGTTAGATGCCTTTGTGTACATGGAAAGCCTGTTTAAAATAATTGAAGGTACCGGTTACTTTGCGAAAATTAAGTTGCTGTCTTGTTTTTTTGAAAGAAATAAATGGAATGTGAGTGGAACTAGTTGAAGAATGCTAAGTTAATGTTTAATATTCAACAATCAGCTGAACATGATTCGATATTCTTATTGCATTTTCACTATATTGTAAGTTGTAACTTCATAGCCAGGCATGGTGTTCTAATGTTATCAAAGCATGTGTGTAGGCATTTGCAACTTAGCTCCAGAAAACAAAAGTGTCTTAAACAATGTGCATTTAATCAAGCATAGCAATGCATAAAAAATGCTTGCCTGATTGATGTTCGTTGTAGATTATTTCGACTTCTTTCGTTAGATGTATTCTTGTTAGTAAGAAACAGGATAATATCAAACTCTCTACTTCTCAGTATTCAAGTATCTGAAAACATACATGGGACTATAAGGAAAGCTTACATATCAGCTAACCAATTTAAAAGAAATTTTTGCTCTTTTGCTGATAAACTGGACCCATTCTTAGAGTTTATCATCATAATTACACATCTTTAGCTTATTTCTGTACACACAAAGAGAGAGAGAGACATACATAATGTACATATATACATTGCGCATCTCGTGTCTTAGGTATATAAGGGTTTTAGGGACTAGAGTGTGCCTTGTGTCCTTGACAATGCTAAGGTGTCCTTTTGCTTTGTTGGTGCATTTCCAAGTTTGTTTTAAGGTTTAAAGTCTGCTAATACAATAATTATGTTTATATACTTCCAGAACTGTGATTATTTACAGCAAATGCAAGCAACCAGGTGATTCAACATGTCCTTGTTTTTTTATTGTCTGTTATCAGATGCTTGATCTCCGAGAAGGATGCAGGTCTTGTTGATTTGCTTGTTTGTTTTTTGAGTAGTTGTATTCCTGGGATACTTGAATTGTTATAGGGTATCCTCTTCGAGTAACCTTATTAGTATTATAATTCTTCTTTGGTTGAGATTAAAAAAAAATGCAAGCAACCAAATTCAGAGCAAGGGTGGGTGGTATTCTTTTATGTCTCCGAGCTAGAGTTGATATCGGTTACCCGTACTTGTGACGAGTGTCAGATATAAGTATATGTTGACGCGGATATGTTTTTTATGCTACTGGTTAGTTTATGGGAGTTTTTTTATGGGAAAGATTGATGGTTACTACTTGTAAGGTTGAATTATGGCAACCCTGGTCAGTGTTATTGACCTTATGTTGCCATTGAAACCGACATGGAACATAAAACGGACATGAACTATACCAAAAAATAATCTCTTTCGTTGACAAGAAAAAACATGAATTCTCCATTCTTGTAGGGTTTGGGTTTTTCCCTCTCACGTCTAAGGCCTTTTGAACTAGGCCTTTTGATACAACAATGCCTTGAACTAGGCCACTTGACAGTTCACTAATAAAATGAATATTATTTAATATGGTATCAAAAATAAAATGAATATTACTTAGAAAAAATAATTTTGATCTAAATAAGACATTAGATTTTTTTTAGAAAAAACCAATTCAAATTTTAACTTTATAAATAAAACATATTAAATTAAAAAGTCACCTTATAATGATTTTTATAATATTCAAATTTATTTAATTAATCTATTGATGATGAAAATGATTATAGAAAAAACTAATTTGTGAGAGAAAGTGAGGACAATCCAACTCAACAATGACACCCTACTTTCAGTCTCAACATCAAAGCGATGGCAAAGAGAAAGAAACAAAAATGTGATTAAAAGTAAAAAAATACTATAAATCACTTAATTATATGTTTAATAATAATATATATATTAAAATAAATAATTTAGTCATTATGTTTGGTAATAATTAAGTAATTTTTTCACTTTTTAAAAATACTTTTTAAAAATGTGATTATAAAATACTTTTTAAAAGTAACAGTTTAGTCACTTAATTGTATGTTTTGTATTAATCATGTCGTTTTTTTAAGTAACAATTTAGTCACTTAATTGTATGTTTGATATCAATCAAGTCACTTTTTTTCTCTCTAAAAATAACAATTTAATCATTCAATTAAATTTTTTATGACAAACATGTCACTTAATTATATGTTTGTTAGTAATGTCAATTTTCTTTTAAAAGTGTCAATTTAGCTCTTCATGTGACAATTAGGTCACCATGGCGTTAAATTGAAATAGACAACTTGATATAATATTAATAATTTCAGTCCTAAAAATATACACATTATGTTAATTTGGTCCTACATTAAAATTATTCAGTAAGTTTGATCCTTCACTTCATATTTAAAAATTCTATTAGTGAAGTGACTATGTTTACTAGCAGACGACATTAAAGTAATAATGAATATCTTTCATTAGTCTGGTAGTGAAGTGACTGCCTGTTGAGCTACCACATATGTCGATTATCGAGTTGAAAGACAGTAGCATGAAGTGCGACAAATGGTTGGATGGTGTGTTATGAGAGTGCAATGTAGAAAATTTTAAAAATGAAATATTAAGTTACTGAATTATTTTTAAATTAGGACCAAGTTGATAGAATGTATAAATTTTGAGGACTAAAACTACTATTATACCATGTCATGTTTCAACTTTAACCACAAATCCACACAATTTTAATTAAGTGACTAAGTTATTACTTTTAAAATAGAAATGACTTATTTTTACTAAATTTATAATTAAGTGACCTATGGGTGCAATTTACCCAAGCAAAAAAGGGTTTTTTGATTGGATGGGATGCAAGGAGTATGGCCAAGGGTTACTCAAAGAGGTTGAAAGGGTTAAACGATAGTATAAAAACCTCCTAAACGTGAATCCAATACCAAGCACTTAAGGATTGTTCTCTGTTCAACTCCACGGCGCAGATCCGAGGAGTATCCGATTCCAAAAAAATCTAACCTTTGCTCTTCTTTCTCTCTTCATCTGCTTCAAGGTTGCTCCTTTTCCCTCTCTCTCTTCTTATCTCTACTGGTTTTTCGTTTGGGTGTTTGTGTTTTATCGATTTTCTGCTGAATCTATGTTTTCCTAGGATTTAATGGTTATTGGATTTGTTTTACTCTATGGGATCTGGGTTTGATCTGTTTTCTGTTTATGCTTTTTGGGTTTTCTCTTCATAATTATTGGGTTTTTCTTTTCGTTTAAGTCGATCGTTTTTTTTTTAGTTTAAGATTTGAGAGATTAATCAGTTTGAAGCTCAGCTAGACTAGCCTTGCTATATATATTGTAAAAATGTCCCCTTTTGAATAGGAAACGAAGGGGTAAAAGGTTTGGTAGGATTTTGAAAGGTTGTAGTAACCGAGATTCTGTTCTTCAAAAAAGTTTTACTTGTTTTTGGGATGCAAATAGATTTAACTGTTACATTTGAAATTTCCAGCTCTGGGGTTGAAATTTTAGAATTAGTTGACCGAGATGCGTGGTGTTTATTCTCTTAACTAATTACTGGCACTGCAACTTGTTAAAGGAAAACCTCACCATTAAAAGTGTTTGATTATAGTTTAGTTGAAGGCTGGTATGTGACAAGCATGTTATTCTTGGTTTGAGCTGAAATCTGTATTTATTGTCACTGTTAGAGTTTATTAGAGTATGTTCCCTGTCATTTAGGATTCTCTACACTCAGTTTTGCGTATAAAACCTTCGGATTGGCCTAGTTAAACCTGTATTAACATCAGAATGAATGTATAATTAACCGATGAGTGATGTTATGTGTTCCCCCAGTGTCTTCATTATGTTTCATGTGTAGAAATCTTTAAATATTTGGTGTTAAGAATGTGTTAAAACAGTTTTCTTTTTAAGCGTGTGGCCCTGGCAGGATTGGAGAAGTTGGAATGTGGTGTCTGATAGAGGATTACGATCCAAATATCAGATTGCCACCTCCCTCCTTGCATCTTCTCCAGATATCAAAATCAGAAGTTAATGCTTGTGCTCCTCTTCTCATGGAGTGCAAGTTTGGCTCTTCTTTTACATTTTTCTCTATGTCGAAAATGATTCGACCTTATTTTACTTAAGAGTGATAAGAATGTGTTAGAGAGTTTGCTTTGTAAGTGCCTGGCTGTGGGTGGAATATTGGAGAGGTGAGCAATGTGGTGTCTGATAGAGGATCTCTGATCAAAATATCAGATAGCCATCTGCCTCTTTTTATCTTCTCCAGACATTAAATCAGAAGTTAATGCTTGTGCTCCTCTGCTCGTGGAGTGCAAGTTTGGCTCTTCTTTTACATTTTTCTCATTGTGGAAACGGTATCGACCTTAATTTAATGAAGAGCGATAAGAATGTGAGTTTGCTTTGTAAGTGCCTGGCTGTGGATGTGGGTGGAATATTGGAGAGGTGAGCAATGTGGTGTCTGATAGAGGATCTGTGATCAAAATATCAGATAGCCATCTGCCTCTTTTTATCTTCTCCAGATATTAAATCAGAAGTTAATGCTTGTGCTCCTCTGCTCATGTAGTGCAAGTTTGGCTCTTCTTTTACATTTTTCTCAATGTGGAAAAGGCATCGACCTTAATGTAATGAAGAGTGATAAGAATGTGTTAGATAGTTTGCTTTTTAAGTGCCTGGCCATGGGTGCAATATTGGAGAGGTGAGCAATTTGGTGTCTGATAGAGGATCTCTGATCAAAATATCAGATAGCCATCCGCCTCTTTGTATCTTCTCCAGATATTAAAGTATCAGAAGTTAATGCTTGTGCTCCTCTTCTCATGGAGTACAAGTTTGGCTCTTCTTTTACATATTTCTTAATACAGAAAGGCATAAAACTTAATTGTATTTAACATTTTCATCATTAAGAATGTAACTTTTGGCGCTTGTATTGTAGTCTCAACCTTGATTTGTTTATCAGTATCCTGTTATATTCATAAACCAAAAGCTTTAATTTTTGAGCCAAACTATGCTTAATAGCTTTATTCTTTCTTGCCTCTGCAGTCATGGCAGGTTTGGCACCAGAAGGATCCCAATTTGATGCTCGTCAATATGACCAGAAAATGACTGAATTGTAAGTTTTATTGTTTGTAGACCATACTTGCTTTTCTCTCTAATCTTTGTTATTTGTTTATACTCATATATATAATGCTCTGTGCTTTACCATTTGCTGATGCTTATGCGTTCAAAACTTACAGGCTCCAGACTGATGGAGATGATTTCTTCACAAGTTATGATGAAGTTTATGATAGTTTTGATGCAATGGGACTTCAAGAGAACCTTCTGAGGGGTATCTATGCATATGGTATGTAGTACGTTAAATCCTAAATTCTGTAATCTGCTTCTGTAAGTTCTTAAAGTATCAGTCTGCCATTTATTCTGAGCAAAATAATTTTTATATGTTTTATTGTTGCTAATTGATGCTGAATCTGTATTCCATTGTCCAAACTAATTTCCTAGGTTTTGAGAAGCCTTCTGCTATCCAGCAAAGAGGTATTGTACCATTCTGCAAGGGCCTTGATGTGATTCAGCAGGCACAATCTGGAACTGGGAAGACTGCAACTTTCTGCTCTGGAATTCTTCAGCAACTTGACTATGCTGTAGTCCAATGCCAGGCTCTGGTTTTGGCACCCACTAGGGAGTTGGCACAACAGATTGAGAAAGTGATGCGAGCACTTGGTGATTACCTTGGTGTTAAGGTCCATGCTTGTGTTGGTGGGACAAGTGTTCGTGAGGATCAGCGCATTCTGCAAAGTGGTGTTCATGTTGTTGTGGGAACTCCTGGTCGTGTCTTTGACATGTTGAGAAGGCAGTCACTTCGTCCAGATTACATTAAGATGTTTGTCTTGGATGAGGCTGATGAGATGCTTTCACGTGGTTTCAAGGACCAGGTTAGTTATTTCATCATGTTACCTTCTCTTTTGAATGATTTTGAGTTTTGAGAGCTTAGGTTTTGATCTTTTTTTTTTTGCTCTAATAATGTTTGTTATGTCATTCAGATCTATGATATCTTCCAGTTGCTTCCAGGCAAGATTCAGGTTGGAGTATTTTCTGCCACAATGCCACCGGAAGCCCTTGAGATTACTAGGAAATTCATGAATAAACCTGTGAGAATTTTGGTTAAGCGTGATGAGTTAACCCTTGAGGGTATCAAGCAGTTCTATGTGAATGTTGAGAAGGAAGAGTGGAAGCTTGAAACTCTCTGTGATCTCTACGAGACCCTGGCCATTACCCAGAGCGTCATTTTCGTGAACACAAGGCGAAAGGTCGACTGGCTAACTGACAAGATGCGAAGTCGTGACCACACTGTATCTGCCACCCATGGAGACATGGACCAGAATACCCGTGACATCATTATGCGTGAATTCCGCTCTGGTTCGTCTCGTGTTCTCATCACCACTGATCTCCTTGCTCGTGGTATTGATGTGCAGCAAGTCTCTCTAGTCATAAATTATGATCTGCCGACTCAACCGGAAAACTACCTCCATCGTATCGGACGAAGTGGAAGGTTTGGAAGAAAAGGTGTGGCCATCAACTTTGTGACTACAGATGATGAGAGAATGCTGTTCGACATCCAGAAATTCTATAATGTGATCATCGAGGAGCTTCCACAAAATGTTGCTGATCTCCTTTGAAGAGAGATTACCCTTTTTGAAAGATTGTTTGAGACAAGGTGGTTTGTTGTTTTGGCAAGTCCTATTTAACTTGCCCCTTTTTCTTGTTCTTTTTGCTATCTAGTGTCTTAAGTTAATGTTGTTCTTAAACTTGTCTGACTATTTAATGGCATGGGTTCTGCACAATTGCTCCATAAAAAGATTGTTCAGTTTTGCTCTCTCCTTGTGGGGGGCTTAATATGTTATTTCAAGTTTTTATGCAGCAGATAGGGTGTTTTTAGAGTTGTATGTCTTTTTCTTTTAGTTATGTTTTAAAAAGATCTTTATATATGAAAATTATGAAATCCTTATTCTCTGCTAATCTTAACCTAACCTTGGAAATAACTATTTATCTCATCCAACCATGAAGGTACAGTTTAATTCTTGCAAATAATTGATAATTCTCAGTTCTGCATATAGGTCCCCACAACAGCTATGCAGTCTTGCTGTCAAAAGCTATCATTAAACACTTCAAATGCTGTAAAATTTAGACAGATTTGTACTTAGTCAAACATTAACCATTCCACGTGGCAAATACCCATCAATGAACGTTCAATGTTAGCATTAGCTGCCCCATAATGTACAACCTCAACTGTCCATATAATGCGTGTTTCTTTAAGTAGAAAATGTCACGTCATTCATCTCTTCACTATACTCAACAACTACACATTTATTTCCTCCACTGCTAAACCCTTCATCCTTGAACAATCTTTGTTAGAATTTCATACATTTTTCTTTTATTTACTTTGATGGAGCAGTTTAGATCCAAATCATACAAGGATGGTGGAGAAATGCAGATGGAAAGTTACAATGGAGGAGGGCCAAGGAACATGCAAGACCTGAGGTCTTACAGTGCAAGTTCTGCTCAACAAAACCAGCATGGGAAGGAGATTAAGATTAAGAAGAACAAAAGCTCACTTGGGTCTTCTTCAAAAAGCTGGAGCTTTACTGATCCTGAGCTGCAGAGGAAGAAAAGGGTTGCTACCTACAAGGTGTATGCAGTTGAAGGCAAGATGAAAGGGTCTTTGAGGAAGAGTTTCAGGTGGATCAAGGACACTTGTTCCCAAGTTGTCTATGGCTGGCATGGAAGTGATCCATGGCCATGAACAATCTCTTGGTTTCTTCCTCTCTCTTTTTTTTTGTCTTTTTTCTTTCTATTTTTGTGTTGTTTGAGGTTTGTGCTTTACTATGTTGGTGAATGATGTATGAAAAACTTGAGATTTAGGGGGAAGTTTGCCTTCTATTTAAGAATCTTGAATCTGATATTTTCATAAACTGTGGAATATGGACATTGGTTGAGTTTCTACAGCAGCAAAGTTCAACACATAATGAATTTTCTGTAATTTTAATGAACATGTTATTGATTTCTTAGATTGTCACTTATATTGCGATGGTATTAGTTTAGCTAGGTTCATGGACTATGGAGCTAAGTTGAAACATTGAATCAAGAGCAACATTTTCAAGATCAGACAAATATGAAAGGAACAATATCTGTCGGTTGTTCCAACCCTGGTTTATAGTACTAAACCTCGTTGACATATAGTATTACATCAACATCATATTTTAAACATAAGTATACAGGAACTTGGATCACCAACACCTGCTGAGTTCACATGCAACCGAGTCATGTTGAGATCTCCTTTGAGATAATGTTTTTTTACCAGTAAAAACAGCCATTTATGGGCAATACCTCAATATGATCTCTTTTCTTGCTGTTTACGTAAACAGCTAGCCATTGAAGTTGAGTTTGACTGATATTTGAGCCCACCACAACCTGCTGCTGCATAGTCCAACATATTATTGATGGCAACCTTATCGTTTCTAGAAAAATTAAATGCAGATTCATAGCTTCATAATTGCCACAACCTAACAGTTCACAATCAATACAGGATCGGAGGTCAAACCGGTGTAATCCCGACCACGAAGGTTAAGTCCGATAGTCGAACTGATTGGACCGACTGATTTAATGATATATTGTTTTAGACATATACCTATATCTCATACTCATTTGGATTCAATAGGGGCAAAGCTTGGAGTTGCTTCAAATCCTACTTTTTTCCTTTACAATCTACAAGTTTCAACATTCTACATTATACAAGAGGTTACATTAACTAGCCGAAGATAAGGCAAGTCTAAAACAACGATGGAACATATCTTCGGACTATTTTTCTCCACAGGCCACAGCTATTACATTTGTGTAATCAACTAATGAATAACTAACCGGTAATTGAAACGAGGCCTCAACGTGATACTGTGAATGGCCGGAAAAGAAAGAACCCTAAACTTCAAAAAGAAACTAGATTGAGTGAGCATTGTTATGATGACCGGGATGAACGGGCCGGACTATGAATTTCGGAAGATGGTTGCTTTCTTTGCAACTTCACTTTTAACTGCCTGATCTTTGCATCTACCCTTGCTGTGAACCCGATCATGGTCTTCTGTCTCGCCTTTGATCGCTCCCTAGTCCACATGCGTTGATCCTCGACGTCTTTCTTGTAATACTTGATCTCTTGGATGATATGATGATCTAACGGGTGGAAACATCTTTGGTAAGATATATGGGCCAAGTATGGGAGATTACAAGCGACGGTTACTAAGAGGGTGGCTGTCCAATAGATCGGTGCTGGAGCGAGAATTTCCACTAGAAGTTGGTAGGCATTACCAGAAATAGTGGGTGATAGCATGCCGTAAACAAAGAGAAACAGATACCACATAGCGATGCTGCCCCATATGAAGAGGTGTTGGATCCATGTGAAGTGGCTCATGGTGAACGCAATCTGGCAATTGAGCGCCCAAATGATGCAAGTGAATATTGTTGTCCCCAAGGCAGCCATATCAGCAGTCTGTCCTCCAGCACGGAAAGCTTGATCGTAGAAGATGATAATATTGAGGAAGAAAATAATGAGAGAGGAATATAGACCATTGCCTATCCACCCGAGTATCTTATACCAGTTGAAAAACAAATTTTTAGGTCCTTGCTGATATAATGCAGGAAACTGCAACACAAATAGGCATACAAAATGTTATAATAGTCATTTGTAGCATGGATGAATTTTGTTAATAAGAAAATTGTTTCACAGACTTACCTGTAAGCAGACCTCAGAAGAAACATCTTGCTCGAAAGCTCCTAGTGAGATTACAGGCAATGATGTAAGAACGACATTGAACAATAACATGTACCAGTCATCGTAAACTGACTGTCCAGAAAATCCTGCGAATGCCTCAAAGTAGAAGAGGGTGAGGCCAAATGCTATGTTCTTGTAGAAGAAATAGCAAACCTGAAGGTCAAAGTGGTACGGAATCAGAGGTCAACCAAGCATAAAGAGTGCAAGATAATGAAAAATGCAGGTAATCCCTCGTTATTACCATCTGTGCAATCCTCTTATAACACCAGTGTCCATGAACAACAAGAAGCCTTTCCAAGAAACGGAATTGGGCAACAGAGAAGTCACTGGCCATTACAGCCTGCAAAAAGGGAACAAGTCACGCAAGTCATTAACATGCAAACATTTCTAAAAACAGTCCAAAGAGCCTAACAAAAATGCATAAACTGCTAAGGTTTACATCTATAACTAATTGAACAGAAGAGCAGCTCCAATGTCATGAGTACATAAAGGACCAAACGAGCAAATTCCTACACAGACACACATATCTATGCTCTTCAAAATTCATAAATATAAATCTACGTAAAAGATTGATTTCCTACTAGCATTACAAGAATATATATTGCAACTGTAAAAAGAGCAAGATATGTTTACCAACCTGCATACCTTCCACGCCACTGATACCGACTCCAATGTCAGCTTCTTTAATCATTCCAACATCATTTGCACCATCACCAATAGCTAAGGTGGTTTTCCCAGTTCCTTCTTTTACTAATCTTGTTACCTGGTACCAAAAATAATTACAAATTAAATAGAAGATATGATGAGATCTCCACCATCAGGAGTATCATCTGATTTTGATCCTTAAAAAACTTAGAACAGGCTGGGAGGAAAGGAAAAAAGATATCTTACTAGTGCCTTCTGCTTGGGAGACACACGACAGCAAATGACAGATGCACACTGAACAGCTAACACTAAGAAGTGCTGTTTCATATCATCGTCCAAGGCATATGCAAGAGTCTTTCCATCAATGATCAATGCAAATGCAGCATGTGGATCTTTTTCGAGTTTGATCATTTGTGAAGCATTGGTAAGTTGCAACAGTATGTTCTCCTTAACCACCTAACCAATAACAAAAGCAAAAGAGTCTGACATCAATGAAAACAATTTCCTGAAGAAAAATTCCTGTACTTCACAAAAAAATACACATTACATACCTCTCTAGCATCTGAACTAATGGCTGTAATACAGATCTGCTTCATGCCTTGCCTAAGTAGACTGCAAGCATATCTGATTACGAAAGAAAATTTAGCTAAATTTCTTTCATAGAGCATCTTTCCATCAAAAATCCAATTTCGGGTTCTGATTAGAAGAGGTAAAATAAAGTCTAATATTGAATGGAAAGAGACAGACCCTATGTTTATAGCAGTTTCCACCTTGTCCCCTGTCAAAACCCAGATCTTCAGACCAGCCTGTGCAAGTCTATCTATACATTGTTGTACCTGAAATGCAGAGAAGTTGAACCAGGTTTATGTAAACCAAAAAAGAAGTTTCTTAGAGAAAGCAAGCTGGAATAACACGCACCCCCTTTTGCAATTTGTCTTCCACAGCAGTAGCACCAACGAGAATCAAATCCTTCTCCATCATCTCTGCAACATTTTCAAGTATTGTCTCTCTATCTGCCCCAATTGAAGTTTTTGCTTTCTGAAATTCATCGTTCCAAGCAGAGTACTCAGATTCCCCAAGCCTTTTATAAGCCAGTGCCAACGTTCGCAATCCAGCTTCTCCATACTCATTCAAATGCCTAGTAGTATCTTCCTCGTATGATCTTCCATTCTTTGATAGCCTGTCAAAAATAATACTGCACCGAACAGAGAAACAATAAACCAGTCAAACACAAATCACCACCCCATTAAAGATACAAACTGGTGTAGGGTACCTTGAGCATCTATTAATACACTGAACAGGTCAAAAGGACAATAGAGAGACTAACCTGTCGGCACCTTTACACAGAAGAAGAATCTGCCCCTCTTCATCCCTTACAATTACTGTCATTCGCTTTCTTTTGCTAGTAAATTCCAACATATTTAGAATTTTGAACTCCCTACAAGATGCCCCAGACGACCATTAAGATGCTAAAACAAAGGAATTCAAGAGAGATTAGCAAAGAACACAACCATTGTGCGTTGTTTCCCCCACCTGTCAATTGCTTGTCCTGACGCTGAATATCTTTCACGGACAAACACACTTGATTGAGTTCTTTTGAAAAACTCAAAACCAAATTCTCTAGCTGCAACAAGAAAGGCTCCTTCATCAGGTGACTCTGATTCATATGTATAATTGCCAGTTTCTTCATTCAGCTCAGGGATAGCAGTGTGACAAATTGCTAATATTCGAAAAAATAACATAATCACATCTGCATTAGGCTCGTTCAACCAGTTCCCATCCGTTAGGCGGTTGTCCTCGAAGCTAAACCCTTTTATGGGAGGTTTAAGAGCCATTTCATCTTTGGAAATAACAACACTTTCAAGCTCAATTTCTTGTTGGTTGCCCTTCTGCCTGAAACCGGTTGATCTTTCTACCTCTTGATCCTCAAGGTCAGTAGCCATCTGCTGTTCAGCAGCAAGTTCAACTTCACTAGAGCGTACACCGTATGCAGTACCGGCAATGGAACATTTGAGAAAATCCATTTGATTGCAGGTCAAAGTGCCTGTTTTATCTGAAAGGATCGTATCTACCTGGCCCAACTCCTCATTTAAATTTGATGTCCGTGCTTGAGCGGGATTCCCAGTTTCTTCATCATACATTTGTATGTCCTTATTAATAAAAGTTGCTTGCAAAACCTTCACCACCTCAATTGAAACATAAAGCGAAATAGGAATTAAATACCCATAAAGCATGAGGGCAGTGATAAGATGGGCAACCCCTGATAATACAGGCTTTGTAGGATTATAATAATCATCCGTATTATTGGGTTGCAGATACCACCAGTGTGGCATCTCGAACTTTGTTTTCACTGCAAACCCAATAGAGCTGATAACTGAGATCATCAGGAGGATGCTGAAAAGGACATATATTATATAATCCATTTTCCTTTCTATTTTGCTCCTTTTTGAAGGGGACTTGGTAGCATTCTGCATGACTTTGCTATCATGACCAGTGAAAATCACGATCCCATAGACATAAGCTGTATTACGCAGTTTTGAGTCTCTAAGCAGAATTTGGCTAGGGTCAAGGGCATAAACTTCATCATCGTATTCAAAGTTACCGATAAAGGTGTAAAGGCTAGGGTTGGGATCTTCACATTTAACTGTTCCTGTGAAGTTCTTGAAAGCCACATCCTCATTCAAAGGCAATGTAACCTCCAAAGCTCTCTTTACTTTCAAGTTTGTCTCACCATCTAAATTCATAGTCTCGACATAGCAAATTCCGTCTTCGTAACTTGATGACAGAAGTAGCAGATCTGCTGGGAAAAACTGATCCTTCTCCACTTTCACCACATCTCCAACCCGAAGCTTCTTCCATGACTTATTACCAAAAACGCCTTCCCCCTTATGAAATTTTACCTTCCGATTATTAACTTTTATATCTTGCATAAACCTCCGCCAATCCTCTAAAGCTTCCTTTGCCATGCTAAGCCCTACAACAAAGACCAAGGGAGCAATCATGCTCAGAGCAGAAAACGGCGAAAGGGGTGAAAGTGAAACAATTGCAGCTCCAAGGAAATACAAATTGGCAACTCGGTGGAATTGTTCATACAAAGCTTTTGGTAAGAAAGTGAAAAAATTATACTTGGTCGTGGATACGTAATTCGATCGATATTTAAAAGGTTTTTTCTTGTGCAAAAGAGGTTTGTTGCAATGCACAAGTCTCGAGTATCCAGGCCCTTCAAAAGAATGCGCCCCCTCTTCAGTAGCACTTGGCCTAAGACATGTGAATGTATAGATATTACTCAGCCTGAGCTTCGCTCGAATCCCACCCCGTGTCATCTCTGAGAATCAACCTTTAAAGAAAAGCAGTAGACAAGTGCCAAACAAAGAGAATCCCCAAATCTATCCTTCACTGGTGGACATTAATGCAGCCAGTCATTCATGGTTCCTAGCTTTAAGTCCTGATTTCACAAACACAAATGGAAATCAAACATTTGTACATAACATAACATTTACAAATTGAAAATAAAACCCCAAATTTCAAAAGCAAAAACATGTCATATTTAAATTACATTCAACATTCTAGCATAACCCAGATTTGAAAGTCATGTGAGCTGTGAAAGTCTAGGAATAAAAGATAAATTAAGGCAACAATAAGCACAAATCCACATTGGTGAAAGCTACAAATTTGACCCCTCAAAGAACAGATCCTAAGAAACAGTTAACAGGAGAAAAAAAACACTCCATAACCCCATTTCCAAAGTAAAAACATCAAATTTTGATAACTGGGTAGAAAAATCACATACCCAGTTTCGTTTTTCACCTAAAAAATTCAAACAAATAGCTCATGAAAAACAAAGATGAAAAAGGACAGAGGAGACAATGACGCAGCTAAAGCTTCGAAATTTTCAACAAACGAAACAGATCATCTATATTTAACCCAAAATAAAAGACCCCAGAAACACCAAAACTCTCAAAACTTAACCCCGAAGCAACAAATTCAAAAGGAAAGGTAAAAAGGAGAAAAAAAAAGTACCTTGAATCTGGAAGCTGGTTCATCTTCAATGCAGAAAACAACAAAGGAACCCAATTGTAAAAGAAGCATTCCAAAAAGAGTATGCAGATCAATTAAGGAAGGGGAGGATTTTCTTAATTAATTAAATTGTTAAATTATAATTAATGGAGTAAATCTAGAGAGTGGCCAGGGTTTTAGGCTTAAAAGAGAGAGAAAGTTTGGATCTTTGAAACAAACAATGACAGTAATTCCCGGTGTCCCATACCATTGCCTTCTTCTATAAATAAATCTTGTAGTGTATAATCTTTGTTTTTTTATTTCCTTTTTTAAATTTTCACCACTTTTATTTTCCTCGTTTTTAACTGTTTTTTTAATTATAATCAACTATATTTAATGTATTTATCGACTAATCTATATCGAATACTAAAAAAACATATTGAAATTTTTTTGATACATAAACTGTGTAAATTTTAGTTTACACAAGCCTTTGAGTTTTAGGGGTTAAGGGTTTAATGTAAGATTTAAAATTTAGAATTTAAGGTAGTGTTTAGAGTTTAGGGTTAAAAATTTAAAATTAAGTTTTATAATGTAATTTTTGCACAATCTGTTTCAAAATTTTACTCAAATTTATTATAAAAATAATTTTTAAATTTAATTCGGTATATTCATTGTGTCGAAATTTATTTTATTTGATTTTGTAGTGTGTTTTTTCTATAAATTTAAGGTTTCTTTTTTGTTTTGTTTTTTTCATAAAGTTTGAACAGTGGATTTGATTCGAAACTTGAACAACCAGCGTTCGCTGTTTGTGGGACCTCTTTATCCTACGTGGCAAATCCTCACCTCAGGTTTTTATAAAATTGTATTAAAATGTAATGTCCTAATTTGCTTCCAGTCCCTGTATACTTCACGCATTTGAAATGTAATCCTTATACTTTGAATCTGAGGAATTAATCTTCTGCTCTTTTGATTTAATAATTGAAGTCCATTTAACAAAATCCTTCAACAATTTCACCCATTAGACTTCAATTATTAAATCAAAAGAATATAAGGACTAGATTTATAGTGTTAAAAGTAGAGAGGTTAAATTATAAATGTGTGAAGAGTAGAAGGAATGCGTGCAGAATTGGACCAGATAAAATAGTTAATAACTTAATGATCTTTCTGAATATTTAAGATGAATATATTATATTATAATTTTAGCTTTAGATAATTGTTTTAGGGCATTGTGTTTCTATTAACAGTGGCAGATTTAGACTTTATGTTAAGTGAGTTCAAAATAATTAAAGTTAAACAAATTAAGTTGGATCAAGTAAGTTCAAATATAGTTAATTTTCTCCTTTATCATCAAACTTTATTATTTTTACAAAAAAATCTCTAGAACTAAGTGAGGCCGATTGACCCCACTAAAGTCCACTTAAATCCGCCACTGCTTATTAAAATTTTTATTTTGTATCACATAAATATTTTAAAAAATATAAATAACATACTTTTTATATAAACCTTTATAAAAAAAATAGTAATAAATGAACTATATAATTCTACTTGTATTAAAATTTACAAGTGATTTGTAATTAATTATTGATGTAGTGAGATAAAACATTAAATTCTCTAAACAATGACAAGAGTTTGAATATGGACATTATATAATAAACTCTTACAATATTCAATTTTAATCAGTCGACTAATAAACCAAATATTATAATTTTAAATATGCACGTGAACCCAATAAAGTGGTCTCAGTAAAAAAGAGAACGATGTTCAATTTAAGAGATATAAGTTCGAGCAGCTTTATTTGCAAGACGTGTACGTTATCAAATGATTAAGAAAAAATATGAATATAAATTACCTTATCTAATCTATTCAATAAAAAATACTAGTTATTTGAAACAAATTTAACCTAGTGGACCCACTTCATTATTATATTTAATAAGCAACACTTGTTCATTAAATAACTTCTAACATTGAAAACATTGCATTTTTATTTAACAACTATGCATTACATATTCTATAATAACTATTGTTATTATAAAATATTTACATATTTTTGTGTATAACTAATATTATAGTAAATCTATGCTAGATTTAAAAATCTAATTACACTTATTATGTACCTAAAATTTCGGATTAATTAAATTCTTCTATTATAACGAATAAAACATAAAATATAATAATCATAATAAAATAATATACATTGTAAAAATAATATATTTATAATCTTAAATTAATTTTCTAATAATTAATTAAATCCTTCAATTATACGGTGGTGTAAAATGTGGGACACCACAGCAAGTACTCCCATTCCTTTCCCATAAGGCAATGAACATGGATTTATTTATTTATTCAGCTTAAATGCTCCGGGCTTGAGAAAATATAAATTAATTTATCCTTTTCCCAATTGTTTTGCACTCTTATTAAAAATAATTATTTGTTAGGTACATTTAAAATAATAATAATTTGATTTTGATCCTAAAGAAGCATTTAAAGACCATTTTATATTTTATATTTTATATAATTGACTTCTCATAATAAGTTACAATATCTAGGTCATCATCTAATATTCCTACACTAAACAAAAAGTTTCAAGTGCGAGTTATATTATAGGTCATTGTATGAGTAGCCCCATAATTGAGTTATTGTATTTTAAAAAGTTATAATTGAACCATTCACATTGTTTTAATAAATATAAGTACCAAATACGTAATGTTCGACAAATATAAGTACCAAATTGGTTAAAAAGAAAACACATGTACCACATCTGTAAAAAGTTACAAATTCATGTACAATTAATCGTAAAAATGAACAAAAATTAGGGAGGAATCACACTTATAAGAACCTTAATTGCCATTACGCGTTAGACCAAAAACGTTAGGGAATCGGGGCCTCTCTCAACGTTTATAGTTTTTTTTTGTTTTTATATTTGTTTTACAGTCTATATTCAAAATTTGTAATTGTCATTCTCAACAGTATTACTCTAATGTTCAAACTAAACTTTCTTTGAAAGTGCAATGTGTCTTATCACTCCGCATAATATTTATGCATAATTAATATCTTTTTAATTCATGGTTTGGTGCAAAAAAATATTTGATTTTATAGTATACTTTTTTCATAAGAAATGTTATTATATAATAAGATAAATATTTTCTTAGAAAGTGCAAATGGTCTACACTTAAAAGTATCAATAATACTATTAAAAAAGTATTAATAAAGTGGCTAGTGGTTGATGGGCTCCATGAACTATCAAATTGTGGGGGGAAAAAAAGAAAGAATGCTAGCTACAATCACATATTACATACAAAACGTGTCAAAGTTGATATTTTTCAACACTTGTTGCTTTTTTTTATTTATTAAATAGTAAAGTATTACATTTTATGTTGGGATTCGAACTCATACAAAATAAAAAAATATCTTTGACCATTAAGTTAATTAGGGGATCTTCACTTGTTGCTTTTTTAAAGATAAATAATTGTATTTTTTTAGTATTTTGTATGTTCATTTACCATTTATATTCGAATTCGTAATTTCTCTTACTTCCAACAACGCCGTCTCCAAAATTCGAACCAAAATTTTCATCAGATGAATAATGGTATTGATTTCAAGAGTTTTTTTTATTTGGTTTAAAGTAGTTTGAAGATTTGTTACTATCATTTGAAATTTTCTTAATGGTTAACACACATCGAAAGTGATTTAATTAGGTCAATCAAATCTTTGTTTATTGTCAAACAATGTTTTTTAGATATGGGGTTTATCATGTATGAATTTCATTTAATTTAATGTTGGATTTGTAAGTCAGTGAATTTGTATATAAAAAGATTGTGTAATTTGGGTTAGTGAGGTCTTGATTTAATGATAAAAATAGATTTAGGTTTTTGAGATTTCAAGTTCGAGTTTTATCATCTATAAATATTAAGTGTAGCTTTAATTTTAAATTCAGTATAGATTAAGTCGTTTTAGCACGTGTGGAGAAAATTTAAATTTATTATAGTGCAAATATATTGTATTTTAGTTATAGTTATGATAAAAACACATATTAATAAGATCCATAAATTGGCTGCTTGACTAAAGGCTATTTTAGCATTGTTTTTGAAAAATACAGTGAAAAAGTTAGTTTAAAAAGTATTTAAGTGTTTCTGGATTTTTGAGTTTAAAATTTAAATGTTTAGTATTGTTGTCAAAAAGAGTTTTTAAGAAGATAAATGATCATTTTAGACATGATATTGTAAGTTATATATATATATATATATATATATAATGATATTCAAATTCTTTAATGTTATAATATACTAATTTAAATTATTATAAAATATTTTTATTAATAAATACATTTTTTAACAGTTGTACGAGTTCCATGAAAATATAATAAATTTTAAATATTTTATTTAAAAAAGTTGGCGTGAATAAATATATATCATTTTTAAATTAAAAAATAATTATTAATTATATCTTCGTAAAAAATATAAATTTACAAATTATAAATAAACACAACAACAAATGAATGTTAAAATTGTAATTTGGCTCCCAAAAGCACTTTTACAACCGCGAAAGCTAAAAAAATTATCTTTTGTGTTTGGGTTGAAAAACACTTATTCAAAAACAATTTTTTTTCTCCAAAAGGTAGTTGTTTAGCATTGCTTCTGTTTCTAAACCAGCTTTTGGTCCCAAAACCTGATTTGAAAAGCAATGCTGAACGGAGCTTAAGAATGTTCATATTGTCTCATCTTGTATAAATTTTAATTTTAATATAATTATCTCTCTATTTAATAAACAAACACTTACTTATATCACATCCAAAATTATTTATACATAAATTTAAGTTTTTTTTTACAAACTTTTTTATTTTATAATTAGATGTTTAAAAGAATAATAGGACAAAAGAGAATGTTAGAAGATAGATATATTCACTTTGGTGTTGGTCCAATGGAGAGTAATTTCCATGAAGCACCCTTATTTATTTGCTTTTTACAAGTTCCTAAAGTTAATGGCTTTCGGATTTGCTTTAGATTTCGTGGAAATTGATGCAAATGGATCACATCCCAATCATTTTAATTTAGATCTTTATATAAAGTAGATCCTATATAATTTGAAATAAAGGAAGATGCTGCATTAATTAAAAAATAAAACTTTGGTACATATGTTATGTTGTTTATAGATTATATTATATTTTTTGTTTTAAAATTTAGGTATTTAATTTAGACATAGACGAAACACATTTATGACATGTTGAGTCATGATCTCAATTAAAAAAACATTTAGTTCTTTAAAATTTTTAAAAATTAATTTTATCCCACACAATTTTTTGAAATTTATATTAAGCTTAAAAATGAATAATTTTAATTAAATTTCTCCCATAATTTTTAATTTTTTTGTTATACCTCTCAATATTTTAAAAATTTTAGTTAGACACCATTTTCTGGAAAAAAAATGTAAAGTAAACATTTTAAAATTTTTGAAAATGTTAGTTTAAACCTCTATTTAAAAAAAAGGTAAACTATGTCAGGTACCACCAAACTATTGGGTCTGACCCGTTTTTACCACCAACTTTTCAATTGGTCCAAATTTGCCACTAAACATTATTTTTCAATTCCTTTATACCACCGCGCCGTTAATTCTTTAACGTCGTGATGACGTGGATGCTAGACCAAAACGACGTCATTTTGGTTCTGCTATTTTGATACTAAATTGCCCAAAACGGCGTCGTTTTGCTAGAGGAAAATATGAAAAATTATACATCCATTGGGATTTGAACTTGGAACCTTTAAAATCAAAGGCAATATCTTAACCACTTAAGTCAACTTAATATGTCTAACTTGTTTCTAGCACAAATAATATATATTCTAAAATTTAATTTAATTTATTATATAAATAATATTACTCTATATAAATAATATAAATATATTATAAAATAATATTAATATACATATGATGATATATTAATATATATAACTAATAAATAAAATATTTATATAAATAAAAAATATATTATCGATAATGTTAAATATATAAATAAATAACATATTGTTATAAAAACTAAAAAACTAATTTTCACAAAACCCCCAAATTTTCAAAATTTACAATAAAAACTCAAAATCCACTAAAACATTAAATTCTTACCTATATACCCTAAAACCCTAAATCATAAATCATAAACTCTAAAATCATAAACACATTAGCAGCCAAAATAGATGGATTTAGAGTTTAAGCTTTAGGGTTTTAGTGAGCTTTTGGGTTTTTTTGTAAATTTTTGAAATTTTACATTTTTTAAAAATCATTTTTTAGTTTTTATAATAATATATTATTTGTTTATATATTTTAATATTATTTTTTATGAATAAAATTTTAGGGTTTAAAGTTTATAGTTTAGGGTTAGGGTTTAAGGTTTTGTTGGATTTTGTTTTTTTTAAATTTTAGGGTTTTGAAAATTAGTCTTTTAGTTTTTTATAATAATATATTTATCTATTTATATATTTCATGTTATTTATAATATATTTATATTATTTATATAGAGTAATGTTATTTATATGATAAACTGCAGTTTGGAATATACTTTATTTGTGCTGGAAATAAAACATAGATGTTAAGTTAGCTTAGTGGTTAAGAGGTTGTTTTTGGTTCTAGAGGTTCTAGGTTCAAATCCCATTGAGTGCATGTTTTTTCATATTTTCTCTAGCAAAACGATGTCGTTTTGGGCAATTTAGTATCAAAATAACGACACCAAAACGACGTCGTTTTGGTATAGCATCCATGTCATCACGACGTTAAGGAGTTAACGGTGTGATGGTATAAACAAGTCGAAAAATAAAGTTTGGTGGCAAATCTGAACCAATTGAAAGATTGATGGTAAAAACGGGTCATACCCAATAGTTTGATGGTACCTGACATAGTTTACCCAAAAATAAAATCAAGTAGTCCTCCAAAATCTCTCTCACCAATTTTTGCTACTAAGTTTAGGATTTATGAGTTTAATTTGTAGGGTGTAGAATTTAAAATTTAAGTTTAAGGTCAGGATGTTAGATTTTAGTTTTTAAAGAGTAAAAAAAAAATATGTGTAATTTTTTACACACTGTGTGTAAAAAATTAGTCTTATTTTTTTAATAGAAAAATTGGTCTTATTTAAAATACTAATATTTTTTAAGAAAATTTTACAATGTGCGTCGAACACTGCTGAACACCATTGAACACTATTTAATTGATTAATAAAGATTAGAAATCTTAAGGACTAGACTTATAATTAAAATTATTTCAAAAAAAATAAAAATTAAATTTAAAAGCTTTTATATTTCTTTATAAATTTTTTAATTAATATGTTAAAATCAAATATCTCAAAATATCATTGATATTAAAAACCATAAATCTAATTAATTTATTTCCCTTTTGCCGCCACCACCGCCACAGAGTGCACAAACGATTATTAATAATAAATGATTGCATCACAATTTTTTAGATAAGCGTGATGTGTATTTATTCAAGAAAGCAGAAATTTACTTTCATGTACAAAATAATTCTTACAAAAGAGGACAAAATCAAAATAAACTACTCTAGATTTTAAGTTATATAGAGGTCAACATTCACCTGTGTGGTTCTATCTATATTTTTAGAACATAAACGTAGACGTGTAATTTCTTTGACAAGTAAAACAATGTCAGCAATTGTTTGTGCTTTTCTTCTAAAGTGTCAAGCATTCCGTTCCAACCAGATACTATAGATGAGAGCGTTCCAGGAGAGTCGAAGAATGGTAGAAAGAAGGGACTTACCCTTGAAGTAATTAGTTGCCCAAGCAAGCTCTTCGGGCTAGCCTAGCACGAGACGAGATATATTACAGATGTGCAAAAGGTGCCGCCAAGCTGATTCTGAGAATCAAAGAAGAGATGATTTTTTGACTCAACATCGGAGCCACACAAAAGACATGTATTAGCCAATGAGAGACCCGTTTTCTATAGCCTGTCATACGTGGAAAGTCGATCAAAGATTATCATCCAGCTGACAATGGCATATTTGAGTATGTGTAGTGAAAACCATTCAATCGATGCTAAAGGACTTTTTCTTTCTTTTTACGAATCATCTCCCAGATCCATCTGGATTTGACCACCAACCAATTTTGGTTGGAGGCGAAAATAGAAGCTGCAATGGACCGTAATTTTAACAATTTCTTTATTATCCAGCTAAGATTAGATTTTATCTCAATATGCCAGAAGTCAACATTTTTCAGGACATATGCTTTGGTCTATGCCACCCACAAGAGTCCATGATTAGCAAAGATGTTGCGAATAAAAGCAAGAAAGCAAGCATTAGACCAACATTTTAAATTTTTAAGCCCCAACCCTCCTTCCGACTTGAGGGAGCATATTTAATTGCAGCACAATTGTTTAATCCAAAACGATTGATTTCGAATTTGAAATATAAAGTTAAAACCCTGTAAATCATTCAATTTTTTTCCAAAACGAATGATTTTGAATTTCAAATTTGGCATAAAATCCAAAACGAAATTAACTTTGAAACATTGAAAAAAAAATCAAAACCCTAATTCCTGTCCCTTTCTAATTTCATTGCATGGGATTTGCCGTTCATTATTCCTTTGAAATAAAAGAAAATAAAGGTGGCAGTGGCAGCGACGGCGGCAATAGTAGCGGCTGCGGTGGTAGAAGGAAAATAAAGGGTTTGGGTTTAAAGTTTTTGATATTAAGAATATTTAATTTTAATATATTAATTAAAAATACTATAAAAAAATATAAATATTTATTAAATTTAATTTTTAATTTTTTGAAATAATTTTAATTATAAGTTTAATCCTTAAGATTTTTAATATTTATTAATCAATTTAATGGTGTTCAACGTTAGTGGTGTTCAACGTTGTTCGACGTACGTAGTAGACTCATACTATTTTTTATCATTACATTTTAAAATGATAACATAAGCTAATTAGACTAATTTTTAATTTTTTAATCAAATTGTATTTGTATTATATATCTTTTAACAGTTAATTTCTCTACTATGATTCAACCAATTCTGATCTTTATATCTTTCAAAAATGTGTATTTTAGTTTTAAGACAAACTTTTAATTAATTTTATCGAATAATTTTACATGTTATATTATTTTAAAACATATGATCATATGATATGCATACATCGATTTTTTAGTAAAAAGAAAGTGTCAAAGTGTATATATCACGTCATCATATGTTTAAAAATAAATAATGTAAATAAATGAAAGCAAAAATTGATCTCAAATTGAAAATATACATTTTAATGAAAAATATTTGATACACATATTGTGTGAAAATAATTTTACATACCTCTGATTTTTTTAATATTTTTTTAACATATTTAAAGTTTAGACTTTAATTATATATATATATATCTAACAATTATCCTTTTAAATATAGAGAATAAATCCGAGAAAAAACACATAACACAGAGACATTCTATACAATATTTGAATGTTATTTAATTTGAAGATTTGATGTAACAGATAACCAATATAAGATTGATTTCAACAAAATGCTTTTACACAGACAATGATGAAATATAAAAGCAATAAGTCAACATCTTATCGTAATTATACATCCAATAAACATAGAAACGACATAATAAATTCAAAAATTAAAATTTGTACTAATTAATATAAATTGAAGTTTAATGGTTGAATTGAAAAAAAATAATAGGTTTATGGGTATTTTTACTTTGGTATTTGATCAAAATTAGTAATGTTGTTTATCATTTTTAATTTTATTAATGTATTTGAACTCATTGAATTGCATTAATGTTATCCTTTTTTACTGACGAAAACCATCATTATCGTTACAATATTTGATGTGATAGTTAATTGTGTTGACATGATAGTCCATGATGCGGATATAGTGGTCCGCATGTGAACGGTGATGGGATAGAGAGACTTTTTTTAAAATTGACGGTTGAATTAATTTTTTTAAATCGACGGTTGAAGGTTTATTTAATCTTTAATATTTAAATAGGCTAAAATTATTTTTTAGAAATAATAAATAAACTCTCTAACTTTTTTTTTTTTAAAAAAATCAATCAAGTTCCTTACATCTTCGATCACATATAAATCGTTACATCAGCACAATTAACTATCATATCATTATTGTAACCTGGTGATGACTTCTTCTCAGTTTGTACTCATCATAGTACGAATAGTCTCAACAATAATATTACTTTGAAATGCCATGAATTTCCTTTCAAGAAACTTAAATATTACTAATTCGAGGATAACATTGATAAAATGAAAAACGAAGAATAACGTTGCACATTCTAGACGAGTATAAAGTAAAAAAATAGCCTTTAAAGCCAAAATAATATAAATCCAACGACGGTCCAACCCTAAATCATAAAATTAAAGGGCTCTAGCAAATAAAGATTTTTTTTCATAATTAGCATCTCTAGAAGAGCAAGCTTTGTTCTATTTGGATGTGAAATTAAGATGAATGAATAAATTAAAAGAAAATCTTGAAAACGTAAAAAATGATGTATAAGTCAAAATGACAAAGAAAGAAATTGCAAGAAAAGACGCCACTTTTTACCTGCATAGTCTATCGATACCTAATGTAAAGATTTCAACGATTCTTTCTATTTTTATATATTTGTACGTGTATTGATACTGATGAGCTCATAAGTGTATTTAATGCTAAAAATAAAATTCTTAACGAATTTAAATTAATCTCGACGGCTAGTAACTATCACAATTTCCTTTGAAGATTTAAAAAGACATATTCAAGCAGCCATGCAACAAGAAGAAACAACATTGCCAACATTAATGTATAGAGAAAGTGCTTTTGAGCTTTAATTGTCAATTTTCTTTGTAGAACATATATGCGAGTTTAATTATTATATTTGCTCAAGACGAAACACACAGCCTTGTGAGGTTTTCCCTTGTTTGCTCATTTATTTTCTCTTTGAGAGAGAGTTTTACAAGACTTTACGGGTATAAGTCTTGTGTTATAAGGATTATCTCTTTGAGCCCGAAAAAAAGAAAAAAATTCAATAGTGAATTTGAGAAAAATCCTTAGTAGGAAGCTAAGGTAGTGGATGTAGACTTTGGTTAGAAAGTCGAATCATTATAAATCATTGTGTTAATTTTTAAATTCAAATAGCTTCTACCACTATCACTCAAAACCAATTCACCCCCTCTTGACTATCTCGATTGATCGTTCGAGCCTCCCAACAACTTGTGATGTCCGAGAATCACCTTATAGTGAAAGTTGCTATTGTAACCTCCTAGACCCGCCTATGCATTAATACGAATCCTAGGAAGTTACATTAGGGTCACCGGAGCGACCCATGACAAATTTCAAATAAACATACCATTAAACCTTAAAGATCCTAAATCAAATTTCTGATTTAAAATAAAATTTCAGAAATCATTCAAAACGATAAAACAATTATAATACAAGTTGCGAAAATAAGTTTCAGACTCATTTAACCGAATACAAAACACGACACACATGCCCCTAGTTACACAGATACCACACTCCATGCCAAGCCGAAGAACTCTCATACCGACGATGATAGGTGCAACTTGACTGATCTTTTAACCTGAGATGGTAAAAACAACATGAGCTTGGGAAAGCTCAGTAATACAAAACTACCAGAAGATGCTATTAGCACATGCAAATATATGGTGAAGCATAACATTATTATGATGTTTCAGACAGTAGTTATTTTCATTTATGATTCGCTATTTTAGTAATGCACTATACTTGAGGACAACAAGGTTTGTTCTTCCTACATTACTGAGTATTAAGAGATATCTTATTGTTCAGAGAATCAACATGGTGACAGATTGATGAAGTTGAATTCAAGAAGCCTAGTGTGTTCCATAAATTGCAGATCAAACATGCATAGGTACATATCATTTGCCTCATATGAACACATAACAGTTAAATGCAAATGTTCGAGTTCATACAGAAATTTACTACCCTCCAACCTTACACCAGAATGCAATTCCCCATGAACTGCATACAGAAGGCTTACCCTAGACCCGTAAGTATATAAGCCAGAACAGAAGGCTTGCCCTACACCCGTAGGTATAGGAGCCTAAACAGAACGGGTCTAGGAGCCTGAACAGAAAGCTTACCCTAGGCCCATTGGGCGTAGGAGCTTAACAGAACAGCTGGATCAGGGTTGTGACAGACACTTCAATCATAACCCGAGAGTATCCCTAAGCAGAACAGTTCAGATTATAACACATTATCATTAGATTTCAGTTAACAGAGCATATAGCATATCCATTATATAGAGATTCAGATATCATAAGTTCAGAACAGACCAGAATATAATCTCAATCATATTGCGCATACAAGACTTTTTCAACAGATATAATCATGCTTCTCAAACAGAATCATTCATACTTTTAGATTTCACACCCTATCAGATAAACATGTTTTTCAACTCAAAGTGCATCATATATCATGATCAGACAATCATCACATAATCATAATCCATATATACATATATACATATATACACAACAGAATGCAGCACACGTGGAACACACTAGACATAACAAATTTTATTTCTCAGAGATACCTGATATTTACAGAATGAGGCACATTGAACTTTTGGCTCGAAACAGATATTCTAGGAGTTCATACATCATGCTCTTTAAATTCAAATATATCGTGAACGATTTAATCATTTAAGCTCACAAGGGTATTATGGTCATTTCGACGTTCATGGGCATTTTGGTAATTATACCAACATTGAATAAGCAATGGTTCACAGAACTTAGGTATCTTGTTTGCTCATTAGTTTTCTAACCGGACATTCAAGTATTTCTATATGAAAGTCTTTTAAGTTATCAGATAATTCTAGGGATGCTCTAATCATTTAGGCTAACATAACATTTTAGTTATTTAACTATCATGACAATTTTTCAAATATAACACAATCATAACAGAACGAGGATTATAATTCTCAGGGGCTCTAACAGTTTATCAAACCTCTAAAATGTGTTTAATGCGGCATATCCCAACTTTACAATACTTACTAACATTCAGATGTGAATAATTTGCGTGTATCAGAACTTAACACCGGATGAATTGTATATCTGAACGGTCGCCTTCATACTTTACTATAAGGTTTAACTTTGAGTAATCAAGCATATAATCCTTGCAAATATTCCTACCTTACCTTAGTATGATAAGCGATAGGCATACACGAATCGTTTTTCTTAACACTTAGGGGCACTTTAGCCATTTAAGTCTTATTAGAAAATTTCAGGATTTCATTGGGTGTATAACCACCTATTTAACTGAAAGGGGTATTCTGGTCATTTTGGAAATTTGGGATAAAGCCACCATTCTTTTTCTGAATTACCATTTGGTACCTCCATCATTCACGTACTCGGTAGAGATTAAGTCGTCTTAATCCCTCTGACCGTTACAGACGATTCATTCATTTCAGAACTTGAAGGTATAAACGTCATTCCAATTAATTAGACATTTAGGTGCTCGAGGGCACTACAGTCTTTTTGGTCATTACAATTCTTCCAATTAATTCGCTCGTTACTGTCGTAAGGATCGACGTAGGATTACAACGATATTCTCAGATGATTCACCTTTATGTGTTATACAGAGTTTAGGGGAGAATCCAAGTTTTGAATCACACGAATTTGTACAAAAGTGTCGGAGTCTTTCCAATAAATTATACATCTTAGGTGGAGTAAAATTGCTTAGTTAGACAGAATGCAGATTTCAAGTCATTTCTTTATTAGAGGGGTAGTTAGTCATTTTTATAACCCAAGGGCAATTTTGTAATTTCATAACCAACATCTCATACTCCGCATTCTGAGCATTGGTTCTTAGACACCATTGATAGAGTTTCAGATTTAACTGTATTATTTATTACTATTAGCACTTTCGATACTCCCGGTCTATTAATATTCTTATCCGAATATTTTGATCTTACTGATTCTCATACTTATTTTTCGTATCTGATTCGACTTAAGAAGAGTTCACGAATACACTTCATCACAAACATGCATGCGTTAACCGAATATCAACATGATCATAAAGCATACCAGGGGTAGTAGTGTATTACCTTAGTTCCGAGTTATACCGGTTGACTCATGATACTACATTCGATCGCATTCGAATCCGGACTGGATGCCCCATGACATTTCGAATACCAAGATACTTGCATACCTTCAAATACACAAATTAACATTTCAGTCCTTATCCAAAGAGCTCTTAACAAAATTAAACACATAAACACTTTCGGGTTCAAGGTCAGATTCGGAGGCCTTCGGGTCAGAATTTTGCAAAACGAGCTTCAAAATCGGACTCAGGACGTCGAAAAACATAAAATATGAGTTTTCAGAAAATTTGACTTTTTGGTCAACGGTCAAAGTCAACGCTGACGTCAACAGGTCAACGATGACGTCAGCAGGTCAACGGTCAACGGTCAACGGGGTCAGAGTCAACACTGACGTCAGCAAGTCAACGCTGACGTCAGTAGTCAACTGATAAGGTCAACTGAGTTGACTCGGGCTGACTCAGACGAGTTGACTCGGCTGACTCGGTTCGGGTTTTCGGGTCGAGCAGACGGGCCGGTCAACGGGTCGAGTTTTGGGCTCGGTTTGGGTTTGGGCCAGTTCAGACCAGTTCATACCAGTTTAGACCGGGTTGAACCTGATTCACTTACCCTAACGGATTTTGCCGGAAAGTCGCCGGTGATGTCGTCAGAAGCCCCCGAAGATTCTGCCGGATTTTGAAAGCCCGTTAGCTCACCAAATTAACCCATTCATTAAAAACACAAAAACGAGCCGGAATCTTACCAGATTTAACCAAAACGAAACAAAATGGCCAAAAACATCGAAGCTCCGGTGAGGCCTTCAACGACGGCGGACGGCTGTTTAACCGGTAAGGTTTTGTTCGTCTCGTGACGTGGAGCTCGCTCGAGGTGACGACGCGACGAATAGACGGCCGTGTTGGCCGGAAGACGCAAAAAACAGAAGGTGGGAAAGGAGTGTTCTCGCCGAACCTTCAACCCACACTTCACGGCGAACGGTGGCGCGGTTGCGCGCGTGACTGGCGGCTTGGGGTTCTGAGTGAGACGATGCACACGCCGGTGGTGGCGGTGAACGCCACGGAGCAGCGGTGACCGGGATCAGGCGATAGTCGGGGCTTGGATTTAGGGGAATGAAGGAAGTCGAATAGTCAGATTTGGCTGGTTCTGATAATCTCCAGATAAGCCTTTAATTCGAATGACGAGGGTGGTTGAGATATTTTATTTGTTTAGTACTTTATTTTAGCTTTATAAGAACCATTTAATAATAGGTGGGTGCATATTCCAACCGGAAATGGCCTTGGCTTAATGGCCAAGACTCAAGCAACTTATCCAGTTGCGGGTTTGACTCCCCTGAACCGCAATTTCCTTTTTTTTTTGCCAAAATTTAGAGTGTTACAGCTATGACAAATAAACTCTTTAGAAAATGAAGAAATTTTAATTAAGGATCGACAAAACCTAACTTGATTTGATGTGAAAATATTTGATTTGTCTTGACTTGACTCGTAATTTCATAAAATCGAATTGATTCGATTTAAAAAAATAAAGTTTGAGTTATAAAATAGAAATTTGAATAATTTAAATAACTCGAAAATTTTAATAATTAATGGACCAGTTTTCAATTTCGAGTCGAATCTCTCAATTCTATGTGAAAAAAACATGAAGCAATATATATGTGTTTGTATATGGTTATAGAAAACTGTTTAAATTGGAACTAATTAGTACTATAACATTATAAATGTTTGCAATTAAATTTGAACAGAAACTCGAACAACTCGACTTGACTTGGCTCGAATTTCATAAAACCGACTCAAAAAATTTCCAAATAAATTTTGAGTTATAAAATAGAACTCTTCAACTCAACTAACTCGAAATATTTTTACTCGACTCGATCAAATGCCTATCCGTACTTCAAATTCTTCATTTTTTTCTTGGTTAATTATTGGACCTGGTAAGCCTGCCATTCACTAGGTCCAAGCCTAGCCCCAATTAGTAAAGCCCAATAGTCTAAACCAAACTCTTTCAGATCGCCTGTTTATTAAGCCCCGACTAAAAAGAACAGCCACGGAATTCTACCCATGTTGTATAGATTCAAATGATATCTTGTTACACAATTGGACCAACATTGAATATGTGTGTCCAGTGCAGCAATATCCATGAGAGTTAGCGGAGTAAAACTCGATTTTATTTGAAAAAAATTAAACTTCTCGATTCTACGTAAAAGAAAATTAGTAATTAGTGGATTAATTTTTAAGTTTGAGTCGAATCTCTCAATTATGTCTGGTATCTATACATATATGTGTGTGAATTGTATATGATTTATAGAAAGTCGTTTAAATTGAAACTAACTAGCACCACAACATTATAAATGTTTATAATTAAATTTGAACAAAAATTCGAACAATTCGACTCGACTTGAAAAAATTTCAAACAAAATTTGAGTTACAAAATAAAACTCATCAATTCGACTAATTTAAAATATTTTTTAACTCGACTCAACTTGACTGAATCAAATGTGTCTAATTGGAGTGTACATTAGATTTCATGCCGAAACCAACACTTTAGTTTAGGCTCCTCGTTCCAATAACTCCGGCAAATGTTGGAAAGGTAACAGGAGTTTGATTTCTGTCTCCCCCACTGATTTTGAAACAGATTCTCACCAAAACTAAGGTTTCATCTGGCGTAGATTTTCAAACGACAGTTTGGTTGAGAGCGCTTGTTTGAGTAAGAACACTCGTTTGTGGAGAAGTTAAAAATTTCAGCTATTTCAAAACGTTCGTTTAGGACTAAATTAGATGTAAAAAACTCATTTAAAACACTCTTCGTGATCGTTTGATATTACTTTTCCGTTCGACAGTCAAACACTCATTGAAAAAATTGTGCCCAACGGACCCTAAATAATCCTGGGTTGAAGCAAACGATCAACAAAAGCTAACGACTTTGTTCTAATAATAATAATAATAATAAAAGCAAACAACTGTGAGAACAAAATAGTTTCTGCACGATGGTTTGACCATTACCATTAGGCTTTTGAATTGGTTTAACCATTAATATCTCATTTGTTGGCCGATTAATTCAGAAAGAGTTTTTTTCATTCACAACGTCAAGTTTCGAAGCGCTGACTTTACTTAAAAAATTTAGCGCCTCATCTCGCTAGACCAACTGATTGTCGGTATATTAAAAGTAATTTTAAATCCCGATCCTACTCGTCTCGACATGAGACAAATATAGAGAAAAACAAATGGAAATTAGGTTTCTTCAAATTTGAGTAAACAAGTGGACTTTCTTTCATGAGGGTGTTGCCATGAAGAGAAGGAAAGCAATGTGGGGTCTTAATACCCTTCCTATTTTTCTTGCATAATTATCTACATGGCATCTTTTGTTTCACTGTTTTTTAACATATATTTACAATTTTATCTTTTATTGAAAAATTCTAACGGATAGTTTTAGTTTTAGATTATCAAATTAAATTGTTATAATTAATATTTTTTAGTAAATTATTTTTTTTAAATGAGTTATGCAAGCATACCGAGTTAATTATACTTTATCTTGTCATATTTAAAAATCTTATTATTTTAATTAATTTAGAATCTTCTTCTATCTATTTATAGAGTAATTTTAGTTCATTTGAAGATCAACTAATTTTTATAAGTGAAAAGAGAAAATATTAAAAGAAAAAAAAGGAGAGAGAATAGAACAAAGAGGAAGAGTTAAATTTAGTTGAGAAGTTTATAATTTACTCTAAAAATCTACACTCCTTTTCTCATGGGTTTTGGGGCATTTTTAGTATGGAATAGGATATTAGTACCTCTCCAAACTTTTCTAAATTCATAGGATCATATTAGTACCTTTATAAAATTTTCTAAATTTTCTTTATCCTTTTAGGTCGGCCCTTCTACTATGTCGTAAGTTAAGATTTAGTCCTTATACTTTAATTTAACATAATTTGATCATTTTAATTTTATAATGTCAATAGTTAGTGCCACAAAAGAGGTTTTTGAAGAAAACAATCATACATTTGATGTTATAAAAAAAATATTGTAAAATAGTATATGAAATGCAATATTATTTAAATAAAAAATTTGGGTGAAAAAGACCCATACCAAAAATCAATTCTCTTCAAAGAGAGGACAAGGAATTACATAGTCATTCTTTCAAGTGTACTTTGTTTTGATGGCTCAGTGAGTTGTGGAAATAAAAAGAACAAAGCTTTACCCTCTGATGGCTCAACAAATAAAGCAAATGAGGCTAAGGCTATTAATTGTTGCATGTGCAACAATTAAATCAAGAATCTTGTTTGGTCCTATTTCTTCCATCACAAGCATTCCAATTTTCATTTCTTTTAACTTTTTCTTTCATAAGCAAACATAAAATTCTAGTTTTTCCAAATAAAAAATGTCATTCGATATATACCGATATCAAACACTACGTATTGTTACGATCGGTGTAATTCGGTACATAAACTGAAACTGTATAAATATACTCTTTCGATTTATCGGTACCAATAGAATATTGACAACACTCATTTCATCCCAAGAAAGCATTTTGTTTAAGAACTTTTAGGTTTTGTATATTCCTTGTTTCATATATATTTATACATATATATGTATGTATGTATGTAACAGTAACTTTCATATTTGTAATTGCAAGGAGACATTGTAATTACTTTTTACATAGTTTGAAAAAATAAATTATAAGTTTATCAAATAGGTGAAATCATGTAAAGAGAGAGTGATTGTAGGATAGTTTAGAGAAAGATACAAGACATAAAGTAAATTCAGTGAATATTTTGATTACTTTACCAAAGATAAACACATTTTATCCAAATATATTCTCCCATTTTAATTTGGAATTATTCAATACACATATTATATAATCTTTCGACTACACGACTCTTTCTGTTTTAGGGGTTAGATGTTTAGTTTAGAGTTTATAGATTTAGTTTGTGAAGTTTAAAATTTAAGATTTATGGTTAGAGATTTAGATTTTAGTTTTTAAAGAATAAATAATTATAATTGTGTAATTTCTTTTACACAATATGTATATTAAAGTTTGGGTAATTATTCCATGCACAAGCGCTTGTGGAAATTTTATTTACACAAGTGCCTTAATTTTAGAGTTTAGGGACTCTATTTAGGGGTTTAAGTGTAGTAGTTTTGAATTTTTGGGATATTGATAGAATTTTGGATTTAGGGTTAAAGTTTAGGGTTTGTAGGTTAAAACATATATCCCTAACCATATTACCTTAAACTTTAAACCATAAACCTTAAATTCTAATCATTAACATTAAATTCTAACGGTGAACCCTAAATTCTAACCCCCTACACTAAAACCCCTAAACTCTAAACTAAAATCATAAACCCTAAAATTGATGTGCTAGTGGAAACAAAAAGTTTCCACTGCATGTGTAGGGGTCCTTATTAAAGTTTTTCCTTTTAATTTATGAGAAATTAAATATAGGATTAAGGGCTACTTTTGCCCCTATAGTAGTCTCAATTTATCGATTTCACCCTTGTGGTATTTTCGCATCTATTTGTCTCATGAAGTAGTTGAATTGCATCACCGTTTGCCATTTGTCTGATGAAACCCAACATTGAACGTTTCGGTGTTGACGTGGCGATCAACAATGTTGACGTGGCAGCCCACGTGTGTAGATGACGTGGTAAAGAGGTAAAATTAATTTTCTAACTGAGCTTGTGGGCAAAATTGATTTTCTGGTTGAGTACGAGGGCAAAATTAACTTTTTAGGAAAAAATTTAAATTTAAGAAAATATTAAAATGAAATTTTTAATAAAATAATTAAAAATTATTTTATTAATATATGAATAAAAATAAAAATATTAAAAACATCTAAAAATAAGTAAAAGTTATAAAATTAAAATATCATAATCTAACAAATTATAAATAATTTAAAAATTAAAATTTGATTTTTTTTATAAAGTATTAAATTTTTTTAAAAAACTTCATCAAAAAAGTTTGGACGATTTGGTGTTCTTTCTCTTAAAAGAATATAAGGCGAAAAAATTCAAAAATAGAGTTATTGTAATTCTCTTAACTGAGCAAAAATCATATGTCCTTTTTTGAACTTCTATCTATGTCCCAATACTAAAAAAATAAACTCTAGATTAATTAAATTTATAAATCTATACGCTAACTCTAATTTCTAAATCTCAAACTCAAAATCTCAAACCCCCAAAACTAAACCCAAACTCTAAATCTCAAAACCTAAAAACTAACCCCTTTACTTGATTAATTGAATTTATATGAATACTTTTACATTTCATAAGCACTTTAAATTGATAAAATTTTTTATTAGGGTTTAGGGTTTAAAGTATGAAATTTAGAAATTAGGGTTAGAGTGTAGAGTTTATTTTTTAGTATTAAGCATATACAGGGGCACTAAAAAGGGGCAAATGATTTTTGTTTGGTTAAGAGAATCACATTAACCTTATTTTAGAATTCATTCTCTTTACATTCTTTTAAGAGAAAGATAACCAAAATCATCCAAATTTTTTTGATGAAGATTTTTAAAAATTTTAATAATTTATAAATATTTTCAAATTCTGATTTTTGAATAATGTAGAATTTATTAGCTTATGATATTTTAATTTTATAATTTTTACTTATTCTTAAATATTTGTACGGAGTAATATTTTTTAGTCATATATTAATAAAATAAATTTTTAAAGTTTTATTAATTTTAATATTTTCTTAAATTCATATTTTTTTCCTAAAAGTTATATTTGCCCTCGTACTCAACCAGAAAATTAATTTTGCCCTCAAACTCGATCATAAAATTAATTTTGCCTCTCTGCCACGTCATCTTCGTACGTGAATTGTCACGTCAGCACCATTGACTGCCACATCAGCGTCATAACTATCAATGTTGGCTTTCGTCAGTCAAAGGGCGAATGGTGATGTAATTCGACTGCCTCAGGAACGAAATTAATACAAAAATACTATAAGGGTGAAATCGAAATATTGTGATTACTATATTGTGTAAAAGTAGCCCTTAAGCCTTAAATATATCATGACAATGCAATTGCATTATTATACCAATGGTTAAGCCATCTTGTTTCTCAAATTTTCGATATAATCCTTTAAAATTTCGATATATATCAATTTCCCACCATATTAAAATCAACTAGTGTTGAATACAGTAGTATGACACATTATACTCTAATTGAAAGAATTTAAAGTCGAACTTTGAAAATACATTATTGAAAAAGGAACAATCACAATTCTTAAATATGAACCGTAAAACAGACATATAAAATAAAACAAAAAACATTGTCCCCTTTTTTGTATTAATCCCTACTTGAGCATGAACTACTTTGTCTATTCCTCCTTGTGAAACATGTTTAGACTCACCCTAATTAAATTAATGTTAGATAAGACGTTGCTTTCACTAATAATTCATTATAATTAGCCCAAATGTTGACATCTCAGCGCATCATATATCAAACATCGATATATACTAATTATGAACTAAAAATGAAAATTAAGTCTTGTAATTAAGATTGTGGCCGTAGTATAATTGTAGCCAAATTCGTAATAAAGTTGGATTATGTTAATCATCCAGAAGATTCCAACAAATTTAGTATATTTATACCCTCTTTCATTATCTAGTGGCTCAAATGTTGGTCTAAAGGAGTGCAATTTAGCTTAAGTCCCCATTGAGATGAACTTGGACGCCAATGATCAAAAGGAGGAAATTGTTTCTTTTTTGTCCGAGATTTCTCGATGTCCATTATTCTTATGGTTTTCGATTATATTCAAAATCGAGTCAGATTAAACTCTTAAATGGAAGATAAAGCTCTTTTAATTTTATTTTTTCATCGACAAGACTAGAACTTGAAACCTTAAAATATATTAAACTTCTTACTACTAGGGGTGAAAAAAACTCGTCTCGAATCGTAAAAATCGAATTATTCGGCTGGATTCGATGCAAAAATACTCGACTCGTAACTTCATAAACTTGACTCGAAAAAAATTCAAATAAAGTTTGAGTTATAAAATGAAAATTTGAATCACTCAAATTTTTAGTAATTAGTGGATCATTTTTCAAATTCGAGTCGAGTTTCTCAATTTCATCTGACATATATATATATATATATATATCACATATGAAAGAATATGAAGAAATATATATGTGTAATATATATAGTTATGGAAAGTCGTTTAAATTTGAACAAATTAGTATAATAACATTATAAATGTTTACAATTAAATTTGAACATAAACTTAAACTTGAACTCGACTCGACTCAACTCAAAAAAAATTCAAATAAAATTTGAGTTATAAAATAAGACTCTTCAACTCGACTAACTTAATTTTTTTACTCGACTCCATTAAATGTCCACCTCCAGTTACTACTCAATTCAATACGCCTAGGTAAGGGGAAATATAAAATTGAGTGTCAAACTTTTGAGATTCTCTTTCAGAAATTTTAATGCAAATAGACTCGTATTTTAGTTTTGCTAAAATTGGTTAAGATTTCATGCCACTCGAAGAAATGTGATTAATTTTAAGATGGATGGTTTTCATATTTTATTGGAAAAATAATCAGAATTTTCCTTTGAGGGAGGGTAGTAAGGGTGTATCTACTTTTTTCCCATTTATATGCATTGAAATGTGGGTAAATATATATGATATAACAATATTTAAGTTTTTTAATTTTATAAATAATCTTAATATATTGTCATGTGTTCTTAATTATTAACTCAATACAAATGGAAAACTCTCTCTCAAATCTCTACCGTTTTTTTCTCAAATCTCTATCGTATGTAATTTTGTTTTCTTTTTCTTTGGTTGGTGGTCGGTAATCAGTCTTAATATTAGTTGTCAAACACCGAGTTTATTATTTTTATTTTTATTTTGTTTTTCCCTATTTTAAAAAGAATATATGCCTTTGGGACATGTGTTTCCTCTGTTCTTGTGACACGTTTTTCTTTGATTTTTTTGTGATTCGTTTCATCTGTCCTTGTGGCATGATTTCAACATACCTTAATGGTCGGTTGGTGCTCGTGCAGAGATTTTCACGACGCTAATATCTAATTATGATTCTATCGATGATCTTAAAAAGATGGATCTCCACTCGGTTGATGATCGATTGTCGATCTAACCAGACCTGTGTAGCGGAGCAATCTTCTTGATAGCTTGATTCGCTCACCACTCCTTTTCACCCCGTAAAGCGTCTCGTTTGGATAGAGACAAGAAGATTCATGAAGGTTTCTTAATTTTGGTATGTTAATCTCGATGGAAGTGTCGGCTCTTCTTTGCATCATTGTAAGAGATTTTTAGTAGACTTGTCTCTCTTTTTTTCTCTTTTTGATGCATTGTATTCTCTTTCATAGTGATTGATAAAATGTAGATGTCATTGTTCAAAAAAATTATTAACTCAATACATCAATAAAACAATAACAATCGATTAAAGTCACATACATGTAAAATTAATAAATCTTCATCACCATAAGTGTATCAAATATTCACACACACACATATATATATATATATATATATATATATATATATATATATATAACTTGCATTGCAAGAAAGTTTGTGTGATGTGGTTTGGACTTTCCTATAAGAGGAATAGTATTTTACCGTTTGGAATGATAGAGGTAGATTAAATAAGTTGAATTACGTTAAATACTGAGTATGATTAAATTTTTTTTATTTCATGTTTGATTATGTTTCCGTTCACAAATTTTAACTACTTTTGATCTCTAAATCTTTTTTATTTTATCCTAATTTCCGAAATAAAATTTTCCAACTTCGCCCGAATACGATTGACCTCTACAAATTAAGCATGACAGGCTGGAGAAAGAAAGGGTCGACTTGGAAGAAAACATACCTAAAATTATAGGTCTAATTTGATATATATTGATACTTAAATCTCAATAGCCTAGCTATATTCAACTAACATTCATATTTTTAGGGAATGTTTCTAAGAACTTGGATTCTAATTTGCAAAAAGGTACATTGTAATCAATTCTCTTGTTACAAAGCCTCTGTCTTTATTCTCATTAATTTCTATTCCCAATAATGTCTTCTAGTACTGCAGATTATTTCCAATTTCTGTATTTTTTAAAAAATTTGTTGGTCTAGTGAGATGAAATACTAGATCTTTAAGTAAGGTTAGGAGTTCGAGTCCTAACGTTGCGAATAGAGAAAATCGAATTGGGAGGGTCGTCCCATAATGAGCCTCTGCATTACTCAATCAATTAATCTAGATTTGTCAGCCAATGAGTTGAATACCGAGAGTTAAATTAGTTTCTCTTTTTAGTAAACCAATTCATATGATCTTAATCTTATAGCATAAGGACCTGTTAAATAATTTAACCTTAAGCTAGTATAAGTGTTTAAATAATATTTAAACATTCAACTGGTTGAGTCTTAATATGATCAATATTTTGAAAATCATAAGTTCAAATTCGTTCAAATATAATTATCTTTGACTTATATATTCAAGTATAATAAATAATTTGAGCAAGCACATTTGACCGGTTGACCAAACTGTTCATCTTTTCGTATTATAAAAGTTGGATGCAATAATAATGGAGGGAAACGACTACAAATATTTTTTTGGTACAATACCTGTCCATTTTATAGTTCATGTTCAGGATTTGTAATTCTCATTTCTAAAAGTATCATCTCTGAAGTTCAAACTCGAGTTCTCTCCTTAAAAAATGTGTATTATCATTACACTCAACCTCGTTGGTAAACAACTATAAATATTGATCATGAACCGTAAAACAGATATCGGAAAATGGTAAAAATGGTAATAATAACAACTTCTTGAGTATATGAAAATGATACTCCATTTTCCCAACAGTTAAAATCCACTTTTAGCAGAGAATAACCAAGCACCCATGGTGGGACAGTTTTCAGTTTACTGTTTCACTGATCCAATGGTATGACCCACAAGAAAGATCACATCAGAAAAACAAAACATCAATACAATCACAACCGTCTGATCAGCTGACCTCATCACCATTAGTAAACCATTGCATCTGCAAACTATGGGATTGAAAAAAAGGTCAGAATATTTTTCATCAGCCAATGCATATGCATATATACATTTCAACAAGCTTTGATACACACACCATTAAGTCTATAAGTCCAAAAGTGGGACCTCAAACGGACCCCACAGCACTGCATGTGTGCCACGTGTACATGTTAGCCCCCATCAAGGGTGGGGAATCCCATTATAAGCCATACAATTCCCACAGGTTGAAACTGCAGGTTTTAGACTTTTGCCCACAAACCCTAAACCGGGCCACCATTGGTACAGCTCCCTACATTAAATTCACACCACCTCAGTATTGTACTCTTCTTCACCAGATTCCTCAAAATCAAACCCTCTCTGGTTCAAAACTTTTCATCACATTTCTGGTTTTCTTACAATATAATCAACTTCTTTTCCTCTAGGGTTTAGCTGTCATCATACAGAAAGAAGAAATGGGTCACCATTCATGTTGTAACAAGCAGAAGGTGAAGAGAGGATTATGGTCACCTGAAGAAGATGAGAAACTGATAAACTACATTACAACATATGGCCATGGTTGCTGGAGCTCAGTCCCTAAACTTGCAGGTTGTCTTTCTTTCTGTTTCTTTTTTCAGACCACTACATTTGATTCCATGTTCTTGTTCTTTTGTGTTTGGTACAGGCCTGCAAAGATGTGGAAAGAGTTGCAGATTAAGATGGATAAATTATCTCAGACCTGATTTAAAACGTGGGAGTTTCTCTCCACAGGAAGCTGCTCTCATTATTGAGCTCCATAGTATTCTAGGCAACAGGTTCTTCAATCTTCAACCATTATGTATACATACATATATATATATATGTGGATTATTTTTCATTATTTATAGAGATTGTGACCATTGTTTTGAACAGATGGGCGCAAATAGCGAAGCATTTACCGGGAAGAACAGATAATGAAGTGAAGAACTTTTGGAATTCGAGTATCAAGAAAAAGCTGATTTCACATGAACATGTTCCAGCTTTGGCCTCTTTTGCTGCCGATGTTCATAGCTCAATCCCATCGGAGGAAGCAGCAGCAGCTGGTTTCATTTCTCTAAATGGAAACCCTAATTTGATTCTCGGTGCTCAGCAAGAGCAGCTCTATCTTTCTTCCCCAACTGCACCATTGCTACAAAGCTTTGCTCATCATCCGGATTTCAAGCCGAACCCGAATATCTTCAACGTCGATTTGGTTCACCACCATTTCCCATTGACCCCAATGCTCCCACCGCCGCCGCCGTCGTCTTCGTTCGACCCTTCGTGGACATTGCCCTTTGCACCCCAACACGATCTCCAGGATCATCAAAACCAAGACGATGTATTCGTTAGCAATGGCTACGACAACAACCCTTTAATGGCTCCATCTCCTACAGTGCCTAAACTCTGTGAAATCCTCGACGGGAACATGATCTGCAACATCCCACATACGTCGGTTTCGTTGGAAAACAACATCGACCCACTCGTCTCCAGGCTCTCGTCTTGTTTCCCGATGCCTGCTGCTGGTGGCTCAAACTATGCACATGAGATGCAGGTGGCAACAAACCAGCTGGAGTACAATATCGACACCATCATCACATCGATGCCTTCGTCTTCGTCGTCGTCGTCCTTATCAGCGTTATCCGGCGGGCAGTACTTGACAAACCCTAATCTCCCTTCCACCAGCTGGGAGCCCTAGGCACATGGCCGATTCATCACAGTCTTATAGTATGTTCTGGAGTGGATTCAGCTAGGTATTTTCTCCATAAAAGCAACTGTTTCTTCATATTATATACATATATATATATATATGTATAAGTAAAGTGCAGAATCCAATATATGAGAGAAAACTCAAAACCTAAACGTTACCAATTCAGATATTCGGTGAGGATAATGCTATCTTGATGATGTTCCATAAATAAACATGTAGGTTACCAGCTCTCTCTCTCTCTCTCTCTATATATATATATATATATAGTGTTAGCTTTCTCTTTCTATCATAATCTGTAGGTGGAGGGGACATTGAAACAGTGGGGAAATAGTTCATGTTTATACAATTTGATGTGGTTGATTTTGGTTTTTTAGGAATTTCTGAGAATTCTGAAGATAAATGTGTAGACTGTAACATATATAGTAACTGGTAATTATATGAAGTTATGAAGGTTCATTGCTTTCTAGTTCAGTTTGAGTTTTCACATGGTTGGGATTTAACCGTCGTAAGTTGCAACAAAATAGACATCCGTTACAATTTTGGTAGAGATGTACTAACATGATGTATTTCTATACTTCGTTACATAAAATAATAATATGTTGAACCCGTTGAACAGGGAGCGTTGTTATCCCTAGTAGAGACTTGGGTTCAAGCAGCTTGTCTGCACGGCGTGGGTGTGTTTTCTAAGGACTAAGAGTAAAAAACAAATACTATAATGTAATCAAATATAAAGTAAATGAGTCGAACTTGAACGAAAATACCTCTATTCATGCCTGTTTGTTTTCAATTATGTTCATATTTGATTCATGTTCATTAAGAACTTTAAAATCATGTTCGTGTTTGTATATTTAAAGATTATGTGTTTAGGTTCGTTCGTTTAGTGCTTGTGACATGTTTAAAAAACGCTAGACGAATATGTTCATGAACATTAAATGAACAAATTCACAAATATGTTCATTAACATGAAATTTTTTGATGTCACATTAACATATAACTTTTTTCGCTCTACAATAACGTGATTTTATTAATAGAGGGTAAAATCTCATAGGGCAGTACAACCCAACCAAAAGAATATAAACAGTCGCAAAATCCGAATACAAGTTCAACACGAAGCACACGACTGCCGAATCACAAAACCTAACAAAAACCACATAACACATGCAGGCAGCTACATGTAACCTTATGAGCAAATCTACACATGCTAAAAAGGTTTCTAAATATCAATCTCAACCAGGACAGACGCAGGATTTCATGTAAGGGGCACGAACAATAGGAAATTATATTAAAAATGTAAGAGTTCAAAATTATAAAATTTTAAGGGAACTGCAGAATTAGATTATCAATAGAAAATATAATATATATATATAATAGAACTTAAAATTTTTAGGGGGTGCAGCTGCCCAGCAACCCATGTGTCCATCCCCGATCTCAACACACAATACCAAAAAAATGGCAAAAACACAAAAATCGTGTTCAAGAACATTTAAAAAATCTTTTGTGAATAATAATAAAAACAAAACATAAATGAATGTATTTCTTATTTTTTACATATAAGATGATCAAACACAAATATTACTAATTATATTATAAATAAAATAATTTTTTTATATAAAAAAATACCAAATAAAATAAATGAGTTTATTCGTGAACGTAAACGAACCATACACACCTCTGTTCAATTTCATTTGTTTAATAAACGGACATTTTTTTTGCTATAATTGTTATTTTAGTTTAACAAACGAACCATAAACAAACAATTATCATCATATGACTGTTTATTTAGCACACTAAACTCATATATATGTATTTATATCCCTTTGAGCTTGAAGAGTAGAAGGTAGTATGCAAACAGCCCAATATAATAATGTGCACTGATAGTTGTTCATGTTGTTATTCGTTTGTTTATTTTTAAATGAACCGAGCTTGAACGAATACTTCTAAAATTTATACAAGCCTTTCAATTTTAGGGTTTATAGATTTAGGTTGTGGTTTAGGGTTTAGGAGTTTATGGTGTAGAATTTAAAGTTTATGGTTAGAGTTTAGAGTTTAAGGTTTTAGAGGGTTAGGGCTAGGGGTTTATGTTTTAAATTTTATAGCTTAAATATGAAGGGTTTGTAATTTTTTACACATCTTGTGTATCAAAATATGAAGGGTTTGTAATTTTATAGCTTTGTCTACAAGATGTATGCATTATCAAAGGGGTTAAGAATATGTACGAACATATACTATATTGTAATCGACTTTAGACCATTAAAAAATCACGTACAAGGTTGACATTGTGGTGGGAAATCTTTAAAAGCGGGCCAACATGTAGACTGATTGATGTCATCAATGGTTGAATGCTTGGCAGAGGTAGTAAACTACATGTTCAACAACACAGCTACTGGTAGGGGGTCCATCAATTTTGGCCTTTAAACCCTTTGTTACTGCCCCCTTGCCCCTTGGTCTTTGGCAATAAATAATTCAGAGAGAAAAAAGACAACAGAATCAGAAGATTGGATATGTGTTTTTTAGTTTATAAAATACTTAAAATTTAATTAATTTATTAAAAACATTAGTTTTTTTTTAACAAAAACTATCTACTTCTACCTAGAAGGGGAGGGGAGACTCTAAGAGAAAAAAATGCTATTGATAAGTTTTAAACCCGAAACCTGAGGGGAATGGAGCGGTAAGCAGCTCTGACCAACTGGCATAAACATAATCATATCTCCATATTCATATATCCGAGTAACAAATAAAGGGTTTGGACAACATCTATATGAAGAAACAACAATATTCCTCTAGGACAAGAAAAATCAACATGATTTTGATCAGTTCAACACCATCTAAGAAATCAAAGACAACAACAACAACAATTTGTGGAAAGTACAAGGTCATGTAATCTAGACCATACTATTTCCTTGTTGAAACAAAGACACAGACAGACACCCAAATTAATGATATTTGGAAACCCCTTGAAAAAAAAATGAAGAGGGAAAATACAAAAACAAGCATCAAAAGGGTAATGATAAAAGCACAGATTCTCCTGCAGTTGTATACAAATTTGACTGATTAAGAAATTTCTTGGGTCTCCCCCAAGGTTCTATTGCTCCTCCTTAAGCACACCGGAGATCCAATCTGATGCAGCGGTTTGAATGTCCAACTCGATTTGTGGAGAAAGCGATATAGGAGTTACTGCAACCTGTGATTTTATAATTTCAATCAAAGAAAAAAAATGAAAGAATTGAATCAATCACTCATGAACATACAGGAATCATTTCTTATTTGTATAGGTTGATAAATGAAAATCAATCCTTCAACTTTCGGAAAAGAAAAAAAACAATAGGGTTTTTTAACTTACGAAACCGTTGTCAAGAGCCTTGAAGTCCAAATCCTCATCTGTATCTTCCTGTTCTTTATTTGTAAACTGCAAAATACATATACAACCATATCAACAATAGTTAACTTGTTTAAAAAAAAAGAAGCTAGGTTACTCATGAATGACTGGCTTATACAGGCATGTGTCTGAAACAGGTATGTTTAATTTTTTGTCAGTTTTTCCATACATTTCGAGGCTCATCCCAATACCCATGTCTGTATATATGTCAAATTATACGATCGTTGGACACTGGTACCTCAAGAAAAATGCAAGTCAAAGCAACATTGAAAAAAGCATCCATGGATTAGGAAAAGGGATTAAAGAAAGAGCAAGCAAAAACTAGTAAAAACAAAAGAATAGCCTTTAAGCTATTTAGATGCATTTTTATGCAACCAGTATGAGATAACCGACTTTTTCCACTTAAGAGATTCCTAAAAAGGCAAACCATGATTTACGGAAATGTTCAATTATATTACTGAAGTCAGATATTAAAGAATTTATCATCCCCGGCTTTGCATTTTTGACTTATGAGAACGATAAATTTGGTTGTATGGCAGTTAAGAACTTCTAGTTTTCTTAGTTGGAATTTTACATACCTCCAGTCGAAAGTACTTTTTCACTTTATTATCAGATTTAACAGTCCCAACCGACTCTACCTCCACATTCTGCCTTTGCGTGGTAATTCGGCGAGCAGCACCCTAAAGAAGATACGTATACATTCATTATTGTTAGTGAACAGTGACAAAGATACTCTACAAAATAAGGGGGAAATAAACTTACAGCAGCAGATGCATCTCGGCTAAGCTGTGCAAGTTGGAGTCCTAGGCTTTGTTGATTAGACATGAAATGTGCAGCAGAAGAAGGATGCCGATTAGCTGAAACAGCAAGCCAACTTGGTGCGGATCTCCACATACTTTGCTTGGTCAATTTAAAACCCTGCCACATATGAACAAATACGAAAAGAAAATATGAAGGATGAGACCAGACAAAATCACAAACCAAAGAGAAACAAATATAGTGGTACATATTGTTTAATACCAACAAATCCAAAACTTAAGCATTCCGGAAGGATAGGCACATTGACCCTCGTTTAATGCACAGTAAACATCATCGCAGCATGCCGCTGATGTATAGAAATCATAGATTGTGCTTGAAGCAAAAAAAGGAATTTGTATCTGAATAGATTTGATCCAAATCTCCGAAAAAGGTTTACTTGTATCAAACTAAAGTGGCCCTAACTAGATCAGCTCGTAGAACAAAAACTAATTTTTATTTTGGCGTTTGCAAATGAAAGAACTGATCGACGCAGTCATCGGATAGAGTTAACCCACTAGAACACAAATAAGCAGGTAAATATTAGCAGTATAAAGATCATAAGTTCATTAATTACAGCAAAACAGCATAATTCATGAAGCCATCATCCATCTGGAATATTTTATGAAGTCAACTAGGCACAAGTTCCAACCAGCATAATTCATGTACAAGTAATGTTAGACTGTCCAAAAGCACAAGTTCCAATTCATTAATAAAGAGCATGACAAGAAATTTCCCACCGTACTATATACTACCATGATGCTTTCTAAGAATTTCAGTTGTCTTGAGAAGATAAGGCATGACCCTTAAATAATAACCCTCCGAGAATGCTGCTTTTAGGAACACCCGGCACTTTGACATGATTCAAAAGAAATGAAACTTAACCGCCCCATTATAATTTAGGAAGTAAACCATACTCTGTTACTTGAGTCTCTAAATCTACGAAATTAAAGAGATAGAGAGCTTCCAAAAGGAACACTATATAAACAATTCCAATATTCCCCCACTAAATTGAACCCAATATGGAATATAAATATACAAATGAATACGAATAGATGAAAAATATCTATTCTTCTAAGGAATAAGGCAATGTCTTCTTCATTAGCTCTAAAAAAGGACCGCCTTTTATGATAACAGCCCTAAAAGTTTCATCTCTCCTAACCTTAGAAAGACATCGGCCAGTCAAGAAACAGGAACTCTCAACACCCACCTTCGATCTAGTACAATGCAATTTGCCTCAAAAAGTTCAATATAAACAAGAACTTATAAGGACATGTCAAGGAAGCAATGATGCCCATTACCCACATTCAACTTAAGAGTATTACCATAACTTATAGAACAAAAGAAGTATTATATCTCGTTTTAAACATGATAGACATCCATATACATATCATAGTTATGAAAATCACATTTATTTATGTTCCTAAACTATGGAATACAAACCTTGTTCGTTGAAGGCGACGTAGGAATTTCTATATTTAGAAAGCAGCTTTTGGGGAAAACACCCTTTTCGATGTCTCTGATGGCAGCAGTTATTAAAGGTAAACTAACAGCAACCGCATCCTTAAAATCACTTTCTTGGCTTTCTTCCCTCTTCCTGCAATAGTACCCGACAGGTGAAAAATCATTCAATTATGAAGTGAGAAGAAAAATAGTAGAAACTAAATCCACATAAAAAAAGATTGTAAGTCACCAGTTCAACGATATCGACAAAGATGGTACACCACAAATTAACGCTTCTCTAGCTCCAGCCACGACACTTGAGTAAAACCTGGCATATTATAAGAACACTTAGCATCCAAACACGAGCCAAAAAGGATTAATAGTAAACTAACAAGACAAAACTACGATAGGACATGCATAAATTACCACCTGATAAAATCAAAGCAAATAGTAATATCGTGCAAGCATGTTCAAAGACTTACACGTGATGACCACAGCTTGATCCTCGATTAATTCCACTAATTACCTGGATATATTACAGCAAATATAGCAGTTAATCAATGTTGAAGACAAAATCGACACTTTAATTCATTGACAACAAGATGAATGCCTTACCAACAGAGGCTTTGACCATGAGAACAACGCCCCAGACAACGCTAAGGATACACAATCTACAGTAGTTCCTGAAGCAGAGACCAGTCATCAAAGCCGATTAGTATATCAACTCGAACTAACATTAAATCTACACAAACACAATGTTGCAAACAAATTTGACAAAAAAAGTAACAAATTAAGGTCCTAAATGCTCATTCTTAAAGCCAAACTTCATCATATAAATGATGATTATGACACATTATATTTGAATTTTGAATCACTGCAATAATATGGTTCCAAACTTCCAATTTCATATCCTAATTCAAAGAAAACTGAAATACTTAAAATTTGGTTGGCAATTGAATTAGCATAAATACAAAATCCAAATCACACCTGAAACTTCATAAGCAGTGGCACCTTCAATTTCCGATGGAGCAACAGTAATTGTTTCTCGGACAGTCACCGAATGACCCGAAACAGATTTGTCCCTAAAGCAATCCATTCAGAAACTAATAAATCACAGCAAATTACTAAATCCAATAGCCAAAAAAGGGTGGAGATTAAATATATTCAGACAACACATCCAAATTACTAAATTTAAAAAAGAAAAGAAAAAGCAGAACAAACAAAGTTCGATATAACCGACATTTCCAAATATGAATTAAGAAGCAGACAGACCAAAAGAGTTATTGTGAATGAAGTAAAGTCTGCATAGTTGCCAATTCCAGTAGTAAAGCAAAAAAAATCAAAATTTAGAGAGGACCCAGATTAGAAAATGCAAGAATTAAGCCAAAACAAACCAGAAATCAGTAAAAATCTGCCAAATTTCAAAGGAAAATAAAAACAAAACCCACGATTGAGGGGCGCAAACATGGACATTGTAGAGGCCAGAGGCGACCAAAGCTTGAACGAGATAAACAAGGCCAAGGGAATCGATCCCTTCCCCATTGGTAACCAAAACGACAGGCTTGGAGTTGTCGTTTTCGTCACTAGCAGAAGTAGAAGTCTCAGTAGAATCAGCAAAAGCCTCAGATTTCTGGTGCCCGTCGTTGCCTCCTTTTCGGCTAAGAAGAACTTCCTGGAGATTGTTAACCAAACCGGGAGGTAACATGTTTTTTCTGGTAGTAGTCATTTGGTTTGTGAATTAAGCAATAATGAGTGAATCAAAACCCTAAAAAGGAGGGATTACAGAAATAGATTTGGTTCAAAAGGGAGATGGAATTGGAATATGGGTGGATAAATAGGATGGACAGATAGACCGGGTCTAACGGGGAGACTGAGAAAAAGAAATGATTTTTAAGAAGAAATGAAATGGCTTTTAGATTGAGAAGATTAATTACTATAATAATTGAGAATTGTGGGAACTGGGAAGAAGGAACAGTGTTTTGCTTAAACGGAGGATGCAGTTTTTTTAATTGTTTATGGTTTCCATTTTAATGGCGAAAGGGGGGTTTTAACCCACGACATTGATCCTCCAAAGTAGGGTTTTTTAGGTTAAAAATATTGTTTAATTTGATTGAATTTACTTATTTTTTAAAAATAAATTTTTTTTGTAAATATTTATATTAAATTAAGATTTAATGCACAAACAATATACTTCCTCTATCTCGCTAAATTGTCACATGTTGGTCAAAATTGTTCAACTTTGATTATAATTTATTTAAAAAATTTAATTAACTAAAATTTATAAAATATATATTTACAAACTACTTGATTCAAGGTTTTTAAAATGTATTTTTTTTATATTTTTATCTATAATAAATTTTAAATTATAAGAAGTCAAACTTAAAAACGTTTAACTCAAATGTGACGGTTTAGTGGGACAGATGGAATAATTTTTAACAAACAATTGTTTGGTGCATTCTTAAGACACATTGCACTCCCAAAAAAATTATGCAAATTTAAACTTTAGAGACGACATTGTTGGGAGGGACAATTTCTGATATAATTTGTAGGGATGCATGGATCGTGGCCTCCTCCCAAAGAAAATATTAAAAAATTTATCAAAAATATATGTATATATATAGTCTCTCATATGTTTAAATTTTTTAAATGACCCCAATAAATTTAGATATTTTAATAGCTTCCTGATAAATGAAGTTGAATTTTATCACTGCTATAACCCAAAATTATAAATTCTAATTTTTATCCAATAATTTTTTATCTTGAACAAAATATAAAAATTCTAAAACATAAATCTCTAAACATTTAAATTCTAAATCAACCCATTTAAATTTTATGTGCTCGCAATAAAAAAATATATACTCCAAAGCATATCTAATTTTACGAACAAAAAATCTTCTGCCCCTAATCATGCCTCATACTATAAAACACTTAAAAATTAAATTATAAACTCTAACCCTAATTTCTTCATCTAAAATTTTAAACCCTAAACTCTAAAATATACACTCTACCCCTAATTCCCTAAACCCTAACCACAACACCTAACCTTAAACTTTAAACCTACTTTTTTAAAAGGCACAACAAGAGGCATAATTTGAGGGCGAGCAATTTCCATCCTAATTTTACTTTTTTTTTTATCATCAACTGTATGAATTTATTAAGAATAAAAGTCATACAGCTCGACGCAGCCCTTACGCCTCGTTAAAAACCTCCCTAAGCCTAATGGAGGAAAAGAGTACGTAAGTGCTCGTCTTAAAAAGAATGCCTAAATACAAGCTAAGAATAAAGAACTCCTATCCACTCCCTCCTTCGCGAGAACATCGGCAAAACCATTTGCTTCCCGCGGTGTGTATTGAAAATGAATCTCCGAGATGGCTTGACACGCTTGATCAATTGATACAAATGATTCCCATAACCTCCACGAACGTTTTGCCAAACCCGTTACCCATCTCAATGCAACTTGTGAATCGGATTCAATCACCACACACCTCTCGCGCCAAACCCCTTCCGCCACCAACCTCACTGCAAGTTCGATAGCCCTCACTTCCGCCACGTTGGAGTCCAAACAGCCCACAGGCCCGGAAAAGATTGCCAAAATGCGGTTGTCCGCATCACGCATAACTCCCCCGATGCCCGCTGGTCCAGGCTTGCCCCGCGCCGAGCCATCGACGTTGAATTTCAATGTTCCCACAATAGGTGGCTGCCACACCAACCCAGCTCCCACCTTCTTTTGTCGCCGACTAACCACACATGTCGATGGGCACGACCACCAAACCGATTCAGGCATAATGTCTCCATCGGCATCCACTTTTATCCAATAGAAAGATCTAAGTTTCACAATAAAACACACTTCCGCTACCATCGATCGTTTGCCTTTAAAAATGTACTCATTCTGGGCGAGCCATAGCGACCAAAGCATAGCACTTACGCTAGCCACCCACCACTTTAGTTGACAACCATGAAAAGAGCTATGGAAATTCATGACGAAAAAATCTGAAAAACACGATGGTAATGGTAATGCAATACCCCACCAATCACGCAGCCAGTCTCAAATTTGTTGAATACATGGGCAATCATAAAATAAATGGGCGATCGACTCCTCCACCCTTACACACCACGGACATAGCCCTTGTCCTTCCACCAAAGGTACTCCTCTTATACGCAAAAAATCAGCAGTCGGTAACCTTTTCAACCAAATGAACCATAGGAAAGCTTGTACCTTTGGTGGAACAAGAAACTTCCATGCGAAACAACCTCCGAAATCACCATCTCCCACCCTCTCTAATAGCAGCGCCTTAGTCATAGCTTGCACTGAAAATTCCCCATGTTCATCCGGAGTCCAAAACAGCGTATCAATACAATCAGCTCTTAAGCGAACTCTACTCACCACATCACACAAAGAACGTAATTGTTCCTGTTCGAAACTCCATAGATGCCGCCGAAAAAACCCATCCCAATGAGCATGATCAAAATGACCATCCGTCGTATAATCTTGCACCCAAGCTAATTTATTCAACGCCAAGGCAAATAAGCGTGGAAACACCTCCTTTAAAGGCTGTTGTATCGCCCAAACATCAAACCAAAACAGAACAATCTGTCCACTACCGATTTTCCACTGAAAATTACCTCCCCCACGTGTGAATCAACAACCAGACATCAAGCATTAGCTACTATTTGTCGCCAAACAACCGACATAGAAGATAAATTTTTCGTGTTAAATCTCCACCATTGAACATTGTCCCCATATTTGGCCGTTATTAGACGACGCCAAAGTGAATCGCGGTCACGCGCATATCGCCAAACCCATTTAGACAGCAGCGCCATATTCTTCACTCTCAAGTCCGCCACCCCCAAACCCCCTAAATGTCGTGGCCGACAAACAATGTCCCATCCTACCCTACTCATTCGTCTCTCAAGATTAACACCACCCCAAAGAAAGGCTCTACGTAATTTATCCAGCTTCTCAATTACCCCTTTAGGCACAACAAATAAGCCTAAGTAGAAAATAAGGAGTGACGAAAGTACCGAGTTAACAAGAGTCACCCTAGCGGTTTGAAGATTATATTTATAAATTCTAAAACCTTAAAATACATCTAAATTATAAATTTGATCGTTTATAAAAAAATAAATTTCCACCGTTTATTCATCAAATATTTGTTTTATCTTTATATTATGTTTTTATTTTGTTTCGTTTAATTGAATATTTTCATTATTTTAAAAAAATGAATGGTTCTTTTTTGTTTTAATTTGTTAAACTTTTATGTATAAAAAGTAAAAAAAAAGGCAAATTGTAACAAATTAATGTGCATGCACTTTTTTTTTATTTTTCATAAAATAAGATTCTTTAATTTAATAAAAAATAATTTGTTCGAGATTAGTCTTAAAAAAAACATCATGGTACATTTAAATATTGTCTTGTCTTTAAGACAATTGTTAATCTGGCTTTACAAATGGTTGCCACATGATCATGCGTTTCTTGGTATGAGGTGAGATCCATGCTATTGGAATTAGTAGCTATCGGCATAATTTCGAGTAAGTTGAATTAACGAGTTATATTTTATAATTTAATTTTAATTTATTTTTTGATTTAAGTTGAATTTATAAAATTCGAATTAAGTCGAGTTGTTTAAGTTTTTGTTCAAATTTAATTGTAAATATTTATAATTTTATGATACTAATTGGTTTTAATTTAAATCGTTTTCTTTAACCATATATCATATACATATATATTTTTTATATTTTTTTCATGTGTGATATATATATATATATATCAGACAGAGTTGAACTCGACTTGAACTTAAAAATCGATTCACTAATCATTAAAAATTTGAGTCATTCAAGTCTCATTTTATAAATCAAAGCCGACAAAAATTTATAAAATTACGATTCAAGTCAAATTTTTTATGCCACGTTAAATCAAAAATATAATTTTTTAAATCGATTCTAATCTTACTCACTTGACATTAGCCTTCCATCTTTAAAAGGTACATTGAGAAATTTAAATATGATAATCACACCAATTTTTTTTTTTTGAATAGCATACCAAAAATTAATTAAAGCAAAATCTTGGGATTTTCATATTTAAAACAAAGATTAAAGTAAACATATGTAGTTTAGTAGTTTGTATTATTGAAGCATACCTAAACTACGTGTTACATTAATTGTTTAATTCATTACACCTATAAAACATCAACTTCTGTACATTAATAAATAATAATTGGAGCATGGGGGTGAGTTACTTGCATGACCAAAACATAGAGATATGGGGTAATGGCCTTGCACTCTTCACGTCTCCTTTAGTAGGTGGGGGTACCTTCTAATTTTTATGAATAGATTAGCATAAAAGTTTTAAGGGTAAAGTATACAAACAGTCACTAAACTATTTCAAAAAAATATAAAATAGTCATCAAACTTTTAAAAGTCACACAATAGGCATTAAACTTTAGTTTTTGTTACAAAATGGTCACCGAGTCATGGATTGTCGTTGAGTGAATGACATGACAGCTTTCAAAATTTTGAATAATAACACATTTAATTCTTCGTATTTACACATTCAATCAATTTAATTATAATTTAACCCTCATTATTGATGTATAAATTGATTGAATGTGTAAATATTGACGATTAATTATGTTATTGTACAAATTTTCGTAACTGGCATGTCATCCAGTTAACAACAATTAACGACTTAGTGACCATTTTGTAACAAAAATTAAAGTTTAATGCCCATTATCTAACTTTTGAAAGTTTGATGACCATTTTGTATTTTTTGGGATAGTTTAGTGAAAATTTGTGTACTTTACCCAAGTTTATTTTATAACTTTTATTTATTAATCGATTAATTCGGATTGGGTACTACAAAATTTTATTATAAGGATGATCTCTCAAACTCAGTTTTCTCCATTCACAATATTAAAATTCAAATGTTTGGCATTGTTTAAGAAATATAATGACTCGTTACGTTAGATCAAATAATAACCAATACTCTTATATGTATCTAGAAATGGGCACGTGTCAGGTCGGGTCAATTTTTTTGCCAACCTGAATCGGACCTGAAAATAGTTATCTTCAACTCGAACTCGTCCTCAAAAAATTGACCCGACCCGTCTTAAAACTTTTATACATCAACCTGAACCCAACCCCATCCATATAAAAAATTCAATTTTAGAGATATAATTGTAAATTTTTAAGGACCCAATTGAAAAAATAATAATTTTAAAGACACAATTGTAAAAAAACACTTATATATATAAAGAGGGGGGATTATTGAAAATATCCCAAAATATATAGTATAAAATTACACTATTACTTTCGGGTCGGGTTGAATATTTTTCACTCTAAACCTAAACTTGACCTAACCTCAAATTTAACAAAAACCCAACCTGAACCCGATTTTTTTTTTTTAAAAAAAACTTAACCCAATCAGGTCAGAACCCAATTGGGACGGGTGAAATGCCCATCCCTATTTGTATCACACAAAGTCGACAATAATATTATGGCATAATGCCATAAATGCCCTTAATGTTTGACTGAATAATTATTTTGGCCCATATTCTTTTTTGAAGCAATTTAACCCCCAACATTTCATTTTGGGTCAAAATGGCCTCTCCGTGAACGAAAACTGTTAGTTAACTCACGATAAATGGCTTGAAATGACGTGACATACCTACATGACATTGCACACCGCGATAACAATGTCATATATACAAATATGCCGACTTTACAGAATGACACACCAGCCAAAGAAATAACTTTATAAAATTGTATAAACTATAAAATATTTTTTCTCCTAACGTATTATTTTGTCAAATCATTTTAAGTTGTTTATCGTCTGTTGACTAACATTTTTTATTTACAAAAGACAATTTTGACCTAAAGTAAAACGTTAGGGGCTCCTAATGCTATATGTATGTATGTATACTTGGTATCGAGTCATCGTTGTGTTGGTTATATTTCAAAATCAATCCTTAGGTGTCGTGTTTGTGTTAAATTTAGCATTTAAACAAATTTAGTGTTTCCAACAATCCACACACATAAGTATGTGTCCGGTTCCTTCTCTATTTTGAAGTTGCAACATCATTGATAATTACACCCTTCAACAAGTATTTAATATTATATTAATGTAAAGTAGAAATTGGTAGGTATACCAGATATTGAAATGTGCCCTATAATCTATTGCCATGTTCTCATCTCTGCTTTTTAATTATCAAAACAAATGTTTTATACCATACCGGGTAAACTTGAACCGAATTCGATTATTAGAACTGATTGACTCAACTTGAGACACGCGAACATGATGATTCAACTTTGATTTGAAATATGAAATTAACCGAATTGAATCAAAACCGACCCAATTTTTTTTGAGCGATATGGGCTTGAACTAAAATTCATCCAAACCGAAAGTGATTTGAATAAAAAAACAATGTGAATTTAATTTACTCAAATTTGATTTGAACGAATATCGATCTATAATTGAGTTGAAGTAAACGAATAACTTATTTTTACTATTATCAATTTCTTTACAATGCAATAAATAATAAAGTGACGCGTGTGTGTGTTTTTTGTATTATATACTAGTATTTCTTTTAGCAAGGTGTTACACTACTAGTTAACCGAATAACCGTTACCTTTGATAATAATCTAATGGTTGAATATCATCTTTCATCATTTAAAAGAACATATTTATATATGATTCGATAAAATATATGTTTTTTAACAATAATGGTATAATATTAAAAAATGCCCTTAGCGTTTGATTGAATAATTATTTTAGTTCATATTCTTTTTTTAAAGCGATTTAACCCTCAACGTTTTATTTTGAGTCAAAATGGCCTCTATGTGGATGCAAAATGTTAGTCAACAGATGATAAATGGCTTGAAATGACATGATAAACCTACATGGCAGTGCACACATCGATGGTTGTATCATATAAACAAATATGCTGACTTTACAAAATGACAGTCAATTTTTTTAAAATTTTTGTACAAAATATAAAATATTTTTTCTTCTGACTTGTCATTTTGTTAAGTAATTTCAAGTTGTTTATTGTCAGTTGACTAATAATTTTCATCCGCAGGAGAGCTATTTTGGCCTAAAATAAAATGTTGAGGGTTAAATTACTTCAAAAAAAAATTGAGACTAAAATGACTATTTATTCACACGTTAGGAGCATTTTTTTTTTGGCATTATGCCTACAATAATGTATCATTAATTCTGCCTAAACTCAATTAGACTCATACCCAACTCAACTCCAATTGACATGAAGATCCAACTATTAACCCGACATGAAAGCTGACTGATATGATAGTGACCAGAATCCGAACCCTACCTTGTATTAGTCTCAAACTAAATTTAAACTGAATCTGATGCAATCTGATCTAATTCAAACCATATCCAAAACGACCGACCCAAACTCAATCCGAAAAACATGATTACCACCTCTATACACATACGTACATATATTGTATAACTACTTCTTTTAGTACTCATCTCATCTTCTTCTTCCATAGCATCTAAACCGCCACAACTCCAGCTTGTGTGAACAACCAAGGAGGGGGGCCATGACAACAGCTGACAGAAAATAAATGAGATTTAATTATAGGCATCGTCAGCTTTTTACGTGAAAGGATCTGCTTCAACTTTAACCAGAAATTATTTAAAGTTTGGTTGGGTTTGCCCTTTCTTTCACAATGACAGAAACCATGCCATGTTCCACCATTTTTTGGCAAATTATTGTAAAAAGAAAAGTTATATCCTTTGGCGACTACACCCAGGATCTATTAGGTTAATTTCATAAGTAGACAACAACTATACTCGTCGGTTTTATCATCTGAATTTCGGGGAGTTATGCTGTACAATAATTTAATTTAAAAGCTTAAAAAATGACAAGTTTTTGTTTAATGTTATAATTTTTGATAACATTTTAGGTTGATTATTTTGTGGCTTTTCTTAAGTTTTGAAACTTGAAAAACAAGTTTCGAAACTTGTCGAAAACTCATCAACCTATTTTAGGTTGTTTGGACAAATTTCGAAACTTACAATTTTTTAGCCTTAAGTTAAGTTGTTATACCGTAAATTCACCCTTAAATTTCAGTTGAATATAGAATAGAAATATGTTATGTTTATATATTTTAAGCAGTGGTTGAAGATTTGATCTTTGCCCTTAACAAAGAACAATTTTAAAACTTGTGGCCAGCGTCTACCCCTTATATAGGTCAACATATCATAAAAAAATTATTCACTTAACTCACTCTAGTGGACACTAGCTAAACCGAAAAAAAATATTGCATTTTATTTAATTCAATTTGGTGGTGTTTTATATTCCCTGATCCAGAGCTAATAATCAACTAATCAGCTTGCCTCCATCAATTGACCTGAATTATTAACACTTTGTCTCATTGGACCTTAAAATAATTCGAATCCACAATTAAAAAAAATTAGATTCCTATCCTGCCTTGAAAATTTTATTCAAAATACCACCTTTCATAATGGACGTAAAATTTTACATTATAAGTATAAACTTTTAAAAAATTATATTAGAAATTTAGGAAGATGATTTTAAATCATCAATAAAAAATACAAAAAAATAAAATTATATGAAAATTTAAAGTTTTCAGATCCATCCCTACCACCTTTTTATTTTGTAATTAGTTTATATATTTTAATTATAAATTCTTAATTTTATAAAATTTTATATTATTTTTCCCTCGATAAAATTGTCACAAAATTTTGTAAGCACTTAAGTTCGAGTCTTATCATGTATAAGTCTTATATAGAATTATTCTATCTAGATTTTGATATATTTTAACTACCAGTCTATCACTTTGTTTATAGAGTATGAAGTATTGATTAATTCTGATTATAATTGTAATTATAATTAAAACAAAATTTTATAAACATTTTAACTACTTAGGCGTTGGGCTTCACTAATTGGGTTGCACGACAAACCGCTCCTCTAAACCTTACAAGCCCAACAACTAATTATAAACTACTCCCTCTGTCCCACTAAAACTGTCACATGTTGACTTTTTTTGGGTCAAACTTTTTCAACTTTGACATCTTATAATTTAAAATTTATTATTGATAAAAATATGAAAAAATATATTTTAAAAACCTTGAATCAACTAGTTTTTAAATATATTTTTTATAATTTTTAATTAATTAAAATATTTAAATAAATTATAGTCAAAGTTGAAAAAATTTGACCAGAAAAATGTCAACATGTGACATTTTTACTGGGACGGAGGGAGTATTCAATTGCGATCACAATAAAATAAGGGAAAATATTCGATCACGCGGAAACAAAAAATTTCTACAAATCTATAAATTTTAATCATAACTCTTAAATTTTACAAAAAAGTTTAGGAGGTTTAGTATTATGAGTTTATAATTTATAGTTTAGGTTAGAATTTTTATAATTTAGTGTTAGAATTTAGCGTTTATATGTTGAAACTTAAACCTTAACCATATAATCATAAATTTTAACCACAACCCCTAAATTCTAAACCCATAAAACATAAACCCTAAATAGAATCCCTAAACCCGCAAACCCAAGACACTTGTGATTTTTTTTTTGTTTCCACCGCTAATGCATGAGATAATTACCCATAAATGAATAGTTGCAAAATAAATGTTAAGAGTTTAAATCTAAACATTGTAAATGAAATCAATTAAATTAGTGTCTTTACGTATATCTCAACACTAAAAAAATAAATTTAAAATTTATTTATTCTAAAAAATATTTTAACTTGTGCCCTCAAAAAAATTCTAAAAAAAATTTCTAGATACACTAGTGGTAGCTAATTGCCAGTTGACACTGATTTTGGCATTATTACATGTGTACATAAGGCTAGATATTTACTGCACACCACACACCACACACCGTACGGTCATCGGCTGAAATATTAATTACTCACGGTTAGGGCGAATAAAATTCGATTTGAAAAGAAAACTAAAATATTTGACTCAACTTGATGCATAAATATTCTACTCATCTTAATTCGACTTTTAATTTTATAAACTTAACTTAGCTCGTAATTTCATAAATTCGACTTGAAATTTTTTTAAATAAAGTTTGATTTGTAAAATAGAAATTCGAATAACTCGAAATTTTTAATAATTAGTGGATGAATTTTCAAGTTCGAGTTGAGTCTCTCAATTATGCCTTATACATATCACATATGAAGAAATGTATATGCGTATTGTATATGGTTATAAAAAATCGTTTGAATTACAACTAATTAGTATCATAACATTATAAACGTTTACAATTAAATTTGAATAGAAACTCAAACAACTCGAATCGAATTTTATAAACTCAACTTGACTAAAAAAATTTCAAATAAAGTTTGAGTTATAAATTAGTACTCTTCAACTCGATTACCTCGAAATTTTTTGACTCGACTCGATCGAATGCATGGACGGAGCCACTAAGGCTATTGACACCCTAAATTTTTTTAGAAATCATATTTTTCTATATAATTTGTATATGATAAAATTAAAAAATATATAACTGACACCCATCTACAAATAAAATGACACTTTTAATAAATAAAATGACACATCTTTATAAATAATTAACTCCTCTTAAATACCATTCAAAAAAATAACACCCCTTTAAAAAATTTATGGCTGCGCCCTTGATCGAATGCCCACCCCTACCCACAATCACATGTTTCTTTAAGCCTTGCTTACCCCTTCCTTCCAACCCCCTTCTTTAATGGTTAATAGTACAATATTCTTCCCATTTTCCTACTCGGCAGTTGAGAAAAAAATTACATTTCATATAACTTCGAGATTTAATCTAACCAGTTCATGTAATTATCGCAGACAATAATATTTTGAGTATAATCGTATCTATTGTATAATTGTTGTTTTCAAAACTTAATATTTTTTAGAAAAAATTTAAATTTGAATTTCAGATATAATATTATTAAAAAAATAATCATAAATTTACGAATATAAATCGTAAAACTTACGTGAAAGAGGTTGAGGATGAGCCACGTCGGAGTAAGTGAGTGAGCTGTCAAATACTCAAATGCTTAAGGGCCTGTTTTTGGTTGCGAAACGCAACTAAAAATCACTTTTTTAAGTGCTTTTAGTTAAAACAGACTGTTTTTGGTTGCTTTTAAAAGGCTTAAACGTCAGATAGGTGCTCAAACTATACTTTTTTTCCAGTTATGTGCCTAACGTTTGTTTCGGGCCACTTAGGTGCCTAACGTTTCATTCCGTAACCCATTTTAGGTTTTAGCTGTGACGGACGTTAAAATTTTCCGGTAAAGGACACGTGACATGTTTTTAGATTTTCTGATATTAAAAATAATAAAAAAATAAATTAAATTAATTAAATCCCTTAAACCCATCTTCTTCCCATCAAACCATCCTCCCCCTTCCCATCAAAGCCGCGTCAATTGAATCGAGAAGCTTAGAAATGGAAAAATTAGCATTCCTAGACAATCTGGTTGTCGTCGTCTTCATGGCTTGGGCTGAACCTGCAAAGTGGTAATTCATCAACTGACAATATCATGCGCCAAGTAGATGTTAGAATCAAAAATCATTAAAATAAGAAATGCAAAGGGGATGATTAAAAAAGAAACGAGATGAGAAAATTTGTAAAACAGAAATAGAAACAAAAGTAGAAATGAAGAGTACAAGCAATGGCTTGCGATTGCAATTGCATTCAGGGAAACGCAGTGGCTCGGCCAAGAATTTGCAGAGTCCAGGAGAAGGGGGAGGGATGGTTTGATGGGGAAGAAGATGAGTTTAAGGAATTTAATTAATTATTATTATTATTTTTAATATCAGAAAATCTAAAAACATGCCACGTAACATTTAACGGAAAATTTTAACGTCTGTCACGGCTAAAATCTAAAATGGGTTACAGAATGAAACGTTAGGCACCTAAGTGGCCCGAAACAAATGTTAGGCATCTAACTGAAAAAAAGGTATAGTTTGGGCACCTATCTGACGTTTAAGCCCTTTTAAAACTAGCTTTTCTACCCAAACCAAGAAGCTGGATTTTATAGCTTCTTGGGTGGAAAAGCTAGTTTGAAAATAAAATTACTTTTTTACCCTTATTATTTAATTATACTCCCTCCGTCCCAGTAAAACTGTCACATGTTGACATTTTTCTGGTCAAATATTTTCAACTTTGACTATAATTTATTTAAATATTTTAATTAGTTAAAAATTATAAAAAATATATTTAAAAACTAGTTGATTCAAGGTTTTTAAAATATATTTTTTTTATATTTTTATCAATAATAAATTTTAAATTATAAGAGGTCAAAGTTAAAAAAGTTTGACCCAAAAAAAGTCAACATGTGACAGTTTTAGTGGGATAAAGGGAGTAATTTATTGTTAAAATAATGTTTATGCATACATAATTGTAAAATAATATATATTTTATAATATTTATATTGAGTATAAAATTGTTTTATTTGTACTTTATTTTATATTTATTATTAATGTGTAAGTGGTATGTCCGTATATAATCTAGAATGTAATTTATATTTTTAAATTAAATTTTATAAAAAAATATTTTTTTATTATAATTGAAATTGATTTATTTCATAAATCATAACATTAATTAATTTGAACAATCACCTAAATTTACTTTTACTTTTTAATATTATGTCTAAAATAGACTTTTTATCTCATGAAAATTACTTTTTGACTTCAATGACAAACACTAACTAATTTTTCAAAACTACTTTTCAACAGCTAATTTGAAAATCACTTTTTTCACAACACTTTTTAAAAGCAACCACAAACTAAGCCTAAATGTAATAATCCCATGGTAGATTTTGGTTCCATGTAGAAATTAATGGTATAGACTATACATAACATAAATTCAACCACCTCTTTTTTTTAGTTTTATTTTATTTATAATAAAAATTTGATACGATATATTTAAGTTATCGAGATTTTACTCTTGCATCACACTAGCATATTAAAAAAAGTTATCGAAATTTTTTCAAACTCTTAAATCAAAATATATTTTGAGTTACAACATGTTTAAATAAAGAGTAAAATACACAGACGGTCACTGAACTTTGGTAAAAAAACAAAATGGTAACCAAACTTTCGAAAATCACAAAATGACAATTAAACTTTATGTTTTATAACAAAATGGTAACTAGACGTTAAACTCTGTTAAGTGTCTGTTATAAAATTTGGTATAATAACACATTTAGTCCTTCATATTTATACATTCAATCAATTTAGTCCTAATTCAAAACAATTCACTAAATTTAGCCCTCGTTATTTACGCAATCTTTCAATTTGGTCCTTAAAGCAAAATTCCAAAGTATGGTAACATGATAAATAATTACAATTAAATTTTTATTGGAACTCGAAAATTAGACTCGACTCGAATCAAAATAAAATTCAAATAAAGTTTGAGTTGTAAAATATGACGCGTCAACTCGAATAACTCAAGTTTTTTTGACTCGACTCGATCGAACAGTCACCTCCAAACACTGTAGCAAATAATGATATACTTGTTTTTCAATGTTCTGAGCAACTGTACCTCATATTGAAGCCTATTAATAAGCAGAGGGTCTTCACTAAATTTAGCAAATAATAATATACTTGTTTTTTTGACCCTGTGCTTATTAATAGGCTTCAATCTGAGGTACAATTGCTCAGAACATTGAAAAACAAGTATATCGTTGTTTGCTACAGTGTTTGGAGGTGACTGTTCGATCGAGTCGAGTCAAAAAAACTTGAGTTATTCGAGTTGACGCGTCATATTTTACAACTCAAACTTTATTTGAATTTTATTTTCGATTCGAGTCGAGTCTAATTTTCGAGTTCCAATAAAAATTTAATTGTAATTATTTATCATGTTACCATACTTTGGAATTTTGCTTTAAGGACCAAATTGAAAGATTGCGTGAATAACGAGGGCTAAATTTAGTGAATTGTTTCGAATTAGGACTAAATTGATTGAATGTATAAATATGAAGGACTAAATGTGCTATTATACCAAATTTGTAACAGACACTTAACATGGTTTAACGTCTAGTTACCATTTTGTTATAAAACATAAAGTTTAATTGTCATTTTGTGATTTTTGAAAGTTTGGTTACCATTTTGTTTTTTTACCAAAGTTCAGTGACCGTTTGTGTACTTTACCCTTAAATCAATATCTTCTTAAATATCCTTTTATTGTCAGATCTTATATGAATTTATGTAATTATATTTATACTTAATCAAAAAATTTCTCTTGAATATTGATAATAATAATTATATTGATAGAAAGTTAAAACTTAATCCATAATTTGTTGCTATCAAATATTAATTAATCATGTCCATGTTTGGAAGGGAAATAAAAGCCATAAACCTAAGTGGTTTTTGGGCTAAAAAACATATATACAAATTAACTGAATGATTAAAAATATTTATGTTATTTTATTTTATATAAATTTAAATTTTAACAATAATATTAGTGATAAAAAAATTTAATTCCACAAATTAAGAGAGAGTGTTTCACGGTTTTAATCGAAAAAAATAAATTGGGATCGTGAATTTAATTTGTGGATTTCTTGAGAGTTTGACAACACTTCCATTTAGGTCTAATTAAAATCAACCGGTAGAATCTTTAATAAGCTTAAGAGAATAAAATAAATTTGTTATGACTATTTGTATATGATTCGGTGATTGATTAATTAAATAAGATAGTTTAGATGTTTATTACGAGGGTGATCATCTTAACTCAGTTTGCTTCATTCACGATGTCATGGTTTGAATCTCCGACCTTACTTAAAAGATCCAGTGTTTCATCGCATTAGACCAATTGATAATTGGTAAAAAAATATTTTTTTTGAAAGTCGACGGGCCTCGTTAAAAACCCCCTCTAAACCTAAATAGGGGAAAAAAAAGTGCCCTATTTATTTAAAATAGCTGTTCGAGTCGAAACAAACACAAGCCAATACACACTCATTACAAGAAATACACCTCCCACCACACAGCTTACCCTCGACAGAGTACACTACCCACCCCCACATCCTCACTAGCTTCAGTGTTCACTCCACGATTAAACTTTACATAAATTTGCCATAAACCAATTACTGCCTCCTATATTCCAGCACATACCTGTTTGTCATCACATGAAAATGGAACTACGTTTAACGACACTGTGATCCATTCGACAATGGCCTCCACCCATCTACTTTTTGACTCCAGATACGCTGTGCAGATTGGGGCTTCTGCAGAAATCGAGTAGAGACGGAATCACCCGTGGCCATTTACATTGGCACCAATACCCAACACGGACTAGCATCATGTCGCATACTTTGTTGACGCACACACTCTTCTGCTTGAAGATCACATCATTTCTCTCCAACCAAATCGACCAAGCAATGCCGAAAAACGCGAGAGACCAAATGGGTTTCGCCGCTCGACTTACAGGAATCTGACTCCAAACCACCAGAAGTTCTCTAAACGTGGATGGGATTATTAAATCAACTCCCCACAATGCACACCAGTGTTGCCAAACTTTCCAGGATACGCTGCACTGACACAACAGATGGTCTACAGTTTCTTCATGTACACCACACAATGCACACAGACCTTCACCGGAGATCTCTACACCCCTCCTCCTCAACGCACTAGCCGTCGGAATTCTGTTTAGGACCGCTCTCCACACGAAAGCCTCGACCTTCAATGGGGCAAGGCTTGACCAAACCAACTTCCAAATCATCTCCTCATCATTGCCGTCCGAAGCGTTTAACACGCAAAACTCCTTCGCCTTGTATGATCCATTTTTTGATCCCTTCCACGATAGGCAGTCCTTGATTATTGGTTTGACTGCGAAATTGTTGATGCATGACATATATCGATTCCAACTCTCCTCCTCCCACTGGAATAGGCTCCTTCTTAATTCCACAACCCACAACCACTTCCCATTCGACATCATACCGTATTCGCTACACATTCCTCTTTTGTTTAACGCCAAGTTGTAAATTCTCGGAAATGCCGATCTGAGTGAGATATGCTCCGTCCATCTATCCTCCCAAAAGTTGATAGAATTCCCATCACCAAGAACAAAAGATAAATCCTTTGTAAAAGCATCGTCTGGGTTTTGGATGGGGCTTGCAATGTTCCTCCATACCTAAGACTGTGTAGTCTTCACATTCGACGCTGGCAGCAAGCTAGTTTCTGCATACCCATACTTCGCGTTTAGTACCCTTCTCCACAGACAACTACCCTCTTTGCCGAATCGCCAAACCCACTTATTCAATAGTGTACGATTTTTTAATTTCGCGTCGACGATGCCCAAACCGCCAACACCCCTTGGTTTGGCAATGTCTTGCTATTTTACCCAGTGGACAGTTTTGGAACAGTTGGACCCCTAAATAAAACGAGCACTCATTTTATTTAGTTTATCCACAACTCCTGACGACACTTTGAACAAACTTAAGAAATACACAGGCAGGCTGCTTAATACTGACTTTACTAGACATATTCTCCCGGCTATAGATAAGCATTTGCCTTTCCACCCAGCTAATTTTGTTGACACTTTTTCAATAATAGGATTCCATAACTGTGCTGAGTTTTTTGGGGCCCCCAACGGTAAACCAAGGTACGTTGAGGGCAGATTACCTACCATGCAGCCCAACTCCTTTGCCCACTCAACCACATAGCCGTGGTCCACCGCAATCCCACAGATACTGTTTTTTTTGATATTAAGACTGAGCCCCGATGCGATTTCGAACAGTCTTAGCAATCTTTTTATAATTATCACATTTTCCTTGCTACCTTTTTGCGAAGATGATGAGGTCGTCGGCAAATTGAATGTGAGACAAACTTAGGCCAACCGAACCTATCTGAACTCCTTCCAGACACCCTAAGTTCATTACTTTGTACAATAGCGCACTAAGGGCCTCCCCGATGATGTTGAACAGCAACGGGGATAGCGGACAGCCCTGCCTTAGCCCCCTTGATATAGGAAACAACTTTGAACTTTTATTGTTTACCTTCACTGATATTAGCGCAGAGGAAATGCACAGCTTGATCCACCCTCTCCACCTGACGCCAAAACCCATTTTCTGCATGATTAAGTCAAGAAATGCCCAATCTACAGTGTCGTACGCACGCCTGAAATCTGCTTTGAAAACAATAGATTCCTTCTTCTTGGTTTTTAACTCATCGATCACCTCATTTGCAATCAACACACAGTCCGCTATCTGTTTTCTGGGTATAAATGCGAACTGGTTTTCCCCGATGACTTCATGTAGATGCTGCCCGAGCCTCCTTGATAACACTCTTGCTAGGATCTTGTATATGCTATTAACAAGCGAGATGGGCCTGTAATCATCAACCGATACAGGGGCCTCCTTTTTCGGTAATAAGGAGATAAATGAATGATTGAAAAACTTATCTTTCACCTTCCCCTCATAAAACTGGTTAAAAAACTTCATCAGCTCATCTTTAACACATGGCCAACATCTTTTGTAGAAATCCAGATTAAAACCATCTGGACCAGGCGCTTTATTTCCGTCAGCCGACCAGATAGCTGCTTTGATTTCTTCTTTAGTGAAAGGTGCTTCGAGGCTTTCAGCCGATTTGGCACTAAGATTGTTTAGCTGACAATTGAAAATTTTCACTGGCAATGTGTTTGAGTTGTTGAAATGGGTCTTAAAGGCTTCTTCAAAGGCATTCACGATCTGCATTTCCTCTGAATAGACCATGTTTTTCCATTCCACACTATGTACCAGATTCCTACTTCGACGAAGAGAGGCTACCAAGTGAAAATACTTTGAATTTCTGTCCCCCTCTGCAAACCATTTGATCCGGGATTTCTGATGCCACTCATTTTCCTCCCTTCTGTAGGCAGCCCACAATTCATTTTTCAGACTCTTCAGTTTACTGCCCATATCCGCGTCATAACCATTACTCATACACTGCTCCTCCAACCTTGATATACTATCTTCCAAAACACTGGTTTTACCGTCTTCGTTGGCGCGAAACTTTTTAACCCATACTTTTGTCGCTTCCCTGACTTTCTTCAGAATAAAACCCAGATGCTTTCCACGGAATTCCCCGCAAGTTTCTTCGATTAGGGTGATCACTTCAGGCCTATCGAGCCAATGGGAAAACAATTTGAACGCCCCACTGTTTCGACTCCCTCTCACTTCTCCCACAACAACATGCTTGTGGTCTGATAAACTTCTAGGAAGAGCTCGTTGTACTAAATTCGGGAACCATGCTAAAACTTCATGAGACAACAGGATCCTATCGAGCCTACTTGCCGAAACTAACTCACCCCCTCTAAACCAAGTGAAATTATCACCAATCAATGGTAAATCCACCAACGCGTTATGCTGGATGAAATCTGCCAACGCTGATCCCTTATCATCGCTACCCACTGCTCCAACTCTTTCATTAGCGTTCTTCACAGAATTAAAATCCCATGCTACAACTACTGGAATGTTTAGATTGCCAATTAGGATAGAAATTTCCTCATAAAAGCCAATCCTCTCCTTGGAGTCATTAAGCGCATAAATATTAACAATGCAACACCCATTCTTCGAAGGTACTACATGCCCCACAATCGCTATATACCTTCTATTAATCACCGATGATTCCGACACAAAGAATGACTCGTCCCAAAGAGAAAAAAAGCCTACCGGACGAACCTTCCGATGGTGAACACACAACACCATTAAAAACTTTCCCCTGTATTCGATTTACCAAATTTGGTTTGAGTTGCCCTAACTTCGTCTCCTGGATTAAACATACTTTACATCTACTTGTCCTTAACAATTTCAACAGAGCCCTAACTTTCTCAGCCCTTCCCATCCCTCTTATATTCCAGCTTATAAATAGAGAATTCATCAGGAAAAGATACACGAATAACCCTCTACCACTCTTCAAAATCTTACCTGGACCCACCGTTCACCCCTTCTTCAATCTCCAGTAGGCGCGACACAACACACTCGTCGGAAGCTTCGAAGGATACCCCCAAACAATGACCCAAATTAACTGTTGCTCTAGCTTCCTCCGCCTCATCGTAAACCGCCACTTGTACCGGTGACATTGTTGCCGGTTGACACGACGCGCACACCGGCAGAATACCCAGTTGCCTATTTTTCTTTTTAATCTTTTTACCAAATTTTTTTACCCCTCTGTTCTCCCTACTTCTTATTTGCTTGGACAAAATACGGGCTTTGACTGACCCAGCTTTAAAGACACACACCCCATTCCTGCTATTATCCTCCAGCCCACTTTGGGTCGATGTGATGCCTATTGCTAAAGGGGGCTACCAGATCTCTCGTTCGTAAGGCCCATTTCGATGTCCACTAGCTTAGAGTCGTCCGACATTTCCATACAAGCGTTATTGGGTTAAAATATGTTCTTTTATTTTTTTAGATTTAAACAATTGCTAACAGTGTTGAATTTCTTCTATTAAATTTTCTAGTCTGATATTTTGAAACTAAAAAAAGAGTTAAGTTGACCTCTATGTAATAAAAAATGATATTATAATGGACTTGAATTTATCAAATATATATATACCCCGTTGAATACAAATTATAATGGGGGCAAAATTCTGAATATATGAAGAATACAGGAACTTAAAGCATGTTTTAATGTATAATTTTGTGGTAGAAAATTCCTTTTAAGTATAAAGTTTTTTTTTTGGCAAATCTTAATTTTAATCCTAACCCTACCTAGAGGGAGGGGGAAAGAAAGAGGTGTTTTTAGTGGGTCTAGAACCTATGATTTAGAAATTTTAATCCTAACCCTATCTAAGAGAATATATTTGAAATTCATATATGATTTATATTTTTTTTAGAAATTTTCTATGTATTTTCTATTAGAAATATATTTTCGCCCTACTAACATTTTATAAGTTTGCCCCCTCTTAAAATTTTATAAGTTCGTCACTTCTAACATAAAATCATGCATCCACCCTTGATAGTCAAGATATATCTGAACCTAAAAAAAATAATAAATCTAGATAAAACACACATATAATGAGATTTAAATCAAAATAAACATGAATACATATCTACACACCATATATAGAACACACACAAACATAAAATCTCGAAAATTTTCCGAGACTCAAGTTGATTAGCAAATTAATTTTCTTTCATTACATATCACAACAAAAACAATTAAAATTTGCATTATTCTCATCGTGTCAAAGGTTTAAAGATTAATCTCTGCTTCACAAATTACTAAATGCATTTATATTCAGAAGATTTGTCTCTCTTGAGCAAGCATATTTGGCCAATTAGTAAGTTGCTTATTTTTGTTCTTTATATTTTTCTAGGTCATAGGTCTGAGACTTACTAGGAGCACTTCTCTTCCTTCTCCTTCTCTCTAGGTAAGATTATATATATATATATGTGTGTGTGTGTTTTGGGCATGTGCAACATGTAGATTGAAAAATGAATCAAAATTTTACCTTACAGGAGTATCTTCCTTCTTCAATACATGTTGGATTTTGTTTCTGGAAACTTACAGATAATGTCAACTGCACGTGGGAAGGTAGGAGGGCTAAAAATAGTTTTTCCCTGACAGAATATTTTTCATCGGAAAATCCCCTTGGGAATACGATGAATTACTGACGAATTTACTAGTTTAGCGATGGTAGAAGCCAAATTATATATTTTTAGCGACGGAACTATAATGTCGCTAATGATGCTGCAAAATTTGATTCAGGTACGAGGGATTTGTACGAATTTCGATACCCGTTCATCAAAAGGGCGAGTTCATTTTCATCGTCGTCATTCTCATCTTCAAACACCGATGAAGTCTCGTTCGACTACAGAATCGTCAGGGGTGGCTCGGCTGGGTGTCCCTTACCTGCCACATTGTCTCGAAACTTCACCGTGTTGGTGTTGGAGAGAGGCGGAGTTCCCTTCACAAACGCCAATGTCTCTTTCCTCAGCAACTTCCTCATCGCCTTAGCCGACACTTCCCCGACCTCTGCTTCTCAACCTTTCGTCTCCACTGACGACATTATTAATGCTAGGGCTAGGGTTCTGGGTGGTGGCACTTGCATCAATGCTGGCTTCTACACCCGAGATAACTCAGAGTATGTTGTTTTCTCTTCAATGAGTTTCTCTGGTTGATTGCTTTATCAAATGGTAATAATAGTAAAATCAATGGTCAAGATGTTGTAACAACAGCAAGATGAAATATCCAAAAGATTGCAGATTAAAAATAAAAATGAATAAGAAAAGATAGAAAGGGGAAGAAGACTGAATATCTCGATAGAGATCCACAAATGTTCAGCCGAAAAACAGAATAATGCAAACAGGTTTCCAGGCAGGTCTTAAAACCCTAGAGGACCATACGACATCGTTTTTCCTCCTAGGCACTCACCCTCAACGCACCGTTTCATTAATCTTTAATTACAAACCAAATTTAAACACAACTACTTTTTAACTGAAATTTAAAAGGCAACGACTACTTCAGGGCAAAGCTGTTGCAAATGTCTCCTCTTCAAAAACATCCTTGTCCTCAAGGATGGAAGTTGGGAAATCGCAATTGAAGCTGGTGAAGAGATTCCCAGGTGGCATCCTCTGGAAAAACATTAGTCCACTCGACCAAAACTTCAGTGATGGCTCGACCTCCTCTTTTTTCAATTTTCCTGTCAATGATTCTCAGGGGCTCCTTGCTAATCTCTCCATCAGGGTTGATAACTGATAATTATGACTGATAATTAGCACTCCTGATGTGTTTCTTCAGTTGGGAAACATGAAAAACAGGGTGGACCTTCGAGTCTCTGGGCAACTGCAACTTATAAGCAACCATCCCAACTTTATCAATGATAGGGAAAGGCCCAAACCATTTGGGAGCTAATTTCTATTTGGCCCTATGCTTCACAGTCTGTTGTCTATAAGACTGCAACTTCAAATACACTAAGTCCCCAACCTGGTACTCACACACTGTCCTTTTCTTGTCTGATTGTTGTTTCATTCTCACCTGGGCCCTCTGCAAATAGAATTTTAACATCCTCAGTGCAGCATCCCTGTATTGTAAGCTTCTGTCTACTGAGGCTACATGGGACTCTCCTGCTGTGTAAGGCAAATTGTCCACTGGTGGTTGACCATATAAGGCTTGGTAAGGTGTTGTCTGAATAGCAGAGTGAAAAGAGGTGTTATACCACCATTCAGCTAAGTGCAACCAGTTTTCCCACTCCTTAGGCTTCTCCCCAGTCATGCACCTCAAATAAGTTTCCAAACATTGATTCACCTTTTCAGTTTGCCCATCAGTTTGGGGATGATATGATGTGGATGGATTAATATTGACTCCCAATTTCCCAAACAGCTCATGCTACAATAAGCTCATGAATATTTTATCCCTATCACATACTATGTTTCCTGGTAATCCATGGAGTTTGAAGATATTCTCCATAAATATCTGGGCCACTTCCTTTGCAGTGAAGGGGTGAGCTAGTGCAATAAAGTGTCCATATTTTGTCAAACAGTCTACAACCACAAAAATCACATCCTTTCTTCTGGACACATGTAATCCTTCAATAAAATTCATACTAATTGAGGACCAGGCTGACTCTGAAATTGGCAGAGGTTGTAGAAGGCCCCCTGGGGTGCATCAGATCAGTTTTATTTCTTTGGCAAGTAGGGCACTCTCTGACCATTCCTTTAACTTCTTTCCTCATTCCTTTTCAATACACCAATGCAGACATTCTCTTAATTGTGGAATGGGCTCCAGAATGGCCTCTTGTTGGGCTTGAATGAAAAAACTCCAATAGTTCCTTCCTTAACTCAAGGTCCTTCCTTACAACCAACTTTTCTCTCCTTCTTAGTTGTCTCCCATCTCATGTATATTTAGAATTTCTCCCAGTGCCTTCTTGAAGCTCTTCAATAATCTTTTTAAGCTTATCATCTTCTTCCCATGACTTGGCCACCCTTCTAAGAAAATCAATAGAAATGCTGCTCACTGTCATGTTTTGTAACTGAACCACCACTGGTTTTCTAGAGAGTGCATCTGCAACTATATTGTTGATCCCATTCTTGTAACATACTTCAAAATCATACCCCATCATTTTAATAACTCATTTTTATTGTGCTGGAGTCACAACTAGATTCTCAGTGAGGAACCTTAAACTCTGATGATCTGTCTTGATCTTGAAGTGTCTCCCAATGAGGTAATTAGACCATTTTTTAACTGCCACCAAGGCAGCCAACATCTCCTTTTCATATACAGACAAGGTCCGATGTCTCACTCCAAGTCCCTTGCTGAAGAAAGCTAGGGGCTTCTCATTTTGAGTCAACACAGCACCAATGCCCAGATCTGAAGCATCAGTCTCCACAGTGAATTCCTTTTTCTAATCTGGCAAGGTAAGTGTAGGAGCTGAACAAACAGCTTCCTTGAGTTTCTGGAAAGCTTCTTCTTCTGCTTGAGTCCACTTCCACCCACCTTTCTTCAACAAATTAGTGAGAGGCCTAGAAATCCACCCATACTGCTTAATAAACTTCATATAATATTATGAGAGACCTAGAAACTCTCTTAACTCTTTAATTGAAGTGGGTGATGGTCAATCTAATATGCACTGAATCTTACTCTGATCCATGGAAATTACTCCACCAGAGATCACATATCCCAAATAATCCATCTCAGTGGCCCCAAAGCTGCATTTGTTCTGTTTAGCAAACAACTTATGTTCCCTTAGAACCCTCAACACCTCCTCCAAATCCTTCAAATGTGATGCCCAGCTCTCAGAATAGATAAGGATGTCATCGAGAAAAATCAGCACTGATTTCCTTAATAATCCTTTGAAAACCTTGTTCATAAGCCCTTGGAAAGTTGCAGGGGCATTAGTGAGTCCAAATGGCATTACAAGGAACTCATAATGCCCCTCATGAGTCCTGAATGCTGTTTTATGAATATCAGGGCCCTACATCCTGATCTGATGGTATCCTGACCTCAGGTCCAATTTAGAGAAGACCTTAGCCTTTCCTAGTTCATCCAGTAACTCTTCAATAACAGGCATGAGAAATTTGTCTTTGATTGTGATCTGGTTTAATCTTCTGTAATCAATGCACATCCTCCATGAATCATCTTTTTTCCTGACCATTACTATTGGAGAAGAAAAAACACTGGAGTTGTCCCTAATTATCCCTGCCTGCAACATTTTTGATATCATCTTCTCAATCACATCCTTCTGAACACTAGGGTATCTATAAGGCTTGACCTTGATTACAACATTCTCATCTAACAGGGGTATTCTATGGTCTTGGGCTCTCACTGGGGTAAGAACTTTGGTTCATCAAACACATCCCTAAACTTCCTCAGCTAACCCTTTCATTTTCAATCTGGTATTTAGGGTCATTAAAGAGATGTTACAATGACTATTGGTGCTTCTGGTCATCTTTGCACAAGCCTTGGCTCCCATCCATTGAAGAGATTTCAGGTTGCACCCATTCAATTCCACCTTTCCCTCATCCTGCATAAACTCCATCTTCAATGTGCTAAAATCCCATTTGATAGGGCCTAGTTGAGAAAACCACTGCACACCTAATACCACATCACAATTCCTCAATGTAAGAACTAGGAAATCAGTTTTGAAGCTATGCCCTTGTGACTCCCACTCCACCATCAAACATTCTCCCAAAATTTCCATTGAATTGCCATCAGCCACTACCACTTTCAATTGTTTCCTTTTGTTGACCAACAACCCCAATTTCTTGACTAGAGTCAGACTGATAAAATTATGTGTGCTACCTGTATCCAGCAAAGCAACACAATCCACCTTATCTATTCTGATTTTCAATTTCACCGTTTCCCACTAATCAACACCCCACATTGCCTGTAGTGATAGAACTGGTGAGTCTGAAATAGGTTCTTCAATTGTAGCCAAGTCACCATGATCCTCACAGTCGAGAAACTCTTTTTGGTCCCCTTCCACCAAAATTTGATACATCTGAGACTTTTGACATTTGTGGCCAGGAGTGTATTTTGCTGCGCACCAGAAACTTAATCCCTTCTTACGTCTTTCTTCGATTTCAGCTGAAGACAGGGCATTTCCCGTACCTCTTGGCATGTTATTTCCAGGGCCCTTGGGGTGTACTGGGCTCAGCACCTTCGGGGTTGTATTCTTGGAAGCTACTGATGGAGCTGGCGAGTTTACTCCACTGACAGAACCCTTAAATCCGACTATAGCAGGCCTAGGAGGTATCGAAATAGCAGATGGGATCGTCCTACTAAAGTTCGAATACGACCTTCTCGAGCCAGGAAAGAACATATTTTCCAAATGCTTACCCATTTGGAAAGCCTCAGACAAGGACGCAGGATGTAATAATTGGACATACTGACTAATCTCGACTCTCAAATGTGCTTTAAATAAACTCAACACATAATCGTCAGGGAGATTTACCTGATTCAGCAGGTCTATGAAGTCCTCGTAATACCTTTCAACCGAATCTGTTTGCCTCAACCCCACAAGTTCAGAGAAAGGGTCTTCAAACTATCCTGGAGCGAATCTCTCTTTCATCCTCAACAAGTACTGATTCCATGATAATTGGTTCATCTCCGTGTTGTTCTTAGTTACGAAGTGATGCCACTGTAGAGCCTTCCCATCCAAATGAAGCACTACTGTCCTCACTTTCACATTTTCAGGGGTGCGTTCAGCTTCAAAGAACTGCTCCACCTTGCAAAGCCAACCCCTAAAATCTGTGCCGTCGAATCTAGGGCACATCAGCTTATATGCCAAATTCCAGTGTAGTTCTGGTCATCATTTGGTTCCTTCGGTGTCTCCGCATCTATCACCGTCACTTTCGGTCCCGTGTTGTTCGCCGTTGTTCCGGTCGGATTCGAAGAGCTAGGACCCGTCCTTGTTGCTCCCTGATTGGTCGGAGCAGTGTTCACTGAGCCCACTACCTTCCCGATAGAATCATCAAGAAGCTTCTTGAAATCAACCATCAACTGGACCTTGAACTCCGTAAGTCGTGTCTCCATCTTCTCATCCAACTTCGAGATTTTCGATTGAAGCCGTTCGGATTCCAACTGCCAGGTAGTTGCCTGACTTGATTGTTGTCGTGTCTCCACCATAACTCGGACCGATTGTAGCTCTGATACCCTTGTAACAGTAGCAAGATGAAATATACAAAAGATTGCAGATTAAAAATAAAAATGAATAAGAAAAGATAGAAAGGGGAAAAGACTGAATATCTCGATAGAGATCTACAAATGTTCAGCCGAAAAACAGAATAATGCAAACATGTTTCCAGGCAGGTCTTAAAACCCTAGAGGACCATACGACAGCGTTTTTCCTCCTAGGCACTCACCCTCAACGCACCGTTTCATTAATCTTTAATTACAAACTAAATTTAAACACAACTACTTTTTAACTGAAATTTAAAAGGCAACGGCTACTTCAGGGCAAAGCTGTTGCAGATGTTTTAGTTATCAAGAACAATTAATTAGGGTTTTTTCTGATGAATCGTAAAGGTGACGAAAACATTTACGATTCATCCATATCTTTTCCTTTTTAATGCAGTCCTCTTTCGTTCCTTGTGTATAAGTATTTTTTTATTGAATAGAAATCCTTGGTCTGTTTCTAGTGCTTGTTTTTATGTTCCACGCTAAAAAATTTAGATTTGAGGTATATGATTATGGTTCATGTAATTATGGGTAGAGTATATTTTTAGAGTTTAAAGTTTATGGTTTAGGATTTAAAATTTAAAATTAAAGCTTAAAATTTAACTTTAGGGTTAAGCAAAAAAAGACACCGAAAAGGGATAAAATACTTTTTTTATTTACTTTATTAGGGAATTGACCCTTACATTATACCAACAGATGAGAGTATGACATGTGGTATTATTTTATTTTACGTTTTATATTTTTGAAGGGTTAAAAATAAGATAAATTTTATTAGTGGTTTCGGTAGAAAAGAGAATATTGTTATTATTTTTAGAAAACTTGAGTTCCAACAATTTGTATGTAAGATGTGTGCGTCTTTATAATTCAAACTTTATTTGAAATCTTTTCGAGTCGAATTTATGAAATTATGTTTCGAGTCAAGCCGAATAGAGTTTTCTTCGCGTCAAATGAAGTCAAAATATTTAATTTTTTTCGAATTGAATAGAGTTTTATTCACTCTAACTACCATAAAATTATGGCTTGGTAGGAGTTTGATTAGGTAAGGTCTATTTTAGATCCAAAATGGGAAGTAACACTTACTAGGACTTCATTATTTGCCCTACACATTTGGTCCACCTCATTAAGATTATGGCTTTTTAGGGAACCTTTCTTCTTTCTTTTCTCCAATTTTTGATCCATTTACCAATGAAATTAAGTATGAATAAACTAAATAGAGAATTATTTTTTTTTGTTGGATGTTGCAGTTTCATTAAAAGAGTGGGGTGGGATGCAAGGCTAGTGAATGAGTCATATCCATGGGTGGAGAAACAAATAGTTCACCAGCCTAAACTAGCACAATGGCAAAATGCCTTCAAGGATGGTCTTTTAGATGTTGGGGTCTCACCTTATAATGGATTCACCTATGATCATATCTATGGAACTAAAGTCGGCGGCATCATTTTCGACCGCTTCGGCCGTCGCCATAGTGCGATCGGGACTCCTCAGTTGCTGATGCTTAGTGGTGTTGGACCGAAAGCTGAACTCGAGAGGTTGAACATTTCCAATGTGTTGCACAATGAGTTTGTTGGCAAAGGCATGGCTGATAGCCCAATGAACTCTGTTTTCGTCCCGATGACCCGCCCCGTGGAACAATCTCTTATACAGACGTAGGCATTACTAAGATGGGAGTTTACATCGGAGCTAGCAGCGGATTCGGGCAGTCCCAAGATAGCATTCGTTGCCATCATGGGATATTGTCTGCTGAAATCGAGCAGCTTTCGACATTGCCTCCGAAGCAAAGAACAAAAGAAGCCATTGAAGCATTCATCAAAAGTAAAAAAGACCTTCCACATGAGGTCTTCAAGGGAGGTTTTATTTTAGAGAAGATTGCAATGCCTCTTTCCACATGCCACCTCAACTTGGTCAACACGAACGTCGACGACAACCCTTCTGTTACCTTCAACTACTTCAGTCACCCTCGTGACCTACGACGATGCGTCAATGGGATCCGGATGGCTGCCAAGGTTATACAATCGGACCGGTTCACGAACTTCAGGAAATGCGACAAACCAACAGTCGAGTGTCAAGGCTAACATTAATCTCATACCAAAGCATACTAATGACACAAAGTCCCTAGAACAGTTCTGCAAAGACACCATGATCACAATTTGGCATTACCATGGAGGGTGCCATGTTGGAAAAGTGGTGAACCATGACCACAAAGTTCTTGGAACCAGAAGACTCCGAATCGTCGACGGGTCCATATTTAGTGAATCCCCTGGGACTAACCCTCAGGGCACTGTCATGATGATGGGCAGGTAAGCTCTAAAGGCATAATTAATCAGTAATACAAAACATTTATCCATGTTCAAAAGTGGTAGGGCAAGGGTACACTTATTTTCTTTCCGATTTTCGCAGGTACATGGGAATCAAGATTTTGAGACGAAGACTAGGAAAGGCTGCTCATGTGTAAGGGACCGCCGGCGTTTGTTTTGTGGTACTAGTAGCACTAGGAAATGAATGTGATATTCATATGTAGAGAATTAGCTTTAGCTTTGCCTTTTGAATTGTGCTGTTTGCTTATATATGATGAACTCTTCTAGTGACAGATTTCAGTTGCAGGAGTGGACTGTCCTGTCTAAACCAAACATACGGTTATGTAGCCGAAACTGATATGATACGATGATTCCAAGATAGCATTGATAAAACCATAGGTGAAAGTGACAGATTCTAGGACAAGAAAAAGAAATTCAAAACATTTTTTTTTCATGTGGTGCAGGTGACAGAATAGAGCATATTCCTGCATTCAGTGAATTTTCCGGTTCATGTTCAAGAAAACCAATTCTGATTTCACATGGAAGAGATCGTAACTTCGGTCACGTGTTTTGCAAAACTTTAATGAGACCCTGGCCAAATTTTAACTGAAAATCCATGCTCACTTTGGCTGCCTCTTGATAATCTTCTTATTCTTTGCCAGAAATGCCTTGTGAAGGACGCAGGTTCCGGTTCCTCAAGGACCGGTCCGATTCTTAAGTGATTCGATGCAGACACTGATATGTTGCACTTATTAATCTCATAGTCAGGTACTGGCTGAAATGACTCTGAAGCATGCACAAGCTCACTTGAACGTCCACTAATCTCATCAAATTCATTGCATATTAGCCTTAATGCTTGAACAATTTCGCTCATAAAAGGACGGTGAGATGCTTCGGGCTGCACGCACATGGATGCTATTGCCGCTACCTTGGAAATGCTATCGAATGAGATATCGGAGTTTATGGATGGATCGATTACTGTTTCTAAACCTTCCTTGGCTGTAAGGAGTGGACGAGCCCATGCAACGAGACTTTCTTGGCCCGGTGGCTGCAATAAGTCCACAGGTTTCCTCCCTGTTAAGAGCTCGAGAAGGACCACACCGTAACTGTAAACGTCACTTTTGAGAAGAAGGTGACCGGTCATCGCATACTCGGGAGCCAAGTAACTGAAAAAAATGTGATACGTTTCGAATAAGTATTGTTAGAAAAGATAAAAAAATGACTGTATTTGAATGCTCTGTGTTGTTCATACCCAAATGTTCCCATTACATGTGTTGAAACATATTTGTTCCCTTCTTCCAATGCTGTTCTAGCCAATCCAAAATCGGAAACTTTGGGCGTGAAATCATGTTCTAGCAAGATGTTGCTGGACTTGAAATCTCGGTGTATGACCCTGGGGCTGGAGTCTTCATGTAAATACGCTAAGCCTCGAGCTGCACCGAGAGCAATCTTCATTCGAGCACCCCAGTCGAGTGAACCGGCTTCCTTGTCAACTCCTAAGAGAATTCAGACAGAGAATTAAACAAATCTCTAAGCTGTAATGAAAGGTGATCTTAGCTATGCTGAAGATGTATGTTCACCATGTAAATGGGATTCAAGGCTTCCATTCGGTACAAGTTCGTAGACAAGACAACGCATATTTCCCTCGGCGCAAATACCGATCATTTTAACCAGATTCCGATGGTGCAAGCGGCTAAGCATCTCGACTTCAGCCAAGAACTCTTGTTCGCCACGTTGATCCTCCCTCTTCACTACCTTGACAGCTACTGCAACTCCATTATCTAAAATACCTCTGTAGACAATGCCAAAACCTCCTTCACCGATCACCCGTGCATCATCGAACCGATTGGTGGCTCTTTTTATGTCACTTAAAGTGAAGTTCTTTGCCAATCCTGCATATGTCATCCCACTAGAACTAACTGCCATTGATGCAGGACCGAGTAATCCCGAAGACTCAAAAACTACATTCGACTGATTACAGTAATTAAAGACTAATAGACAACCAAAACTTTGAAGTTGCGTAAGGAACAAGAAAGCTTCAATCCATAGCAAAATTTTGAAGTACCTGGTGGCTTTGCTGGAGAAAATGTTATAGCTAGTGGTATTTGTTCCGGTCCCGTGACACAAGCTCCGTGTCTCGAAAGAATAAGCCAAATGATACCGGAGGAGCATACAACAAAGGCTGAAAAAGATGATAGAATGATCACAGCAATCATGCCTCGTGTAAGGCCGTCTCTCGTCTTCTTAGGCACATAAACTCCAAACGGTTTCGCTGCTTGCCCATGATTGTTACTGCCAGAGTATGGCCTGTCATCTAAACCCGAAACACTCGAACTTGCTGCAGGTGGAGAAGGTGGAAGACCTACGAAGTATGAAAACCATACTATCAGATTGAACATCATACTGTCTGGCAATGAAGTTATCTAGACAACATTCTAATCGATTGGAGATCGATATATTACCCGGATACCGAACATACACCACTTCATAGGAACCAAAAAGAGAAGCCTTTACGAAGACCTGCCGTTTCCAAAATTTCTTATAGATTACTAAAGCGGTTGCAGGGTCGAATTTCACTTCCCATGGTACCAAGTAAACAAGGACTGTGCTTTTATCTAGCTCCGGACTAGCTGCATTTGCTCCCATGATCCGGACTTGATGCTGGTCTAGTCCAACACTAGCAGCAATTTCCAGAGCCAATTCTGAAACCAAAGGAAAAAACGTGTATATCGCCACACCGAGCCGGAGCTTAACTTGAATCGGCCAGACGCAACCGCAAGGTGATCCGAGAGGCGTATATGTCAGGGGCTCGCCGCACGTCGTCGATGTACAATCTGCAAAATAGCATCAAACTCCTGCTTGGATTGTGCCAATTTCTGACCAAATTAGATCCTTGGAATGCATTTTTCAAGTTCCATGAAAATCTAAATTACCTGATGATCCATCAATGGTCATTGCACTGATAATTAACCAGATTTTCACCAGCAGGAGAATGAATTCCAACCCCATTTTTCCAACTCCCAAGTAAACTGGAAATTCAATCAACAATCAAAGCAGCAACAAAGATTGCAGAAACAAACAAGTGAAAACTGAAGCAAAACATAAGCTTTGATGTTAATTCTAATGCAATAGCAGCTTTAGACATTACTGACAAAAGGGTAACCATTGAAATCCAAAACAGAAGAAAATATTAACAAAAAGATCAAAACTTTAAGAGATCAAAGCAAAAGAAAATACTAAAAAAAGGCAGAACAAAGAACTTAAAGGGGGCTGATGTATGTCTGTACGACATTTTTGAGAGAATGGTTGGTGGGATTGAGAAAGATCATAGTTCTTGAATTGTTGTTGAGGTATATGCCATATATTGATTGAATTTAATTGTGAATGTGATATGAAACTTTGAATTACAAAACATGCATTGTGTTGCTTGTATTCTTTTTCATCCCAATAATTTTGACTGTTTATATATGTATATATAAATTTCAAAAAAATGTTTTTGTTTTTGCGAGGACGACCTGATGGTCAGAGCACGTTCACCTGCTCCACTCCTTTCTCCTTATGTCCCGAGTTCAAGAAATATTACATTCACCTAGATTTTCCCACTCTCCCTCTAGATAGAAGTAGAATAGTATTGTAATTAAAAAAATGTTTTTGTTTTGGTTTATTTAGACAAAGTTTTCGCTATATCACCGTATTGGTTAAATTATGTCATTAGTCTCTATAATATGCGTAGGTTACAGATTAATCCCTATGATTTGATCAATCTTACGAGGGACGGAGTTAGGAACAAACGAGGAAAAAGTCTATTAAACTTTTAAATCTAAAAATTGAGAGGGACAACAAATCTTATTTTACTACTATTTAAATTAAAATAGACCTCCGATGCTAAACATGACTCCATCCCTTGTCTTGATCCTATGCTTTTTTAATTTTAAAATTTTAGTCTGGACTCAAATAATACAAGAACAATATAATTAAATTATAAGAATTAAAATGATCAAATTAAATAACATAAGCTAAGTCTTTAACTTGCGCAACAACATAGGAACTATGAACTAATAACAAAATTTGACTTAATAGTTATAACTATTATTGTTTGAGTCGAGATCGAAGTTTCAAAATTTGAAAAGTATAAAAATAAAAACAAAAAATGAAATTAAAATATGTAAATTACATTCATAACTTATGCCTAATACATAGACTAATAATAAAATTTGACCTTTCTGATCAATTAACCATGAAATAGAAACAGTGACATTTGTTTTTTATTAATATAAAATATTTTGTTACACAATTTTTTTAATTTCAAGGTTTAGAGATCTAGATTGTAATTATGGTTTAGGAGTTTAAGTTGTAGGGTGTAGAACTTAAGGTTTATGATTAGAATTTAGAGTTAGGGTTTAAAGTTTAGGATTTAGGTTTTAGGGTGCTAGAGATTTAAGTTTTAAATTGCATAACTTAAATATGAATAGTTGCGAAAATTATTTTACATGACTTGTTTATCCAAAATATATATATATATATATATATTTAATTTAGATTGATGGTAGCCGAAGCTTTCATCCATTGTCTGTCTTGATTGTTTCCTTTGCAATAAAAAAACCTGGAAATTTTATAGAGTGTATGAAAACAAAATGTTTAACTAATGAAAGTGACAAGTATTTTCAATAGATTTAGGTCCCCAAAAGTTACAATTTATGCAAAGTAGGTAATTTCTTAGGAAGGAAATATTGGACCACTACACCAGGCTTGTTCTTTCGCGGCGTTTTTTTTAGCCTATTGCGGCGTTTTTTAGCGCCGCTAAAAAGTCTCCCGGCGCTAAAAAAATGCCGCCAAAAACGCCGTTGTTACTTGCGCCGCAAACGTTCGCGGCGTTTTTAGTGGACAAACGCCACCATAGATCTCGTTCTTTAGCGGCGTTTTATTTTACAAACGCCGCAAAAACCTGTTCTTTAGCGGCGTTTTGTTTCACAAACGCCGCAAAAAGGTCACACTCTGTAGCGGCGTTTTACCAGTCAAACGCCACAATATTCTGTTCTTTAGCGGCGTTTTTCAAGAAAAACGCCGGGATTACTTCATCTATGGCGGCGTTTTATTGACAAACGCCGCAATTTTATCGTGACTTTTAGTGGCGGTTTTTTATAAAAACGCCGCAATAGATTATGTATTTGCGGCGTTTTTTGGTGCAAACGCCGCAAATCTTACTGCCCATTGAAATTTCGATTTGCATTATATTTACTACCCAAATTTAACCTGTGACATATCCAATCCAAGAAATAATAACAGAAATTAAGAAACAAATACTTAACAACAAGAAAATAAGTTCAAGTCTATAACATTAAAGTGCAAATGTAATTCAACATTGTAGTTCAAAGTCAAAATGAAATGTATTTAAACTTTCGTTTAGTAGAATAAACATGACCAAACCTAATAAATCAACTAAGATAGAGGATTCTGCGGTTGGTTCTGCTTGAACATGGCCATCAGTTCTTGAAATTTATTTTCGATATTCTTATATGATGCTTCTCTCTCCGCCTCTCTCGCTGCTCTCTCCGCTTCCATCGTTGCTCTCTCTGCCCCCTCGCTTCTACTTCAGCTTTAAATTGAGTTAATTGTTGTTGTAAACGATTAACTTCTGCCTGGGAAGACCGGCTCTGTGATGGCATGTACTGCGACGATTGAGCACCAAAATATTTTGTTGGGGTAACGAATGATCCTTGACATCGAACTCGACCATATCGTCCAGGACCCAAAACATCAGCAATAACTTGGTTGTCGATGTCATCCAAATTAGCAGAACCATTAGTTGAAGTTGTAGCTTCAAACTCTATCTTTTTGTCCTTCATTTTGGTCTAATAATCAATGAAGAAAATAAATTCAAATACTATTTCATATAAAAATGTGATTATGTTGATATAAATAATAACATAATATTAGATTTTGCATCAAATAAATATACCATAATTTCTGCACCTTCAGGAGTAATAGCAGAGCCATCTTTCTTTGTGTGTGTGATGTCGAAGAGTTGTACTCGTCCAACACTACTTCCGGACTTAAGTTCCTACAATGAATAATAAAAATACTTATGAAAAAAGTATTAGATGAAAACATAATGAATAATGTCTAAAAAACAATACCTCCTCATTAGCAATACGGGCAAAACTCTTCGACCCGACAGTGTGAGTATACTTTTGTTTCTGTCTACTAGCAACGCCAACACGATTTCGTTCCTAAAATTGCATATATACATATATAACCAATTTTGTAATGACATAATAATATTCTTTAAAAAGTGTAGCGGTCATACCTCTCCTTTCGTTGAACTCCAGAACCTGACTGCATCTTCCCATTGATACCGGAGCAATCCAGGTAGGACATTTTGCATCTTCTCTTGAAGACTGAGACTATTCTTGAAATATTTCTTTTTCAAGAAGCTCTTATGGTCTCTCCATTTCTTTCCTAACGCATGCTTCACATAATCGTCTGAGACTTCTAAAGAAAATCTCTCCTACAAATTATACAATCAAAGTATATAAATTAATATCAATCTATAATAGATTATCTATTACAATGACATTATAGTACCTTAATATGATCCACAGCCTGGTTCTTGTTAGCATTCGGCATCTCACGCCATGACTCATAACTGATCGGTAAAAGTGTTCCATTACGTGCAGTCATGCCTATGACATTGGCCAGAACACCTGCTTCTGCCCCAATAGGTTGACCAGCATCATTTCTCGAAACTTGTACACGTTCCCCAGGAGGAAGATTGTACAACCCCGTCAACATCATGCGTCCTCTACTCTTGCGCCTTTGACCAACTTCAACTATATAAGAAATAATTTGGTAAAATTATTAAAATTAAGTCAATAAAAAAACATATACCAATTAAATATAATTTTGAACATTACCTTGGGTTTCTTCAACTGTTTTCGGAACATCCTCTGTTGCGGCGTTTAATACAAAAAAACGCCACTAAGTGTTTTCTACACTGGCGTTTTCATAAAAACGCCCCGAACATATCCTCTTTGGCGGCGTTTATGAAATCAAACACCGGGATAAGTAAGTTATTAGCGGCGTTTATTTACCAAAACGCCGCGATATGTTTTTCTACTGCGGCGTTTGCTCCCAAAACGCCGCTACATTTGTCAAATTGTGGCGTTTTTCATTTAAACGCCGGGATATGTCTAATATTAACGGTGTTTGTCTTGTAAACGCCGCGGAAAACGCCGCAATAGAACAAGACTGCTGTAGTGGACCCACCACCATTGGTATTTTTTTCCCTCTGGTTTCTAAAAAGTTTTACCTTGATTAATCCAAACAGATCCATTTTTGCATTTAGTGTAATAACTTAATTTTCGGATTTGCGAATCAAGTCTCGAACACATGTTATGGGTGTTTATTTTAAAAGTCTAGTTAATAATTTTTAAGTTGGGCCCATTACATTAGGGAGAAAGTTTGAATTTTAAAAGGACGAGGATAGGAGAAAATGGGGAGATATTATATTGGAGAGGGTGAGAAAAAGTAAATAGGGAGAGAGGAAATGAAAAGGGGGAGAGAAATTAAAGGGGATAGTTTTAAACTTCAATTCACAGAGGTCGATCGTCTGTTACCGAAACCTCCACCGCCATTGTGTTCATCTCGTCGAGACAAGTTTGTCGGTACAAGTAGAGTTGCGGTCGCCGCCACCGTCACTAGGGGTGAAAGGAAGCAAGTTTCGAGTTGCTTGAAAAGATGCACTTCCGGTGGCCCAATCATGAAATGGAGGGCACCATCATGTTCACCGTCGTTGTCGTCCGATAATCGGAGAAGCCCTCATGTGCCCCCACGCATTACCTCTGCGCGTGAGCGAGGTTCAGCCGCAGTGGCCACTATATCCAACTGGGTTGAGCCATTGGGCCAGCCTACCGAGCCGACCTGTTGAGCTGACCCAAGTCGCAGGCCGAGCCGATCTACCAAGCCAGCCATTTGAGCTTAGTCGAGCCGTCGTTGACCATTGTCGCGCCGCCGTTGACCGGTGTTGACTTTTTCCAGAGGACCCTACTCGAGAATTTCTCGACATTCTGAGTCTGTTGGCACATTCTGTTTCGCCAAATTCGAACTTGATAAGCTGTTTTTACACCTTTGACCTTGTGGATTAGTTAGTGAATGAGGTTAATTAGTAATTGTGGTATTCGTATATTTATGAGGTTTATTTGGACTCGAATACTGGATCAAGAGGAGCATTTGAGGAGCTTGAGTAAGGTTTTATCGATAATCGCTTAAGGTTAGTACACCTTGAACTCTTATTGCTTCATGAGCATCATAAATGTGATTGTTTTACGTGTTAGTATCTGCAAAATAAGTAGACAATGAATATGCATGTTTGGAGGTCGATAGTATGAGACTTGATATCTATGAGATACATGATGATGTTATGAATATGATGAGACTCATGGAGGGTTTAAGAGACCATGTAGGGTCATTTTGAGATGCTCGTATGATTACTTAATGATTGGTTGATAACCATGATGCGATGAAAATCATGCCTAAGGGATAATACTGATAAATACTAGATTAAATGATTATGAAGTCAATAATTAATATTAATTGATCGTATACGTTCGTAAATAAAACTTAATGACTTTCATATTTTAAGGATCGAGTAAGGCCTCATGAATCTCGAATTATGCTAAGACGTTTTAAGCTAGTGATTAGGGTATCGGTACAAGCTTCGGCTATACCAATACGCTATTCAATGTTGTGTTGGTACGAGTCGACCCGTATCGGTACGTGTGTGAGTATCGATACTCGAGGGTGTCGTATCGATAATTGTGTTTGAGTACCAGTACCCGATACACTAAATAATCTATAAATACAAATTAAGGATGGAAATCGATGTGAATATTAATAATTGAATTATCCCTTGATAAATGAGATAATGTGGATTAATGGGGACAATGAATGAGATTAATTATACACTTCTCTATAATGTATTAGCAACTCGATAATGTAAAATAAAAGATGTGTTGGCGATTAGCAATAATAGGGGATCCTTGGGATCATGTTGCTTGTATGTTGGGTAGACATTTGATTGGTTGAATCGATGATTGATGGGATCCTGATACCCAACGAAAGAGTGTTGCAACACCACGGTTAGAGATACCGAATGGAGGTTACCAATGCTATGTGACTCGAGCCTCATTCGAAGATACTCGATGGAGAATTCCAAGTATTGGTGTATGTTCCGATGCTAGGTGACCCGACCTCACCCAGAATGTAGATGCTCAAGGGGAATTTTGAGCAAGGGTGTATGTTCCGATGCTATGTGACCCGGTCTCACCCGGAGTGTATATTTTGATGCTTCGTGACCCTGCCTCACTCTAGAGTTGCCTAAATGATTTGATGAGATATCGGGTATGGTTGGGCCATAAGATCCATGTATGATGATTGCTTTGATGAGAGCATGTGTTTAAGCTACTAGTGGTAGTGCCACGTGTTTATTTATCTCTTCTCATTGCTCGAACTAGCTTGCATGCTTATGTTTATTATTAGCATGAAGTATATTAGAGTAGATGTGTACCACTAAGCTTTGTAAGCTCAGCGCTCGGAATCGTTGTTTCCATGCGTAGATTGATCTTCAGATTGTGGGATCGAGGAGCACTATCAATACAGGATTCCAGCATGTGCTCTTTTTTAGAGTACGATACTTGTGTTTAGTGGGTTGTGTATTCATAGGACCTTACGTGATGGAGTTTATAATTCTTATTTTGCAAATTGTATTAATCAAATCGAATATTCAAATATTTTAATTTAATTAGAGCCCCTTTGTAACATTTTAATCATTTATATATATAGTTTAATAGTTGGCTTTAAATGTTTTCGGAAAGTATTTTATTTGGGCTAAACCAAGTTGAGAAATTTTATGAAATGGGTTGTGTTTAAGGCCCAAATGTGACTCCGGATTTAGGATATTACACCTAGCTTTAGTGAGTGAGTCTTTAAGTAGAGATTTTATGCATACACAAGGCCTCGAGCTAGAGCCTTGTTTAAGCGATACCAAATTACTTACCACTTGGACCAACCCTGTTTATTACCATTGCTTTTCACTCTTCTAAAAAAAATCTTGTATACCTAAGAGTAGGACAATAATAGAATCCCATCATTTTACATATGATATGAATGGATTATACTTATAAAAATATTAAAAAATTATTTGAAATAAGACATGGGAAAAAATTTAAATAATATTGTAATTGTACCGTATTTGTATAATATGAATTACTAACGTATTAAAATTTATTATACTTTAAATTTGAATATGACATAAAAATGATTGAATTTTATTTCAAATGGTTTTGTTTTAAAAAAAATTAGGGTAAATTACACTATGATTATTAATGCTAGGGTAAGTTTTTTTCCACCACCGATGTTTCAAAAGTTATGTTATGATCACTAGCATTGTTATTTATCTTTAAAATGGTCACTTATGTTACCGTTTATCACAAAATGATTACTTCAACATACATTAGTTTCTTGTTAAATTAATGATGTGGCATATTAATAAAAATGATTAATATCTAATTCTATCCCTAAATTATAGTTAAAACATTAATTTGACTCCTTAACAATTTTTAACTGTAGCTAAAACATCGAACTCTTCAAAATAAAAAGAAATACATACAAGCAAATTAAAATTTTAAATTTTAAAATAGAAAACAAAACATTTTATGTAAAAGTTTGAGTTTTTAGTAAGTTAAGGTCTTGAATTCATTTATTTCTTGTCAAAACAACTAATTTTGCTCTATGAATTGGTAAATATTTCGAGTTTTTAGTGGCGAGTTTTAGTTTTGGTGGTGAAATTTATATGATATTTGTATGCATTTTATGGAATTGTGATTATTATTTAGCTCGAATTTTGATTGAGAGAAAAAAGCGTAATATTAGACTCGGACAATCTTCTAAAAATAAATTTTCGAAAATGGGTCAGATTTTGTGTTTAGTGAATTATTGAGTTTGGAATTGAAAATTAGAAGTAATGAATGAGTATTCGAATTTGAAGAGTTTATTTTTACTTTTTGACAATTTTGAGGGTTTATTTTGATATGATAGAAGTAGAAAAGCTTATTTAAATAAAATGATAAAATTTAATTTGAATTGATCGGCGAAATTTAATCAACCGTTGAGTGCATTGGTAAGACATATTACACTCTAAGGGGAGGAGACAAATTTAAACTTTGGAGACGACTTGTTGAGAGGGGTAGCTTCGCACCCCGAACATGCATATTACCAAAAAAAACAAAATTTAAGTACTTTCCATGACCATTTTTAAACATGAATAGTAGTGTTATAGTAGTAAAAATTAGGTTTAACTACTAAAATCGTTACTTATGTTTAGTAAATGTATACTTTTAGTTACTAATTTTTAAAATTGACCGTTATGTTCTCTTCGTTTTCGTTGTGTAAACTTATGGTCACTTAAGTGTCGTTAAATGAGTGACGTGGCAGTTACGAAAATTTATATAATAACACATATAACACTTCATATTTACATATTCAATCAATTTAGTCTTAATTTAAAATAAATCATTATTTAGACATTCTTTCAATTTGATCCTATTCTTAGCTGCCAATTTTAACTTTCCAAAACATCTTGAACCTTGAGATGTAATCATGGCAATCAATAATCAGAGAGAGAATTAATCCAATTTCATACATTGTGGCCATCGATACCAAATTGAAAAAGCCCGATTTCATTAGCCTTTAAAAACTTATTGTTGGCTTCCGGTGAACGGATAATGAGGTGGCAGTGAACGGTCGACGGCCACCTCGTAAGCCTTTCCCTCGAATCCTTCAATTCTCATGTCCACTTTTAATATAAAGATATATAATATATTGTTGCCAACCAAATCATATAATATGCTTTAGCCCAGTGGTTAAGCGCATGTGCATTATTCAACCACACCCAAATTCGATTCACCGTAAACCCAAGTTTGATTCACCGTCTGGTTAGAAGAAAAAAGTATTAAATTATTTCTAATATAAATAGGATTAAATTGAAATAATATCTAAATAATGAGGTTAGAATTAATAATTTATTTTAAATTAGGACTAAATTGATTAAATGTATAAATATAGAGGGTAAATGTGTTATTATACAAATTTTGGTAACTATCTGTCACATCACACATTTAACGGCACTTAACAGAAATTAACGTTCAAGTGACCATAAATTTACACAACAAAAACGTAAGTGACCATAACAATCAATTTTAAAAATTAGTAACTAAAAATATACATCTACTAAATATAAGTGACCATTTCAATAGTTTACTTTAAAGATTACGTCATTTTATGGGCTAAATTTATGGATGTCGGCATAGTAAGCTATTGTAAGGCCTACTTGTTGCACGCATATAGGAAACATTGACCCAATTTTCTTTTTGTTTTTTTTTAATCTATAAACATAAGAAAATGGAAATGCAAATATCAATTGATTTATCGGGGATAAATGTCATATCTTAAAAAAAATAGTTATTCTACGCTCGACGAGCATCACTGTTGACGAGCACCGATAAATTATTTTATAAAATTTTTAAATTCAAAATACTTTATGCGTAATTATAATTATTTTAAAAATTAAAAGTGTAATTTAATTAAAGTATTTTTTTAGTTTTAAATTTATTTTAAATATTATTAATCAAGATAAACTATCAGTAAATCAAAAAATCTTGGGTTTTTTTTGCTTTGAAATTAACTCAATTGCCGCTGTACTCACCGCCAACCGCCGTCGTCGCCGACAGCCGCCGCCAGTCCTAATCCTTCGTTGCAATTAGGTAATTTATCCCCAATTTTTGAAACTCTAATTATCTTAAATTTGATTCGATTTAAGTATTTTCACTTAATTATCATTCAATTTATCCCCAAATCTCAAAATCAATTACAACAATCCAATTTTGTTGACTGATTCGCAAAAATAATGGCCGATTCGAACCCCCAAAAAGTGTAGTTCGTCGCGCGTACCGGTACGGTAAGAATACAGTACCGGTACACGGGGGGCTAACTGTACAGGTACACCAGGCGTATTGGTATAAGTTTTGGTCACTGGAATTTTTTGTTTTGCAAGCGTACCGGTACGCCTGGAATTTTTGGTCACTAAAATTTTTGGGCTTTTTCATGTTTTAAGTACGGTGCATGCTTCTTGAGGTTTTATTTTTACCTTTTTCTTAAGTTTCATTAAATTTAATTTTGCTTTCATTTACTTGTATTAAATTGCAGGTTTTTTTTTCGAGATAGTTGATATCGAAGACATCAAAGATATTGAAGATCTAGAAAAAAAAATTGAAGCTACGGAGTTCGAGCCCTACATCGAGGACAGAGAACGTGGACTTAATTCTGAAGAAGAACCTGGTCATGATGTTGACGATGCAAAACAAATAGATGATGAGAAGACCCTTAACTATTTCATCGACGAAAGTATATGGGATAAGATTGGTAAAGAATTAAAGGATTATAATGAGAATGATATGAGTACGCTAAAGTAGAAAACTTTAGACGACTGCGTTGAATTTTACCATACCTATGCTAAAGTGAAAGAGTTCGAAGTTCGAGTCGACCAGACAGTGAAAAGTAGAGCTACAAATCAAATAATTGCAAAAAAAATAATGTGCCGTAAGGAGGGACATAGAGACGAAAAGTGGTATAACTTGTCAAACAGAAAACGTCTACAAAGATCGGACATCAGAGTTGGTTGTGGAGCATTTATTAGATAAAAATTGGACGAACGCCATCATTATTGGAAAGTTGTGAAATTCCAAGAAAAACATAATCATGATATGGTTCACGCAGCACATGTTGCATATATCAGGTATGTAATTTTTATTAATAATTAAATTCATAGATACTAAATTCTAGCTGATTATATATATTTAATAATTTTTTTTATTTTAGGTCATTCCGAAAAATTAGTCAGTTAGATGAGCTGAAGATAAAGAGCACGCACCACTCTGAAATTACTCCAATTAGGATAATGCGAAATTTCATGAATGAAGCTGGTTCAATTCATAATGTTAGTTTTCTACCCAAAGACTTGTACAACTATCTGGATAGAATTAGATGAGAAGAAGTCCAAGATGGTGATGGTGAAACAATGATGGCATATTTATATGGGAAGCGAGAATCTGATCCTTTCTTTTTTGTTAGGCACACGAGGGATGAATCCAGATACTTGGAAAAGTTATTCTGGTCCGATGGTGTATCACGCGCCGACTATAAACAATTTGGTCATGTACTCACATTTGATACAACTTACAAGTGTAACACATACAACAAGCCGTTCGTTGTTTTGGTTGGTGTCAATCATCATCGAAACACAGTGCCATTTAGATGTGCATTGATTGTGAACGAGAAAGAGGATACATATGTGTGGGTATTATAACAGTTAATCGAAGCAGGAGATGAGTACAAACCGCTTACTGTTATTACTGATAGAGATAAGGCTATGGCAAATGCCATTTCTCGAGTACTACCCGTAGTAAAACATAGATTGTGTTTGTGGCATATCATGAGAAATGTGATTTCTCATATGGAACAAGATTTTCTTGATGGCTTTATGAGATGCGCTGACATGTATAGGACGTCGTCTGATTTTGAAAGTGCCTGGAAAGAACTAGTAGAAAAGCACAACGTTCAAGGAAAAAATGAGTAGAGAAATTATATGAAGATAAAGAGAAATGACCAGAAGCATATTTGCAAGGACACTTTTATGCAGGTAACATTATATACACTTTAATTTAATATATTATTTATTGTATCTAACGTAATTAATAAATATTTTTTTGTGTGCAGCAATGAGGACTACTCAGCGGTGTGAATCAATGAATAGAACACTGAAAACTTGGTTGGACAAAAAGGTGATGTTGTACCGATTCGTTGAGAACTACCATAAACAGTTGTAATCTCTAAGATGGGAGGAGTCTCATCAAGATTACAAATCATTGGATGAAGAACCGTATTGTGATGGTGTGTTGGAAACTTTAAAGCGCAATGCAGTCAAGGTATATACACGAAATTCTTTTGCTACATTGTGCAAATAAATATCGTGTGAGAGTTATTATTTGGTCAAAAAAAATTGGGATGAGTGCATGTGTTATTGGCTAGAGCATGTTGAAAAGAAGAAGTGGTATCTTGTACTTAAAAATATGACACATGATACCATTTATTGTTGTTGTATGAAGTTGGAGTCTGTTGGATTTCCATGCCACCATATGTTTTCCGTGTTAAAATATAAAAAGCCTAAGGAAAGACCACAAGGGTGCATAATAAAACGATGGACTATCTATGCGAAGAAAGATATTGGACTTGAAAATAAGAATGCAGATTTCGGAGATAATAATATAGCAATAATTCAAGTCAGTTATTTCACTTTAGCCTCTTATTGTATGACCATATGTCACCGTGCATCACAGACATTGAAGACTCTTGGAATTGAGATCCTATAGTTCTTGAAACTGGAAGAGGAAAACTCAAGAGAACGAAGCGCCATGATTCATTGTCCAACTCAAAACGTGTTGCATATGATGAGGATGTCACATTGGACTCGTATAAAACATCTGAACCTTCTCTGAATAAGCCTTCAGATCAGGATACGAGCCATATTGATGAAATTCAAAATTTTAAATTAGCTGGATACATGCCCAACACATACAAACAAAACGAAATCTCGAAGGTAATTAAATATGAATTATTCAAATAATTATGCTTTCTTGTTATGTATATTGATAATATAATATGTTTTGTGCAGTCTGCTTATACTCGTGAATTGAAAATTATGGAAAATGATCCAACCATTTTGGGTTGGCAACCAAATAATGTTTGGTAGTGCACGGTCTCATCTAAAAAACAGAGTGTTTGTTCTTGTAAGTCATTCATTCATTGAATTATAAATACGGTTGTTTTAGTGCTCTTGATAATTTTTATGAATATTCTTTGTAATGATAAACATGACAATGCATGTGCATGCCTTGATAGCATATGAGACAAGATGCGAAGCAACTACTGCATGATGTACGAGGGTTGAAATTTTCATTGTTTTCTTGGTCCAGTAGGAGATTTATGATGATTAAATTTTGATATTTTTAAACTTTTTAAAGTTGTTATTATGAAGTATATTATACATTCTTATTTGGTTTATTTTTATATATTCTATAAATTTTCGATTCTCAACTTAGATTCAATGTTTATTTTTTATATATTCTACAAATTTTCGATCTTCAAATTAAAAAATATTAAACTAAAATATTATTTTCTAACAAATTTTTATATATTATATGGTTTATTTTTTTAAAACTTTCATTGTTTTTAATGTTGTACCGGTACGGTTATTTAACCGTACCGGTACAGTCGTACCGATATGCTATTTAACAGTACTGATACTGTATTAGATTTACAAATTTCAGTAACCCTTTCTCGTACCGATACTCAATCTGTATAGGTATAATTTATACTCAATAAAAAAAGTTTAATACAATACCGTATTGGTGATGGTGAAACAGTGATGGTGAAGGTGAAACAATGGGGGCATATTTATATGGGAAGTAATAATCTGATCGTTTCTTTTTTGTTAGGCACACGAGGGATGAATCCGGACACTTGAAGAAGTTGTTATGGTCCGATGATGTATCACACGCTGACTATAAATAATTTGGTCATGTACTTGCATTTGATACAACTTACAAGTGTAACACATCTTTAAATGAGTTAAGGATTATATTTAAACTTATATTACTTGCGAATTTGGCTGCTTCGGTACTTGTACGCAATTGAATGAAAATTCTACGGATCTTTAAATAATCTACCCAAATGAGCATGACCCGCAGACCAAACTAAAGTTTTAGTCAACTGTATAAACTGTGAAAAAACATTAAGATATCGATAGTTAAACGCTATTCATATATTAGTTCCCATAAATGAGTTAAGGACTTACTATATTTTCTGCAATCTTTTTACGTGCTCTAGTAATACCAAGAGAGTCCAAAACGTAATTATGTCTCTCAACAACTAATAAAAACTAGTGACCTTTTGCATCATATAAAAGCACATATACCTACGAAATCATGTAAGTTCAAAATCACTGCCAACTACATAAAAACAAACTACAAACTGTAATTATACCTGCTCAACATTACTACTATCAGTAGGCATAAAGTCATCTATCCAGCGGGTATCAAATTTGAAAAGACTATGTTGTGATCCCGCTTTCTTATCAGGTGAAAAATCTTGAATCAAAGTCTGCGACAAACAAAAAATTGGATAATATCATCAACTGAAAATAATATTATTTCTAGGTAGCCCATATATATTTTTTTTACCTGAAAGGACAACGGGAGATATAACTTTTTTGGCATTGGCTCTTGTCTCAAATGCAAATCGTAGATGTTGCGTGTAAAAGTGTCTATCACAATGTAGTGCAAGTGTACACGACGCAAGTAGTAAAGTGATACGTAAGTATCGGATATCGTCTCCACGGGGACTGGCTAATAGCTTTAACCTTGGATTGCTGCACAAGAGGGAAAAGAAATAGTTTAATTGTTTGTCACGGAACAATAAAGAGTACTGAAAATAAAAGAGTAAAGAAATCAAGATAGAGAGAATGGGCCGGTATTGAATTGCTCAGTAATGTAGGTGTTGCAAAGTCTAGGAATTTCTGTTCTGTCGTTGCGCCTGTCGCGGCAGCGGTCTGTTGTTTGTCGCGCAGCGATCATACAACTCTGTACTTCAAGCTTGGCAAGAATCTCTGATGTGCCTTGGCCTATCTCTAGGTCCAAGTCTGTCGATGAACACGTCTTTGATGATACCTCCCGGCGTGAATCGAAGGAGGAACACCGATGTTGTTGAATTATTCCTTAGCCACTTAACCCCGTCCTATCCTTAGGTCTGAGATAGTTCAACCATAAACTGGAGAACCCGCATTTATTCCTTTCGTATACTTAACTCTCCCGATATTAAGTAAATATGTAATCTCACAATGCTCTCCCAATACTCTTACAAGATGTTGAAAATCAGAATAAGCAAACTTGAAGTCTATTTTATTGAACAGAAAAAATCCTAAAACAGTGCAATCCTTGCAACTACTTTACAGAATCAACCCTTAGCCCTAGGGGAAGTTTAGAACATGATGAGAAAGGGAAAACGACTAGGGTTTAGGGGAAGACGACTAGAGAGTAAGATATATCCTTCCCTAGGTCGAATTACATGCCTTTATATAGGCTTTGGGTTCAAGTTTTCTAATATGACAAGAATACAAGTTTAAATTAAAGTACAATTCTAGTAAAGACTAAATCTTCAGAATATATGTCTTTAATTTGTCCTTCCTTCTTGCTTGGAGTTTCTTCTTTGAACTATGAGCTTGGCCTTCATTCTGATCTAGGGCTCAGAAAAACATAAGAGTGCTTCACGACAGACCGACTTAATTTCCTCTTTCTGTCGAGCTCCACTTCACTTCTTCCCTTCACCATTGCTGTCATCCTTAGCTGCCACGACAGCGGCCATGGCAGCATCTTTCTTCTCAACTTCAGTCCAGTGTCCAGCTCTGCTTCTCCACTACCCTTCATCTGCTACAGCAACTACCTACAAAAGTAACCAATTTCAGTAGAAACTGTGTCATTTAATATAATTGTGATGTATGAATGAAATATATCCTAAATGCAATTAATTATGCTTGAATGCAGCAGAAATATGGGTTAAATAGGGGCAAAATATAGAACTTTCACACACTCAACAGTAGACATAGATATCGATGAACTATTAAATATTAAAAACAAAAAATTATTAATGTTAACAATAAACAAAAAAAACTTTATTATAACATGTCACATTACCCAATCAGATAACCACTTTTCTGAAAAAATAGTGCGAGCATTACCAACGTCTAACGGATTGTTTTTTGCCATGTAAAGAGTCATGTATGTATCATCCCAAGTAGCAATATTCATAGAAACTATGGTTTCTTCAGGCGTTAAGTACTTCAAATATTACTTGTACGCATCGCTTATCCTCGCATTTTCCTTACGTCCTTCTACTAACGTGTGACACCCCCAACCCGGGCCGGGAGCCGAGGGCGTTACCGGAGGTCAGAAAACGGACAAATGAAACATATTAGACAATTGCGGAAGCATTTCGGAAAACATGATATTATTTTAATCAGTATTTCATATTAATGCGCACGCGGAAAATGGGCTAACAAAAACTTAAACATACTTTCACTTAATCTCGTTACTAATTTTCAGGCCAATTTAAATCTTTTATTTTTATTATCATATCACTATTGCAATTAAGCCATAATGTCGAACACTTACTTAATCGATTACATGCCATCCGAAAACCCTTAATTAAATGGTCTAGGTGATTTCGAATTAATCCAAAATTACCAAATATTTAAGCAAGCCAATTTTCATGCAGCACATAATAAATTTCAACTTCATATCATGGCATTTGATTTCCTTTACTTAGGACTTAAAAAATAAAATAGCTTATATGCCCCTAAACATGTCAAGCTATCGACTATGGACAACAAAAAGGATCGACACAACCACTAGCTTGACTTACATTTTATACACAAAATAATGAGGCTATCTACTTAGATACAAAACATGATTCTAGCCTCCTAACCAAGCATCACGGAGCATGTAATTTCAAACACCATTTCAAACTTAAGTTACGACCAAATGAAACAAAACGGATCCTGAGACAGACTTCAAAGCCACCATCTAGGAGTCTAAAGATAAGACTTAGATCGTACATATTTCAGAACTGTGAACTTGAGAACTTGATAACTTTGATCCAACGAAAGCTAGCTTTAGGGTCCGAGCTATCCTGCTAAGGTTGGGAAGAAGAAAACAACGGAGCGGTAAGTACAAAAAGTACTTAGCGAGGTAATGCTAAAACTAATTCATTCTTGGGCTTTAGCGTGATCAAGCATTGAGATTACTTAGCTAGGTTTATTAACAATTCGGTATTCACCCAACTAAGCTCACATAAAATTTCATACACATGGCAACATACATGTCATATCAACATTCATAGCACATGCTCGAATACATAGCATATCACAATAATTTATCACATGCTTGCACATAATTCGATCAATAGCATAATTCAATCCAATTTCAGCATACTCAATATCATACTTAGCAATTGAATAAATCAAGATCTCATGCTAACCATACTTAGCATATTTAACTTATCAATCGAATTCACAAATCCAACATAGCATATCATTCGAATGACCTCAAATTATCATTCAAAAATCAGAATTTCTCATTTCATAATCACATACATTCGAATAGGGTTATTACCCAAATTTCACATAATCGAACTTGTAAGCATTTCATATGCTTCATATCATAGTCGGATAGGACCAATGTCCACATATCATAGCACTTCATTTCATAACATATTCGGAAAGGATCAATGCCCACATAGCATAGCATTTCATATCATATCATATCATGTTAAGTCTCATTATCTTTTATCCGCTTCATAAGCTTAATTAACTTAGCAAGTTCCATTCAATTCATGCACTTCATATCACATGGAAATTCATTTCATTTCTTTAATATGGTTTCATAGCTCAAACATTTAATTTAACGTTTTGCCCATGGTAGAATAGTCGTAACAGAAATTCGAGCCATCGGAAGGGTAATCACACATATCGGAGTTTTGTTGCCCGCGGCAACGTCATAAATTGCCCAAAGCAATATCAAAGGGGATGCTCATAGCATCGTGTGTCTCGAACAGCAATCAAGATCACACATCTTATCAAGAGTACACAAAGTACTATCAAAGATTGCACAAATCAATATCGGAGGGTGAGCTCAGACTCTAGGCATGTCGTTCTTATTTAGAACGTCCAAACGACCAAGGGCGGAATCTTGTTAAATGATTAGTCAATTAATTCATTTCATGAACATTTTTCAGAATTCACTTTGCATGCTCATTCAATCATAATATCAAGCATGGCAGCAACATCATTCATACATAATCATATGCATCTTCAAGCATAGCATAATCATAACATAGGGCAGTCCACATATTCGTTTTATCAAATACGATCAAGAATCTATTTCATGCTTTTCTATCATACAATCATTCACATGGGCAGTCCACATTTGCACATACTTAATCAATTATCAAAATTCAATTCAACATGAAATTCATGGCATTTAGCATCATATAAAACAGTCCACATATCGCATTCAATCAAACATGTATCACAAATTTCAATCATGCATCCAAGTTCCTTTATATCTCCTTTCCTTACTAAACACATTAGCGGATAGCATTTAGTCCAATTTCATGCATATAAAATATAAATTACAGAAAATTAAAGTGGTTCGGACACTAGTCCCAACCCTAAGAAAATATTACACTCACGAAATTACACTCACGATCCTTAAGCTTGATCTCGAATTGAGATGCATTTGCTTCTTCCTTTCGAACGATCGATCCTAGCTTCCTCCGAAATTTCTTCGCTATTTCGATCTTAACTCTCAACATTAAAAAAATACACTATATTAGGAAGCAATTCAACCATAACTACTTCACAATTCAAGCATGAACTCCTAATTTCAATTCTGACTATTTCATTAAACTAGTTCGAGGACTAGTTATCGTTTTAATCATAACTTTTTAATTACTAATCCAAAATTAACATATCATATACCGTTGGAAAGGTATTAAACCCAATTTTTCAGTCACATTAACCTCATATTTTTATCTTATTCGGATTAATACAGTTTATTACTTATTTATACTCATTTCGGCAATTCTGGACAGCATGCATTGCCTGACTTTAAAAATTCATATCTTTCGATTTACATACTGAAATTTAGTTCCGTTTTCTCTCAATGATTCTAGACATATCAAAGTTTATACAGTATGAATTTCAGCTTCAAATACCCTATATTCGTTTTTTTGGTGAATTTCCAAAGTTACTGTCTTTACGTTGAACACCACTGGACTGATTTCTTAACTTATACTTTAGCTTAAACATACACTTAATCACATACTTGAATCTAAATTTCCTTCATGGTATGACTTATTCTACTTTTCCATGATATTTTACAGTCCATGTAAATTTCCAATTTCACATTTAGGCATGCAAATTACCGATTTCTTCAAATCAGTCCCCAATCTTCACAACTTTCGATTTCATGACCATTGTTAGTTCTAATCAAAATATCATCTTTCTAATTCATTTTTCCAGCAACCAATAAACTTTTATAACAAAATATTCATTCCTTAACAAATTTCTCCTAATAAACATTTTCAGATTTTGATTCTTAGCAAACTTTCCAAAAGCTGAAGATTTTATATTTCTTTCAAAACAGTCCCCTTTTTACACTATTCATGTGTTCTTGAAAAGTTTTCACATTTTTTCATATTTTATCTTGTTATTTCATTCAAACTCATATATCTTCATGTTCATATAAATCTTAGGTTTGCATGCATGATTTTTACTCAACCGAAAACTACAAAGAGTAGGAGACTTACTTTCTTTAATCTCTTAACAACATTAGCTACTTTCTTCAATATCCTAGCTTAATCTTCCTTCATGCAACCGAAAATTTCACACATTTTTGCTCTAAAAATGGCTGACTATTGAGCTTCTCTCCTCCCCCATATTTTCCCTTTCTTCACGGCAAAGAAGAGCAAAAATGGGAAAGGATGACAAGCTTTCATCATATGGTTGATTTGATGGCTCTTCAATTTACCTATAAGCCCTTTTTACTAATTCATTTATCCTTAATTTACTAAGGGCAGTCCCAAGGATAATTTATCTTTGACATGCAATTTTTACTATTTTAAAGTCTTTTAATTTAATCACTAAATTGCTTTGTTACAAGCTTTATTAAATTTTGTCAATTTCATCCAATTTTTAAGGAGTACAATGTTATTTAATTTCTTTCGTATTCTTTTAATTCCACACTTTAGGTCTAAACATCACTAATTCGATTTCATTAGTTTACCAATCGACTAGACTACTTAATTCGATTCTAATTTCCTTTCTAATCCGAATTGGTGCACTAATTGCCCAATTGAGGACTTTAGGGACCAAATTGCATAATTCATAAATTCACAAGCTCAATTGCTTCTAAGAATAAATAAAATAATTAAATTCTACGGCTATAAATTCTAGGGCGGAAATGTGGGTGTTACATAACGTATCACCTGGCTTAGAACAATATTGCATGAAATACATTAATTAAACTCTTACAAATGATAATAACTAGAAAATTACATGTCGATATTTATAAATAAATTTTTTTTGTAGAATCTAAACCTTTTTTTCCTTAAAATTTTTTGAGCATGTAGGATCAAATCTTTCAATTCTTCTTCACTATCAACATCATAGACATTGTTCTTGTTCCCAATCTGCGCAATTAAAGAGTAATTAATCACATATGTAATTCAAATGACATATTTGTACATTATTTCTTTCGAATTTACACCCTACAAAGAAAATAATTTTTTTCTCATTACCACCTCATTTTTTTCGGGAGCTTCAACCTTGCATGTTTCTGCACTATCTTGCAAAGTAGAGTTTTTTGCTTGTTATCATATGTCAAATATTAGTTTTAAGTAAAATATGCTAAATAACAAATAAAGAATTATTTATACATATCTTTGTATTCACTCCAGAAGTTTGAGCTCTTATTTTGATGTCATATCTTTCGACTTCAGATCATCTGTAACATCAGAACGTGCAGTTGAACATCTCTTTGACAATGACTTCTGACCGTTAGACATTTTAGGCCACATTTTTTTACTTATTGGAGTTTCCTTCAACGTAACTAGTTGACTAGGAAATCACTGGGGACTAAAATCAAAATTAAAAAAAGCGCTCGTAATTTCTGAAAAACCATCCCTATCAGTCTTGATTTTGTCTTCTGAAATAGCTTCAACTTTGCTTTTACCACTACGTTCTAGTGAGGGAGAATAATCCATATCACAATTAATAAATGGAGACATAATCGGTATTTTAATACCACTCACGATTTCATCCTTCATTGCCCAGGCAGTTAGTTCTTCTTCCCCGTGAGATTTATTCTCTAAACCATCAGCATTCAATGGCTCGTTGTATAAATTAATATCTTCAGGTATACTCTTTAAATCATCTCCCTCTAATGATTTATTACGTACAACCTCTCCTTTTAGTAAATCACCATCTTGTTTTGAGCATTTTACATTGCTCGCTGCTAATATGGACACTAATTTCTCATATTGGCCATTTAATTTCTCAAATTGACCATTATGGGAATTCATTTTCACAAACTCCTTTTCAATATTTTGTATAAATTGAATGAGTGTCTCGAACTTCTGATCACTCTGATAAGGAGTGCTTATGTTTTCCTCAAGTACAACTCCACGCTTTTCCTATAAGTACATAAAACACTAATCTCAACAAAAACTATTTAAGACAAGCAATGAAAGTTCAAGTAATTATAATAAATGTACCTCGGTGTTTGTCTTCCTCGAACACATGTCGATATGACGCTTGCATTTCATCATTGGTGTATCTTATTTTGAAGGCGTTAAATTTAGATCCATCATCTACATTAAAGAGGTTAATTTTAAGTTAGAACAATTTGCAACATTTGAAGCTAGCGTACCGGTACGCTATCAGTACCGTACCGATACCGGTTTGGTACTGGTAACGTACCGGTACGGTAAAAATATCGTACCGGTACTACACGATATCGCTGAAAATTCAATGACCAAAAAATGTATCGGTACACATACCGTATCGATATAGTAATATCCAATGTACCGGTACGCGTGAGAGTATCGTACTGGTACGGTAAGTTATCACTGAATTTCCATTGGCTAAAAACATTATCGGTACACATATCGTATCGGTAAGGTATTCCCACGCGTACCGGTACACGAAGAATATCGTACTGATACGCGCGACGAATAACAAAATTGGGGGTTTCGGATCGACCATTAATTTTACGAATCAATTAAAAAATTGGCTTGCTATAACTGATTTTGGGTCTTAGCAAAGGCGTTGGGGTTCTAAATTTTGAATTACATAAGCCAATTAACATAATTTTGGTTAGGGTGATGATTAGGGTTTCAAAAATTGGGGATAAATTACCTAATTGCAACAAAGAATTAGGACTGTCGGCGGCAGCAAAGGTTGTCGACGACGGCGGCGGTTGGCGGTGGGTGCGGCGGCAGTTGGCGGTGGGTGCGGCGGTAATTGGGTTAATTTCAAAGCAAAAAAAACTTAAGATTTTTTTTATTTAGGATAGTTTATTTTGATTAATAATATTTAAAATAAATTTAAAACTAAAAAATACTTTAATTAAATTACACTTTTATTTTTAAAATATTATAATTACGCATTAAATACTTTGGATTTAAAAATTTTATAAAATAATTTATCAGTGCTCATTGATGCTCGTCAATTATAGTGCTCGTCGTTGCTAGACAAGCGCTATAAAATTTTCCTAAAAAAATTATGCTATTGACAGCGGGCTGTTAATAAGAATTATATGATTCATGTCATTAATGTTTATTTGACTTATTTAATGGAGTTAGTATAATGTAATTAATTACATTGCTAAAAATTTATGTTTCATTAATAACTTTTTTATATAATTAAAAATTAAAACTTTAAATGCTAAATCTTAAAACTCTAACCCTAAACTCTAAATCTTAAAACTATAAACCCTAAACACTCAGTCATAAACCCTAAACCTAAAAACTTAAACCATAAACCTAAAACTTAAAACCCTAAACCTAAAACTTAAGACCTAACCCATAAACACTAAACTTAAAATCTAAAAACTTAAACCCTAAACACTAAACTCCTAAAACACTAACACTAAACCATAAACTCTTTTAGGTGATGTAACACCCCAAATTTTGCAAATTTGAAAATCCCTAATTTTGAAATCCCCAATTCGGAACCCTAGAATTTGAGAATTTATAAACCGAAAACCTTAATTTAATTAAAGGAGTAAATTGATTAGACTCGGAATTTGTAGTTCAATTTTTGAATTTTGGTGACCATTTCGAGTAAAAAACAAAGTTATATGGCCACTTTGTAAACCCTAATTTGAGTAAGGTGTTTAATTGAACAAAATCAGAATTTTGTGGCTTAATTCAAAAAATTGGGGTCGTTTTGGAAAGTTGGTAAGTTATCTTTCTGTTTTGCAAATCCTAAAAGTGTTAAGTGACCATATATGTGATTTGCCCTTTTGATAGGGTATTTATACCCAATTATAGCTCATAAGAAAACCCTATCAGATTTTAGTTGTAGCAGCCGCACTCTCTCTTTCTCTCTTCCCCCCCCCCCCCTCTCGATATCCCTCCCCTCTCAATCTCTCATTCCGGTGAAGCTCCGACCATCGGCTTAGCATCGTCTGTTGGTCGATCCGGTACCATCGTTCGACTCCTCTTCTCCTCGGGAACTAACCCCAACCCTCGGATACCCATTATCAGCCACCGTTAGCGAGAGATCGATAAGAAATCGTTCGAATCTCCCCTTGCGCCGTCGTGCTCCGTCGTTCCTCCTCCGTACATCGTCTCTTGTTGTGTTAACTTGAAGGGAAATGATTTGTTTTCCTTGCTCCGTTCGTCCTCACGCTGTCGTATGCCGCTTCGATCGTGTGTGGGTAAACCTTGTATCCATGGTTTCGATTATGTTTTGGTGATTTTGAGTTGAGGGTTGTATTTCTGTTAAATTTTACATTTCCCTTGCAGTCAGTTTCGTACCGCCGCCTTCCGTGTTGATAAGGGTTGCGTCTCCGTGCTCGTCTGGATCTGTTACCGTCGTGGTTTGGTCGTGCCGCCGCTGCCGTCGTTTTGTATTCGTGTCGCCGCCGTTTTGGGTGTTAGAAACCCTAGCCCCAAATCTGGTAAAGGGGTTAAGAGAGGTGGGTTGTGTAGGGGATTGGGTTGAGCCCAAACCTTTGTTCTTTTCTTCAGAATCCCTAAAATCAATAGCCCATCAGTGTAACCCATTAAGCTGAGTTGACCAGACCAGATTTGTAAGCCCAATGAATTGAATTACCAAGTAAATTGGACCAGTGAAATGAACCGAGTTGTGCAGCCGAACCGGATCAATGAAACTTGGACAAAACCGAACCGAACCATAAGTCTTGAACCGAACCGTTGACTTGTTGACTGTTGACCAGACCTGACCTTTGACTAAGTTTGATCGTTGACCTATTTGACCAAAGTTGACCATTGACCTTCGACCGTTGACCTGTTGACTTTGACCAATTTGACTTTGACTTTGATCAGAATTAACCAATAGTTGACTTTTTCGGACAACGTTCCTCTTGACCTTTTTTGACGTCCTGAATCCGTATCCGCTGCCCGTTTTGTCAAATTCAAATCCGAAAGCTCTGTTCTGCTAATTTCAGTTAATTATTCATAAAATTTGGTTGAGTTATGGATTTCAGAATTTGATTCGGAAAATTCATGTGTTCAGGAGATAACGTCTTCGAGGCCGACGAGTTACCTCTAGTTGTTCAGACCGACCGTACACGTTTTCCGAGATCTCCACGTGAGTATACCTTCGGATTAGTCTTAAGTTCTTAGTTGGTGGCATAGTGTTAATATTAGTTCTAATATAGTATTCATACCTCGTAGGTTCTGATTCAGCTAGATCTGAGCGTGAGACGCGCTTTTCTCGGCATTAGAGCTTATGTTGCTTAAGGTGTGTCTCTTCTTGTTTTATGAACTTGTGTGTTTCTTTCTGTGCTATAAATTTTATGTGCTTTTCTGGTATTAAGATAAGTAAATATTTTGTACATTTTCTGTGCATACTCTGTTGTGATTGGGTGAATGTTTTCAGACATCATGCATAACATGTCATACTGTGATTTAAGTGAAATATCAGATTTTCGAAATCATAAAACATTGGATTTATAGTATTGTGCAACTTGAATTTTCATAATTCAAGTTTCAGATCAGACTCGGATTTTAAATTCTACATCATATCATTGTGGGTATATGGTTGAGATTTGTTCGGGGAAGTTCAGTGGTTTCATCCTTCGGGCTGAATTTCGCTTCGGATCAGTGGTTTCACCCTTCGGGCTGAATTCCGCTTCGGATTAGTCGTTTCACCCTTCGGGCTGAGTTCCACTTCGGATGGTGACGACGGAGAAAGTAGGTTCTGGGGAACCTTACTTTTCGGTGTATCGGAGATGGGTATTATGATTCATGTACATCAGACATCATATCATTATGATCCGGTTTTTGTTGTGTTTTCAGAAAAGTCTTTATCAGAAAATAAAATATTGTTTTGTTTTGTTTTGTTTTTGGTTGCATTTTAGAGACACACTAAGCTCTTTAGCTTACACCCTTTAGTTTTTACTTTTCAGATATCTCAGACTTTTTAGGCGATCGGTACTTGGAGCATCTCTTGTTTATTCAGATAAATTATTATTCAGTACGAACTTTTTTGTTACCTCAAAATTATTATTTTAATATATTTTGGGATATATGTGTAATATAGACATTAGAACTGTTTTTAATTTGGGTTTTATTAAATGCATGCATCTATGAAGTTACGTTTGGATTTTTAATTAATTATCGGAACATCGTTCAAAAGATTGAGTTTTATTTTAATCAGAATATTTGTTGAGTTTTACTTATTTAATCGATTCTTTTGAATTTTAAAATATTTTAACCTAAATTATTTCTTGAGGGACAAGTTTCCAATCGATACTTCCTAGATCCGACCCATTTCTTCTGGGCTGGGTTTAGGGGGTTACAGGTGAGTATTAATTACATTAAACACTCTAGATTAATTAAACACAACTTTTTAATAATGTAATTAATTATATTCTATTAGATTGTATTAAAAAAACAAGCATTAACTATAAGAATCTATGGAATTTTTATTGACTGTCAATAGCAAAATCTTTATAAAAAATAGGAGTTTAAATTATGACGTTAGGAAGGAAACAATTAGGTTGAACTGATTACCTTTATAATGAATCTATGTAATATATGATTTGAATTAGTTAACCAATAAATTAAATATAGATGATTATAGGAAAGAAATGCAATAGTATTTTCATGTCTTTCATTTTCAAAATTTTAATAATTTTATTACAAAATTACATAAACACGTGGAGAAAATAATTTACACCATCCATTAAATGAAGCATAAGACCAAAAGAAAAAAGAACAAAAAATAAGTTAGTTGAAGAACATATATGACAATTATGTCATAATCAAATTTACTATAAATAATTCAAAATGATTCACTAATTATTTTCTGTTATTTAAAAAATCATATGACAATAAATCAATAAAAAATTGATTACTTCTCGTTGGTTTAGTAGAATGTGTTAGTTTGTTAGGTATATGTTTTAGGAGTTCAAATCTTAATGTGTTATGAATGGAGCAAATTAGATTGTAAATTGCAGGTCGTCTTCATATTAACTAATTTAAAATATTCGATCAATGGATCAAATATGAATGATTATACCAAAAAAATTAAAGAATTCAAAACAATACAATACAAAGGCATGAGGGGCCAATTAGATATTTATTATTTTATTTTGGTCGTCGCTCATAATTAGGCCAGGGATCAATGTGCTGGGCTTGCTGTTTTCCTAGCTGTCGATGATAATTTGATTATAAGCATATAATTTACATCCATGGATAGCTATGACTAAAATTAATTTAATTAATTACTTTTTAAGTTACGATTCTAATTACATGAATCAATTTATTAATTATATATATAAGCATTTAAACTTAGAACTTTAAAATTTTACCTTTTTTTTTTACTTTTTATCGACTCTATAAAAAACTCATTCACATTTCATATTTAGAATTGAACCTTAACTTTTTTTATTATGAAAATGTTAGGATCAGTTATGTCTCAATTAGGGTATTCATTAATCCCCTATATATAGTCAGATTTCCTATTCCTTGGATAATACAACAAACAACTTATAAAAAACGAACATAAATGAACGGGTTATCGAACATTCACGAACGCAAATGAATGTACAAGCCATATGTTCGTGTTCATTCATTTAATTAAACGAACATAAACAAACTTCTTACCGAACATTTTGTTGAACGTTTGGTTCGTTTACAGCCCTAAGGATAAGAATCAAATTCTATTACATAAAAGTAGAATGATTAAATTTAAATTTCCAGTATAATAGAGGGACTAAAGCAATAATTTGACCATTTTGATAAAAACTCTCTACACCAAACATGTAAAGAGAAGTCCAGAGATTCATCCTACGTGTCAAACCCACGCTCCGCAAACAAGCGCGTTGACATAGCTTGTCTAGTTGGTTGTGGTTACAGCATTGCTGTCTTCCCCTTTCGCCATCCCACCTTCCTTCCGTTCTCATCAATATTATATTATATTGTTTAATGTTATAAAATCTACACCGGACGTTGATTCGATTAAAAACCTTGAATTCTTAATTCAATCGATTTAATGAATTTAGTCTTAATTTAATATTATTTTGTATTTATAGATGTTGATGGTAAAAGAGGGAGGGTGATATTTTATACAGTTTAATCTTTCTGATTTAGTTAAAATAATATATATATATATATTATATTTTTATCTTATACATTGACGATGAAAATAAATTATTCTATAAACATGATTATTTTAGATTTATGGTTTAGTAGTCTTGAATTTAGAATTTAAGGATCATGTTTAAAATTTAGAGTTTAAATATTATAGTTTAGAGTTTATAATATAGAATTTATGGTTAAACATTTAAATTTCAGATTTTAATATTAAAAAAGATATACTTGTGTAAGAAAGATTTATACCAACAATGTATTAAATAATAATTCATTTTTTCAGTAATATCCATGTTTATCTTTAGTCCATGTTTAAATAGGGATGTGCATTTTGTCCGAATCCGACGAGTTTTGACCAGACCTGGCCCAATTGGGTAAGATTTTTGTGTATGAAAAAAGTCGGGTTCGGGTCAGATTTTTATTAGTGAGTTCGGATTGAGTCGAGTTTGGGTTTAGGGTGAAAAAATCTGACATGAGACTAATAGTATAATTTTCTCTTATATTTTTAGGAAACTTTGCAATAATACACACTCTTTACATATTTTTATAATTATGTCCTTAAATTTGATTTTTACAATTAAGCTCCTAAAATTAATTATTTTTACTATTAAGTCCTTAAAATTATTTTTTACAATTAAGTCTCTAAAATTGATTTTTTAATAAATATAGTTGGGTTCGAGTTGAGGTATATAATTTTCGAGTCGAGTCTTTAAAAGAATAGAATCGGTTCGGGTTTATGGTAATTATTTTTAAATCAACCAAAAATCTAATCCGTCTTGTACCTATCTCTATGTTTAGAGTGCGAAACTACCCCTCCAAACAATATCGTGGATTATATTACGTACTTGTTCGTTTTTTTCTTGAGTCAAAGTTCCCTCGATACAAAGACATCCCACCGAATACATTTTACTCAGTTTGCTTAAAGTCCAAAACAATTCCCTTCCCTTCTCTCCCCCACCCTCAGAGTCTCCCTCAAAACACACGCGCCTCCGACACTACATAATTTAAGTATAAAGAAAGCAAAGACAACTCGTTTCTATTTCAACACCAATTCAAAACATTTTTTCTTCTTCTCTTCTTCAACTTTCCTTTTCTCTTCCCTCCCCCACCATGACGGACAGAGTCTACCCTTCATCCAAACAACCCCCGAATGGCACCGACGCCGCCAAGACCACCACCACCACCACATCCGCCGCCGCAAACCCTTCCTTCCCCGCCACTAAAGCTCAACGCTACGGAGCCGCCCGCCCTCCATACCGTCCGCAAACCAAGCGCCACCGTCGCTCATGTTGTTGTTCTTGTTGCCTTTGGACCACCGTAGCTATCCTCCTCCTCCTCCTCCTACTCGCCATAGCCGGCGCTATCGTGTACGTTCTTTACCGTCCCCACCGCCCCACTTTCACCGTCTCCTCCCTCAAAGTCTCGACCCTTAATATAACATCGTCTTCGAAGCTCATCACCAATATCAACCTCGACGTCACAGCCAAAAACCCGAACAAAAAACTCGTCTACACTTACGACCCCATAACCATATCTCTCTCCACGAACGACGACACCGATATCGGCGACGGCTCGTTCAGTTCCTTCGTGCATGGCACTAAGAACACCACCCATTTGAAAGCCGCCATAACCAGTAGCAGCAACAGCCAAGAACTTGACGGAGCTTCGGCTGGGAAGTTGAAGGCTGGTTTGAAGAGCAAGAGCGGTCTGCCATTGAAGATAAAGCTGGACACCAAAGTGAAAGCAAAGATGGGGGCTCTGAAGACGCCGAAGATTGCGATTAGGGTTGTTTGCGAAGGGATTAAAGTTACTGCTCCGACGGGAAAGACGGCGACCTCTGCTTCAACTTCTAATGCAAAGTGTAAGGTTGATTTGAGGCTCAAGATCTGGAAATGGACTCTCTGATGAGAGAGAATGAAGAAGAAGAAGAAGAACAACAAGGTTTGATTCTTATTTTGTTTTACTTTAATTTTGTGTCATTCATTTTTTTGGGGTGATTATATGTTTTTGTAAATTTGGTGATTGATTGTAATGATAGGGTTATATATACATATTATGTTTTTGGTTTAATTACATTCGAATTCATAATTTTTGAATGTCGGAACAATAATGTTATTAATCAAATTAATATATGATTTACGGACGAAATTAGAGTTGAGAATTGGGATCAAAATATAAACATTGAAAACTGGATGACAAATTTACAACCAATATATTTTTTTAAATTATATAAAACAAAAGTAAAAGAATTTGTGTAGGAAAGAGCCCGTCTTGTACTACATGATTATAAGATAATATTTGTTTAATTTTTTTAATTTTTGATAAAATGTACGTTTTTTACAGACAAAAATATTTGAGCTTAAGTCTTATGATAAATATTATTTTTTATTCATTGAACCACTCGTTAGAGTTCTAGATGTAGAATACTAGTATTAGTTTATATAAAATTCACTATTTTTTTACCATAAATATGAAATAAATAATTTTTGGCTATATTTATAAATTTCTTACTAATAATTCTCAAACAAGTGGTTTTAATTTTCTTTTGTCTAGCCATGACTATTTTTTAAACAAAATTAATAAAAATATGTCGTTTACATTGTGCTTGGGTGGTAGGTTTTATTTTATATATAAATATAAGTTGTAAGTTAGGTCGGACAATGTATTAGCTCTTAAACTTCTTAAGCAAATTGTACCTAATAATCATAAAAATTATTAATTAAATGTGTTAGACTCTTCATTTCTTCATAAATTATATATGGTAAACAACTAAACATATATTAATTATTTTCTAAACATTTAATTGTTTCTTCTAATAATATATTTTTAAGGCTCGAAAATATTTTTTTTGAGAGTGTAACGTAATTATCCGAATACGAAAAACGAGTCTTTTAATATTATTTATCCGCCCAATTAATCAATTGAAAGGTAAAAAAAGTATTTGGTAGACTTTATAACTTGAAATATATTGCTGTGGTAAATATAATATAATAAATTATATATATGAAAATGATAAAAGTATATAAATATTAATAAGATACTATGGTATAATAGTAGAATATTAGTGTCGGTAGGAGATTCCAAAGGAAGTACACAATTATTGTGGTGGTGGTGGGTGTTTTTAAGGTATTAGGGTCCCATTCTAAGAGACTCTACAATTCTCAAGTCAAGGCTGGTTAGCATTTTGTGGAAAATTCTTTTATTTATCAATTCTAAAATTATTAATATTACTTAAAAGATTTTATTTGTAGGTCAAACCGAGTTATACTTATGGAAAATATATATTTTAGTATTTGAATTTGGTTTTAAATAGGGATAGTCATTAGATCAGACTCAAAGGGTTTCGACTCGAATCAACCCGAAATAACAATTTAATTTTACGAAAATGAGGTCGGGTCAATTTGGGTTTAAGGTGAAAAATACTCGACCTGATCTGAAATAACAATTTAATTTTATTCTAAATATTTAGGTATAATTACTATAATAGCCCTCTCTCTCTCTATATATATATATTCAATTATCTCATTTTTTTGTCTAATAAAAACGGAATAATTATTATAATGCTCACTTTCTATTTGTATTTTTTTCAATTAACTCCATATTTTATCAAATAATAATAAAAATAATATTTTTTATTTATATCGGGTGGGGTTAAGTTCTAGTTTTTACTCTAAAATTCGGGTCGAGTTCGGGTCAGGTGGAACATCATAAAATGTCGGGTTGGGTCAAATTTGGCTGGAGATGTTAACTTTTCAGATCGGGCGAGAATTAACCAAAAACCTGACCCATGGCCATCCCTAGTTTTGAACTTTATTTTTGTATTAATTTTTTATCCAATTAGGTATTGAATTCGGTCTCAATATTTAATTTGATACATAAACTCTTTTTTGTCCAATACTTGAATTCGGCTTTTTTTTTAAATTCAATTTGCAACTTGGACTTAGTCAAGTTTAAGTATTAATTTGAAAGGTCAAGTTCAAGTATCAATTTGTATCGAAAAACCAAGTTCAAATGTTTTATTAGACCAAAAAAACTACATTTGGACAAGGAAAGCGAAGTAGACAGACGCCAATAAAACATGCCATAAATCTTTTTGTCTGAATGTCGTTTATTTTTCTCTCTTTATGTTAATCGTATAATAATCAAATGACCATTCTCTCATAAATTAAGAATGAAAAAAAAAAAAAACATTATTATTAAGATGACATAACTAACTGTGTCGATGGCACAAACCTCCTTTCAACTATATCCTCGTTTTCGCATGGCTTCCCATAACCATGTTCAACCCCATCATCATCATCATGTACATGTACTACTTCGTTGTCACATTGTTTCATAAAACTCGGCTTGATGTTCAACGTCGACAATGCCGTCGTCGATTCTTGTATGTCCCATGAATGATCGTAGTTTTCATGCAACTGTTGTTGTTGTTGTTGATGTTGTTGGTAGTTGTCGGTGTCGTTTACGGTGAACAAGTCGTCGTGAGGTTCTTGAACGTAGTAGTAGTTCGAGTTGTACGAGTTCAATGGGTCCTGTGGATTGATTATGTCACACCCTAGGGTTAAATCGCTATGTTGTTGTTGTTGGGCGGCCTGTGCTTGGCATATGGCTAGTTGATGGTACACTAGGTCGAGTTCGGCCTGGCTGTATTCGATTTGCAGTTGGAGTTCTTGTATGATCCTATAACACCCTCCGACCGGGTCGTTGGCACGCGCGTCCGATTGGAACACGATCGTGCGCATTGCGACGTCCTTCTCGGGAGGGCTAAGGTTCCTGATGATCTTGGTTATGTTGCTCACCCCGAACAACTTGTGCGCGTTCTGGAACTGTCGTTGTCGATCGTGAGGGAAATACGGGGCGAGGATGCAGTCCGGTGCACACTTCCTACGTTGGTATTTACACGCAGCGCAGGCTTGCGTTGTACCGTTACTACCACTTCTCGAAATGCTCATTTTTCTGTTGTTGTTCGATCGAAAGGATGAGAAATCGGATGCGTTGCCGCCGGGGATGGTGCAGTTTTTCGTGTTTGTTTTTAAAAGGGGATGTTTAGAAAGGAGGAAAGATAAGAGATGGGGAGAAATTGAAGGGATGCAGGACATGTTGGTATATGTAGAAGAAAGGGTCAATAGAGTGAACAAAATTCTGTTATTTATTGGATATTTTTGGCTTGTTTAGCCAACTTGGCACACTATTGACTTCAAATGGAAACTTAAATTAGATTTCATTTGTTTCAACTAATTCTATGAGATATCAAGAGTTTCCGAATTTCCGAATGAAGAGACGAGTATGCTCCGATCGAACAATCATCGGTATGAAAGAATCAATGAAGAAAGCAAATCTGCAGTTTGAAAGCAGCGTCAATAAGTACAAGAACATAAGCAAGCAATTCTGTGACAATAGGCACTATGATCGAACAGTACTTGTCGCCTCGGTCCGGTTTTTCTGTTCACTACTCTAAAACCATAGCTCAAGCAAATTGTATCATCAAAGATTGTTTACATTCAGTTCTTAGTCGAATCGTTTCCGATTTATCGCAAATATTTAAGTCCGAATTGTATTGTATGCATGTTCTTACCTGTGCACTATGGTTCAGTCTTAACAAGGTCTTTGACAGGGCTTCTATAGTTGGCAATCAAATACTTGTAAGAATTGCAGATGAAAAATACAAATCAGCGCATGCTAAGAATCTATCATCTATGTTATCCGGACACGGTAGTACCGAATACTAGTTCGAATATCTGGAGTATCGTATTATCCCGATACGGGGAAGATCGGGACATTGTGCAGAATAACAAGTTTGGTCTCTCATAGTATATAGGACATTGGAGGCTTCCCAATTTTATGTATCAGTAAAGTACTGGTCCTATGGTCTTGTAGTTAGCCTTTTCAACACAGATGAACTTATCGATACTCAAGATTCGAGGCGCTTTAGATGCAAACAGAACGAGAAATGTACAATGGCGAGTGCCGGTATCTATGATTCGTTGATATTAATCTTCAAGCTCACTAGTCTAGCTGATCATTTCAGTCATATGGAACTCTTGGTCCCAAGTTGGCATTGCTGCATTTGTTCAAATGCATTGGCAGTTACGATGGGATCGAAACAGGACCCGATATACGATTCGGATCGACCTTCAAACTGATCTTTCCTTTCTTTTCCTTCTTTCATTTTGCAGCTAGTAGACACATAGTCGGTACCTCCAATGAATTTAATGATTGATTAATCTGGATTGAGTATTGCAGAAGTTCATTATGGAGACGACATTTTTAATCTACTTGTTTCATTTACAACGTTAGGATTTAAATTCTTGACTTTATTCGAAAGATTTAACGTTTGATATAGCTAGGCAAAGATTGTTGGTAAGGTTAATATCAACATTGATATTCACATTCACATGATTTGTACATCATGTAGAGAAATGTGGAATTTTACGATAAGGAAGAGTTGGGGGGTCCACGTGAGATTACTTATCATAGGATGTCTTTGCCTTCACATGATAAAGTGATGAAAACTTGTCTCGTTATTATATGGTAAAAAATCAAATAATTGTGTACAATTTGATCAATTTCGTACTAAAATTTAAATGCATGTTAGTATGCTTTCTCATATGCTCAGTGTCAATTCAAAATCAAAGTAATAATGTTGTATTATATAATAGAGTGGACGAGTAGAAATCGTATGTCTTTTTTCAATATTTTTATTTATGTTTACTAAAAAATAGGTTTATGGTTTAAGATTATAGTTTAGAGTGGTGGTTTATAATTAGGGTTTAGAGTATTAGATGCAGGGTATATTTTTAGGGTTTAAGATTTAAAAATTAGGATTTAGAATTTAGAATTATGGCTTAATATTTGACTTTTTAGTGTTGGGTATAAAAAGAGGCATCGAAATATAACAAAGGATTTTTGTTCACAATCGGACCTAGCTTACATCGGATAGAAATACTCTACCACTTTTTAGTGCTCTGTTTATATCCCACATTAAAAATTAGTTTTAGAGTTAAGATTTAGGGTTAAAATTTAAATAATTGGAGATATGACATATTTTTTTAAAATTTAGAGAGATTTTTTGTTCAGCTTACATCACAATATGTTATTATTTTCAATGGAAATATATTACTATATACTATTATAATAGCCTCCTTTTATTAATTTTATAAGACGGTTGAGCAAATTTTAATTCAGTTTATTCAAAAAATAGATAAAATATTTATTAATCCTTATGACATAACATCTACTTATCTAACTATAAACCTATAGTTTTCGTGTGCATGAATCATAAGCATGACTTTCCCACCAATGATTTACATACTAATCAAATTGATTAAGAATTAAAAAAATTAAACACTTAATCAAAGATTAATCTAAGTGATAAGGAGTTTGGTTACTTTAGTATCACTTAAACATGCCTCGAGGTTGAGACCTTACGTATGCAAAAATCTCCACTGAAAGGTACTCACTCACTAAAATTAAGTGTACGACATGGGACAGTCCGAATTAATTAAGACGAAACCCTGAGAATCAAATACAACCAAAAATAATTTAAACACCTAACCTATTAAATACAAGATTAGATTACAAGACTGACTCAAGAAGTTCCTTTAATTTCATATTAATCATATTATATTTGCATGTTAGGTTTTATTTTATGTGTCCATATGTAAAACAATATATCAACAAAAAGAAGATTGTAACATGGAAAATGATTATCCGGAGATTGTAGCAAAGGTAGAAGAAGAAGAAGATTAAGACAGAAAAAGGGTGTTTCTATATTTACCTAAACTTGCCATGGCCTTTGAGACTGGGAAGTGTTCATGGAGTTGCTGACATCATCAATGTTGAGAAAATCTCTTGCTGCAGCTTCATGATGATGATGATGATGATGGTCATCTTGAAATGGATGAGGAGGAGGAGCACCACCACCGGTACCACCGTGGATGAATCCATCACGTGAGGACAAGTTGAGACCAAAATTAACAGCTGTTGTGTTGTCGTTGTTGTTACAGCCACCAAAACCAGCAGACACGTGAGTTTGTTGGTGGGGTAGTGCAGATGATGAGCCTGTCTTGCCGCTCACGGTTGCGCCCATCCGAGCTGCTTTCTGAAGCAATGCAGTGGCTGACATGTGCGGCGGAAGTGCTGTCGTTTGATGGTAAAGATGAAGAGTACTGTTTTCATCAAAACTTGGGGAGAATATTGAGGATAATGATGAAGAGGAAAGACCAGTCCCTAGCCATGGAGGAACATTAGTGAAACATTGTTGTTGTTCTTGTTCTTGTTTGAGTGAAAATGCTTGTTGCATGTCTTGAAAATTGAATTGGTGTACTTGTAAATGAGATTCTCCCATGATTGTTCTTGAATTCTCCTCACCTAATGCATCACAAAAGGCCCTATGGGTAATGAAACTATCTCTCCTGCGAAATACATCTTGTCAGACATGTCTTTTGAAAAGAATTAATATCTCGTGACAAGTGGTATCAGAACTACGAACCTTGAGAAGAGGGTTCCACAGTCACATCTGTATTCCCTAGTGCCACAAGTCTTGGAGTGAGCTTTCCAGTCCGATTGAACCGCGTATTTCTTGGAGCACCTTTCACATTTCCACTTCTTCTCGCCATGTTTCCTCGAGAAATGCTTCTTGATTCCGGTCAAGTCGCCGAGTGCCCTCGCCGGATCATGATGAACACAGCTTGGTTCCGGACACACATACACCTTCTTCCTCACTTCCTTACTCGTTCTTTGCTTTAACTTCCATGGCAAGTTATGGCCTCTCCTATGAAGCTGGAGGTTCTGGTCTCTTTGGAACCCTTTGTTGCAGATGTCACACACAAATCTATTCGTTGCCATCAGTGTTTTAGGAGACATGGCTATCACTTCTGCATCTGGGTCTGGTTAATGAAACAAACAAAACATGTGATTAATGGTGTGTGTCTTTTAAGACAAGGGTTTCAGAAGTTTGAACACAAATTAAACCTGGATTGCCTGGTTGGTTTCTCTTCCTCTTAACTGGCGCCGGTTGGTTGGTGGTGCCGCCGGGACTGTTCCTTGAAGAAACACTTGCTTCGCCTGAAGCAGCGGATGTCAAATTAGACATGTTGTCTTCCAAAACTTGTTGTTGCTGGTGGTGGTGGAATATGTAATCTTTCATTTTATCATATCTTTCTCCGGAAGAAAAATACAATATTAATAACCTATATGTATATATATATATATATGAACAGATTAAGAAGAAATGATAAAGAAAAGGAGAGAGAGAGAGATGTGGATAAGAGAGATGATGCGTTTGTAATGTAAACCTGCAAGCAGTCCAAGAAAGACAAGAACCAAATAAGAGGAACCCTACGGTGTCGGTGACTAACTCTGACGCTGCATTTTCTGTCTTTTCCTTTGTTCTTTTTCTCAGCCTTAAATTAAAATTTCTTTCTTTTTGTTGTTTTTATGCTAATATTTATATAAGGCTTAATAGTATGATAATAAGGGATAAAAATTCTCTGCCCCTTTTCGGTGCCCCTACTTATGCCCCAACACTAAAAAACACAACAAAATTAAATTCCAAGCTCTAACTCTAAATTCTAAATCCTAAACACTACACTCTACACCCTAAACCATAACCATAACCCCTAACTTAAAACCATAAATGCTAAACCCTAAACTTAATTTTGAGTGTGGGGGCATAAGTAGGGGCACCGAAAAGGGGTAGAGGATTTTCATCCGATAATAAGTGCTCAAATTATTCTGTTTTTTTATTAGATGTTTAAATTATAATTTTTTGTTTATTTTAAGGTTAACTTAGAGTAAAAAATTTCTGCCTCTAAATTATGTCTCCTTATATGCTCCCTACAAAAAATACACCTAAAAATTAAATTGTAAGTCATAACTATAATTTTCATATCCTAAACTCTAAACCGTAAACCCTAAAAAATATACCCTACCCCTAACCCTAAGCCCCAACCTTACACTCCAAACCTTAAACCTGCTATTTTAAAATGGAGGCACTAATGAGAGCATAGTTAGGAGGTAGACAATTTCCATCCACTTAGACATTTATTTTAATTATAAAATAATAGTTCGTACACTTAAAAAAAATAAAAAATTTAAGTACCTAAAAGAGAAAATGATATAGTTTGAAAACTTGATATTAAGCTTTTATATAATTACAAGTTGTTGTGTATCAAGATTATTAGGGTAAGCTACTTATTTAATTAGGCATCTATTTTCATATTTTTGTTTTCGTCATTCAATTATTTTCTTTGACAAAATAATATATAATTTAATATTTTATTTTTATTTTGATATTTTATCGTTAAAAAATTAACGTCAAAGCTAACGTGTTACCACGTGATTATGAGAGAGTAAATTTAAAAATAAAAAATGTATTGTCAGCTTTGTGGCTAATTTTTAACAATAGGTACTGAAATAGAAGCAAAACATTAGGTATCATTTTGCTAAAAAGAATTAGTTAGATGATCAAAACAGAAATACGAGAATAGGCAAGTATCAAATGAGTATTTACTGAAACTATTACTCTCTTTGTTCCAATAAAATTGTCACTTTTGTGGTTTAAAATTATTCCACTTAAATTATAATTTTGAAAAACCCAATAAGTTTTATAAAATAAAATTATTTTTCTATCATTTTTTAGTTTTTTAACAAAAACAAAAATTATCTTAAAAAGAGTGAACTTATCATTTAAATTATTTTATATCGCACAACTTTTTTCTTAAAATCTCGTAAAAAGTTAATATGCGACAATATAAGAGAGACGAAATGAATATCATGTTTAATAAAAAAATAAAATAGGTGTTGAATTTTATAGAAGTACTACTTTATATTTTTTTTCATACCTCATACGTCTCTCAACTTTTCTGGATTTACAATGACATGATTGATCCATTGACTAAATTTCCATAGGCATGCCAAATGCTATATTCGCTTTTACATTTCTTTTCTACTATTTTTTCTATTTTCGTGTATTGTTTTCAATTAAAAATGCTTTTTGAATTTTATTATTAGTTCAAAAGTTGTCTAATATATTCTTTTCGAAAATTTCTATTTTTACATTGGCTAAAAATGGGAAAATGATAACAAATTTTAATCGAAAATAATTACAGGAATGAGAAGTCTTTGTTAAAACATGTACTTGAAATAATATTAGATTTTACTATATCCACGGTTTAGGTGAACGATAATATTGCAGGTAAAAAATACATTTATAAATTTTTTTATTAAATAATTATGAGTCGAGTGATAAATAATATAAAATTACGTAAACCCACCTTAATATTACAGTAGTATATTTTACCTAAATTATTACAGTGGTATACGTAAATCATTTTCTTTTATATTAGTTTTATATATAGGATTAGAACCCACTTGCACGTTAAACTTAATAATTTTTATATGTTTTTTGAATGTTAAATTAACTGATTTTAATAGTTGAGATTAAAAATTTTAAATTAAGTATAATTTATTTTTTCCTACAAGTATATTTTCATTACTTGTGGGGACTAAGTCAGGATTCAATTATGAGTATGGATGGCCATTTGACCTAGACCTGGTTGGTATCGACCCGACTCAACCTTTCAGGGTCAAGTTTTTTAATAATGAAAAATGAGTTTGGGTCAGGCTCGGGTTTAGGATAAAAAATACTCAACCTGGCCCCGACCTAATAATAGTTCAATTTTATTTTAAATATTTAAGTATAATTGCTATAATATTAATCTCTTTATATATTTTTTAATTACCTCTCTATTTTGTCTAATAAAAATAGAATAATTATTATGATGCCCTCTTTATATGTATTTTTTCAATTAAGTCCCTAATTTATTGAGAAAAAAATTATTTATGTCGGGTCGTGTTTGATTTTTTACTCTAAAATTTGAGTTCGGGTTTGGGTGGAGCATCATAAAATGTCTGGTAGGGTCGAGTTTAGGTGGAGCATCATAAAATGTTTGGTCAGGTCGAGTGCGGGTGGAGATGCTAAATTTTTGGGTCAGATGCGAGTCTCCCAAAAACCCAACCCATGACCATCCCTACTTTTGAGGAGACAAGTTGTTTAACTTTGTAATGAATATAGTCTTAAAACAATTAAACTAAACAAAGAGTTAAAATTTTATTTTATTAATTTAAAAATTAATTAAACTAAAAAAAATTAAAGTCAATACTTAATTTCATTAATTTAAAAACTAAAAAATCTTAAAAATTAATTAGACCAGAAATAATGGGAGAGACAAAAATTTAATTACAATAGTTTCAAAATTATTAATCGATTAATTAAAGTGGGATTTATATTTTTTAAAATGAAATATTGCAGATTAATAACTTTTATGATATATATGAATCCATAAAAAGGAAGAAAAAAACTTATGAATTGAATGAATAAATGAGTGAAAAATATGACATTTGGATATCATAATCTCAACATCAACGTCCACCTATTTCAAAAGATTTATGTAATTCGAACAATTTTGTATTAATAAATAGGATTTTACACTTGAAGAATTTATGAAACCAATTACAAGCATATAACAATGAATTTATGCGTAATTTAAAAGCATAGTCTAGAACTCATAATTTAAGGGAAATGAAAAAATAAAGATGAACAGCTTGAAAATTATGGTGTTTAGATGATATAACTTCAAATGTTTTAAATGTAATTTAAGAGTTTATGTAACCCCTCGTCCCGGTCTGGCCGGATGACCGGTCCGAGTGAGCCACACGGGGAAAACCGAAGTGAAACCCAAAGGATTCCCCCTCGGTTAGCAACCCTATTTTTTTCTTTTTATTTTAATCTTGTCTAGAGGATGGTTAAACCCTAAGTGATTCACAACAGCAGAAACATACAAGGAAAACACATTCGAACCCCGGCCATGCATAAACAGTCCATTTTTAAGCTTACAGGCAGACAGTATCGATACCCTTGCCAGGGGTATCGATACCCCCTTTCTAGGTCAACCCAAGAAGTCAACCACGAGAAGACCGTATCGATACCCTTACCATGGGTATCGATACCCCATTTCTCGGTCAACCCTCCTTGGTCAACAGAGTAGACCCGTATCGATACTCGGGAACCCCGTATCGATACGCTCTACTCTCACTCAAAACTCCAAATTCCAGTAACTTTGGAGGGTATCGATACCCTTAGGGTATCGATACCCCAGGCAAAATCTGAGGCCTTTGGGCAAGACAGTATTGATACCCTAGCTAGGGGTATCGATACCCCCTACACTGCAATTCCTCAATTTCAACTTAAACGGCCCCAACACGACTCTAAATGCATTTCTCGACTCACTTAAGCATATACCAACATGTAAGCACACATAATTTAGCCAAGGGAATCAACCATACATGAATTAAGGCATCCATACATAACATTATAATGAGAGAGCAATTTAGGCCATAATATGCATACTCAAAGGCTCAAATGGTCATGAAGCCACAAGTCAATCAAAAGAGGTTTGCACTCAACATAAGGCAACCTAAAACATCCTAAAGCATGCCATCATACACACCAACATTCATCAAAGTATAACATGATTACAATCCATAATCAATCCAAAACAACATCATTTGAAAGAGTCATACAAGGCTCATACAAACACACCCTATTGCCACATTGCTTAACTACTACAAAATTAACCATACAACAACAACTTGGAAAGCCCTTCTTGCCTTGCCTCGAGCTAACACCACGCTAATGATCTGCATTGTTGAACATAGAGAGCGTAAGCTATAAGCTTAGTGAGGGTGCTCTAAAACGAAAAACATCAACAATGCAGGGTTCAAACATGTTAATCCTAGTCTTATATACATCAAGCATAGGCATAAAATCAAGTAGACCTAGCTAGTCTTTCAAGTGGCATATATGGTCTCTCAATCCTATCAAGTTTAAGCATCAACATCCACATCATGCAACAACACCATATACCACAATCACATATCACCATCATATATCACAATACATGAACAAGTTTAATTGGCCACTTTAATTACCCCGATTGTGCGGATATAAACCTCAACAACACTTTAACTCGGTGGGATTTCACTTATCACCGAACCTTGCATGTGCGGGATTCCACTCATCGCCACATGCCCTACGGATGGGATTCCACTCATCATCCCGTAGAAATAAATAAAAGCTTCCGGTGGAATGTTACATCACCGTACTCCTCCTTGATGACTTAACGCCATCAAGGCCACGTACGTTTTGACTCAATTTGTGTGCACACTATCCTAATGATCGATCATTTACAACCGGTAATTATTTAGTGCCAATTATCATCATCAATCACATATCATCAACCACACTCATGCTCATCACATGTATCCACATCATGATATATATACACGCACCATATAATCACAAGTACAAGAGCATAGTCATTAAGCACATTGGCATTTAAGGAAAACAAGACTAAATTAACTACTTGGGTTATAAGGAAGTGGCCTACCAAGCACACTTTACACACACACACTACTCATGCTCGAACCAAATTTTAAAACAAGTTAAGACCACTCACCGCCCTTCCTTAGCAATTCGAATCAATCCTCCTACCAACCCGGATTCGGTCCCAAAGCCTCCTCAACGTTTCCTCTTGCTTCTAGTCAAACAAAACACATACATTACTTCCCAATTCAATGCTAACTCAACCATCAACTCACTTTGCAAACACAACCCAATTTCCACAATTTCCCAAACCACCTAATATCTCAAAAACCCAATTTTCGTACTCCAACAACCATTGGCTGAAACACCCATTTCCAAACACCCAAATGACTTCCAAAACATCCCAAATCACCCTCCTAACATAGGTAGACCATCAGCTCTTCAATTTCAACATAAAACCCACCAAAAACCCAAGTTTTAATACCTCAAAAATTGCCCTAAGAACCCACTACGAATTTTCATCCAAAATCAACCAAATTAATATATATTGTGTATTTCATTATGCTTAAACAAAACCCCAACACAATTTATCAAAACAAATTGAAAACCCCCCTTAAAAACCCAAACCTTGATATAAACCCTAATTTCCAAATCCCCATATTTTTGAAATCCAAGACCATAGTTAGGTAGAGGGTAAAGAGGAGGTTAAGAAAACGTAATTACCTTTGAAAAATACCTTTAATTGAAGGAGATAATGGATGGAATAGTAACCAAGGTTTGAAGAAGCTTTGAAAATGGTGGGAGGGCTTCCAACGTTTGGAAGAAAGGAAATGGGAAAAGGGAAGACAACTTTTCCCATAAAGTGGTCTTGCTTTTTAAATTTGGGTCAAATTGCAACATAGGTCCCTTCCTTCTTATTAAAGCTCAATTAGGTCATTATTTGAAGTTGGATTGTTTTAATTAAATTTTATTTGACTCGAACTATAACCCGGTTAACTCCTAGGCCCAAAACACGGGTGTTACAACTCTCTCCCACTTAAGGAATTTCGTCCCCGAAATTACCTGATTGAAAGAGATACGGAAACTGCTTTTCCATATCCTCCTTCCTCTCCCAAGTGGCCTCGTCCACGCCTCTACGTTGCCACCGCACCTTTACTAACTCAATCGATCTACCCCTCAACACTTTACTGTCAGAAGATAAGATCTCAACGGGCTCTTCTTCGTAAGTCAAATCCGGATTCAATTCGATTTCTTCTACGGGCATAACATGTGATGGATCAGACCTATACTTGCGAAGCATCGAAACATGAAACACATCGTGTATCTTCTCAAGCTCGGATGGCAAATGCAACTGATAAGCAACGGGACCAACCCTCTTCACAATCTCATACGGTCCTATGTACCTCGGACTCAACTTCCCTTTTCGGCCAAATCTCATCACTTTCTTCCACGGAGACACCTTCAAGAATACCTTCTCACCCACTGAGAACTCAACTTCCTTCCTCTTCAGATCGGCATAGGACTTCTGCCTATCCGAAGCAGCCTTCAACCGCTCACAAATCAATTTTACCTTGTCGGTTGTCCCCTTGAGCAAATCTGGCATAGGTAACAATTTCTGTCCTACCTCGGCCCAACACACTGGAGTTCTACACTTCCGGCCATACAAGGCCTCATACGGAGCCATCTGAATACTCGACTGAAAACTGTTATTGTACGCAAACTCTACTAGACGCAAATGCTTCTCCCAAGTACCCTGAAAGTCTATGATACAACAACGCAGCATATCCTCTAAGATCTGAATAACTCTCTCCGACTGCCCATCTGACTGCGGATGATAAGAAGTGCTGAAGTTCAAACGGGTACCCAAAGCTGTATGCAGACACTCCCAAAATCTAGAAGTAAACCGCGGATCTCTGTCTGATACAATGGACTTCGGCACACCATGCAGCCTAACTATCTCACCGATGTACAAATCGGCTAATCTATCTAAAGTGTAAGTAGTGTTGACTGCCAAGAAGTGAGCACACTTCGTAAATCGATCCACTATCACCCAAACTGAGTTCTTCTTCGTAGGAGTCAAAGGCAAACCCGAAACAAAATCCATGGTGATGTTCTCCCACTTCCATTCCGGAATTCTCAACGGCTGTAACAAACCTGAGGGAACCTGATGTTTCGCATTCACTCTCTGACACACTAAGCACTTACTCACAAAGTCGGCTACATCTCTCTTCAAACCAACCCAAAAATACTCATTCTTCAAATCACGATACATCTTCGTACTTCCAGTATGCATAGCAAACGGACTACTGTGGGCTTCAGTCAAGATCGTACGTCTCAAATCACTGTCTTCTGGCACAACTATTCTGTCTTTGAAACACAAAACCCCATCAGTGCTGAAACTGTAGTCTGAAGATCTACCTTCAGCTATATCTTGCACGTGAGGTGCCAAAGATCTATCTAATAGTTGTTTCTCTCTAATCATCTGACCCAGAGTAGGTCTAACCTGAAGCTCGGCTATCAAGCCACCATCTCCGGACAAACTCAATCTAGCAAACATAGCTCTCAAGTCCACGACCACCTTCCTACTCAATGCATCGGCCACTACATTGGCCTTACCCGGATGGTACTCAATAGTAAGATCGTAGTCTTTTAGCAGCTCTAACCATCTACGTTGTCTGAGATTCAAATCTCGCTGAGTCATAATGTACTTCAAACTCTTGTGGTCGGTGTATACTGTGCATTTCTCACCATACAAATAATGCCTCCAAATCTTCAAAGCAAACACAACTGCAGCTAACTCTATGTCATGGGTCGGATAGTTGCGCTCATGGGTCTTCAACTGTCTTGAGGCATAAGCCACCACTCTCTTGTCTTGCATCAGAACACATCCTAACCCTACATAAGAAGCATCACTGTAGACTACATAGTCCTTCCCGGACTCAGGCTGAATCAAAATCGGAGCTTGGGTCAAAGCTTCTTTCAATTTCTCAAAGGCTCTCTGTCTTGCATCTGTCCACTCAAACTGAACACTCTTCTGAAGTAACTGTGTTAATAGGGCGGCTAATTTAGAGAAACCCTCTACAAACCTCCTATAGTATCCGGCTAAGCCTAGGAAGTTACGTACCTCTATCACAGACTTCGGTTGCTTCCACTCAACAATGGCTTCAATCTTCTTCGGATCAACTCTAATCCCATCGGCTGACACCACATGTCCTAAGAAGACTACCTCTCGGATCCAGAATTCACACTTGCTGAGCTTCGCATACAACTGATGATCTAGCAAAGTCTTCAAAACAAGTCTCAAGTGTCGGTCATGGTCTTCTTCAGTTCGAGAGTATACCAATATGTCATCTATAAATACAACCACAAACTGATCTAGATACTGATGAAAAATCCTATTCATCATGTCCATGAAAGCTGCCGGTGCATTAGTCAACCCAAATGGCATGACTAAAAACTCATAGTGACCGTATCTAGTCCTAAAGGATGTCTTCGGTACACCGGCCTCTCTTACCTTTAGCTGGTAATAACCTGATCTCAAATCAATCTTCAAAAAGACAGATGCTCCTCTCAACTGATCAAACAAGTCATCGATTCTAGGCAACGGATATTTGTTCTTCACTGTCAACTGATTTAACTGTCTGTAATCTATGCACATTCGCATACTTCCATCTTTCTTCTTCACAAACAACACCGGTGCACCCCAAGGTGAAGAACTAGGTCGAATAAAACCTCTATCTGTCAATTCTTGCAACTGAGTCTTCAACTCTTTCAATTCTTTCGGTGCCATTCGATACAGAGCAATCGAAACAGGAGATGAATCATAATAAGTCTCAATGCTGAACTCTACCTCTCTGTCCGGTGGTAACCCTGGCAACTCTTCCGGAAACACACTAGGAAAATCACAAACTGTTCGGATGTCCTGAGGTCTAACCTCACTCATGTTAGGGTTCATCACATACGCTAAGTATGCTTCACACCCCAACTCAACTAACCTCTTAGCCTCTAACACTGAAACCACATTGGACAAGAACTTCACGTTCTCACCCACCACTACGATCTCATAATCATCTGTGAGCTTCAAAGAAATCCGCTTAGTTTCAAAATCTATCCTAGCTCTATGCTCCGTGAGCCAATCCATACCCAGAATCACATCAAAACCATAGAAGGGAAGTTCCATCATATCCACTAGAAACACATGCCCCTAAACCATCAATGGACACCTTCGGTACATCTTCCTAACTACTATCGTGTCCCCAAAGGAACTAGTAACACTAACTCCTACCTCTAACATCTCACAAGGCAAATTCAAAGACCGTGCATGCTCACTCAATATGTAGGAATGTGTAAACCCAGAGTCAATCAAAGAAAGCAAACCCAAAGACTGTATCGAGAAGTTACCTGCGATCACATCGGTGTCATGCTGATCTCCCCGCTGAGCATAAACTCTGGCTTGACCTCCGCCCTCTGGCTGAACTGCAACTACATGTGATATGTTCCTCTGACCATCATTCCTCGGCTAGAAGTTTCCTCTACCGCGCCCGCGGCCTCTCTGAAAGTCATTGGCTCGAGCAGGAGCCTGAGCTGGTGCTTGTCCCACCTGATGTGGACAGTCACGCCTGATGTGGTCTCTAGCACCACAACTCCAACAAGAATGGTAATTTCCCCAACACTCACCGGTGTGGTTCCTCCCGCAAGTAGCACATGTGGGCAACTTCCCACCAGCTCTCTGACCCTGATGGCCCCTACCGTGGTTACCGCCACCACGCCTATGATCATACTGATGTCTGTTGTCCCGATGCCTCTTGGCATCACCTCTATCAAAGTTGCTGGACCTCTTACCCGAACTAGATCCACCTGACCGCCTGGTCAAACTCAAACTGTGCTTTAAGTCCTTGGCCCTCACGACCAAGACATCAAAATCGGTGTAATCTGAAGCTAGAGTATAAGTCTTGATCTCTTCATTCAGCCCATATCGGAAGCGGTTACAACGCTCCACCTCGGTAGGTACAAGCTCAGGTGCATACTGACTCAATCTGACAAATCAGATCTCATAATCGGTCACGGACATACTCCCTTGAAGCAATTCCATAAACTCCCTCTTCCTCTCATCAAGGTATCGCGGACCCAAATACTTCTTCCAGAAAGCTGTCTCAAAGAACTTCCAAGTGATCTCGGTCTCATCCATCCCCGAAGTAACGGTGACCCACCAGGTGTAGGCATCACCCTGAAGCAAAGACTCAACGCATCCCAACTTGCGTTCACCAGTACATCCCATCTGAGCAAGAATACGGACGGTCTTCTCAAACCACAACTCTGACCTCTCCGGAGTAGCACCTCTAAACTATTCGGCCCCAAGGCCCCGAAGTCTCTCTAATGGCAATCCGGTGCCCTCACCCTGATGATGAGCTGCCTGGCCTCCAACTACTGCATCCTGGAATGCTCTGGCTATTGCCTGAACCAACGGAGCTAAGTCTATCCCGGCCGGTCCTTGGCCACCTTGACCTCCTTGCGGTCCCTCTCCTTCGGCCCCGGCCTCACCTCTCACTCTTGGTGGAGGAGGTGGTGGTGGTGGAGGTGGTGGAGGAGCTCCAACTCCAACCACTGGCTCTCCCACTTGAGCCTCAACTCTCACAACTGGCTCAACTCTCGGAGCCTCTGCCCGTGGTTCCGGTCGAACCATCCTAGGCCTCTCACGTGGTCTCATGCTTTAGCTAGCAAGGTTTAAACTACAACAACAAACAAATAGGATTACATTAGCCAAAGCAAGGGTCCAATAGTGCTCAAGTATTCCTCTTTCCAAAAATCTTTTTAAATTAAGTAATAGTAGAAATGGGCACTCACTCTACACCAGACACAACAGTTCATGCATTCAGAACATCATACGATCAAGCAAGCATCAAGGGTTCATGGCAAAACATGCATCGAACAACATAAGCATTTAACACATTAAGCTTACCTCACTTACCTGCCCGAGGTCTCGGTAACCTCAGGCTCTGATACCAACAAATGTAACCCCCTCGTCCCGGTCTGGCCGGATGACCGATCCGAGTGAGCCACACGGGGAAAACCGAAGCGAAACCCAAAAGATTCCCCCTCGATTAGCAACCCTATTTTTTTTCTTTTTATTTTAATCTTGTCTAGAGGATGGTTAAACCCTAAGTGATTCACAACAGCAGAAACATACAAGGAAAACACATTCGAACCCCGGCCATGCATAAACAGTCCATTTTTAAGCTTAAAGGCAGACAGTATCGATACCCTTGCCAGGGGTATCGATACCCCCTTTCTAGGTCAACCCAAGAAGTCAACCACGAGAAGACCGTATCGATACCCTTACCAGGGGTATCGATACCCCCTTTCTCGGTCAACCCTCCTTGGTCAACAGAGTAGACCCGTATCGATACTCGGGAACCCCGTATCGATACGCTCTACTCTCACTCAAAACTCCAAATTCCAGTAACTTTGGAGGGTATCGATACCCCAGGAAAAATCTGAGGCCTTTGGGCAAGACAGTATCGATACCCTAGCTAGGGGTATCGATACCCCCTGCACTGCAATTCCTCAATTTCAACTTAAACGACCCCAACACGACTCTAAATGCATTTCTCGACTCACCTAAGCATATAACAACATGTAAGCACACATAATTTAGCCAAGAGAATCAACCATACATGAATTAAGGCATCCATACATAACATTATAATGAGAGAGCAATTTAGGCCATAATATGCATACTCAAAGGCTCAAATGGTCATGAAGCCACAAGTCAATCAAAAGAGGTTTGCACTCAGCATAAGGAAACCTAAAACATCCTAAAGCATGCCATCATACACACCAACATTCATCAAAGTATAACATGATTACAATCCATAATCAATCCAAAACAACATCATTTGAAAGAGTCATACAAGGCTCATACAAACACACCCTATTGCCACATTGCTTAACTACTACAAAATTAACCATACTTGAGCAACAACTTGGAAAGCCCTTCTTGCCTTGCCTCGAGCTAACACCACGCTAATGATCTGCACTGTTGAACATAGAGAGTGTAAGCTATAAGCTTAGTGAGGGTGCTCTAAAACGAAAAACATCAACAATGCAGGGTTCAAGCATGTTAATCCTAGTCTTACATACATCAAGCATATGCATAAAATCAAGTAGACCTAGCTAGGGGTATTGATACCCCTATTGCCACATTGCTTAACTACTACAAAATTAACCATACAAGGCTCATACAAACACACCCTATTGCCACATTGCTTAACTACTACAAAGTTAACCATACAACAACAACTTGGAAAGCCCTTCTTGCCTTGCCTCGAGCTAACACCACGCTAATGATCTGCATTGTTGAACATAGAGAGCGTAAGCTATAAGCTATAAGCTTAGTGAGGGTGCTCTAAAACGAAAAACATCAACAATGCAGGGTTCAAACATGTTAATCCTAGTCTTACATACATCAAGCATAGGCATAAAATCAAGTAGACCTAGCTAGTCTTTCAAGTGGCATATATGGTCTCTCAATCCTATCAAGTTTAAGCATCAACATCCACATCATGCAACAACACCATATACCACAATCACATATCACCATCATATATCACAATACATGAACAAGTTTAATTGGCCACTTTAATTACCCCGATTGTGCGGATATAAACCTCAACAACACTTTACCTCGGTGGGATTTCACTCATCACCGGACCTTGCATGTGCGGGATTCCACTCATTGCATCATGCCCTACGGATGGGATTCCACTCATCATCTCGTAGAAATAAATAAAAGCTTCCGGTGGAATGTTACATCACCGTACTCCTCCTTGATGACTTAACGCCATCAAGGTCACGTACGTTTTGACTCAATTTGTGTGCACACTATCCTAATGATAGATCATTTACAACCGGTAATTATTTAGTGCCAATTATCATCATCAATCACATATTATCAACCACACTCATGCTCATCACATATATCCACATCATGATATATATACATGCACCATATAATCACAAGTACAAGAGCATAGTCATTAAGCACATTGGCATTTAAGGAAAACAAGACTAAATTAACTACTTGGGTTATAAGGAAGTGGCCTACCAAGCACACTTTACACACACACACTACTCATGCTCGAACCAAATTTTAAAACAAGTTAAGACCACTCACCGCCCTTCCTTAGCAATTCGAACCAATCCTCCTACGAACCCGGATTCGGTCCCAAAGCCCCCTCAACGTTTCCTCTTGCTTCAAGTCAAACAAAACACATACATTACTTCCCAATTCAATGCTAACTCATCCATCAACTCACTTTGCAAACACAACCCAATTTCCACAATTTCCCAAACCACCTAATATCTCAAAAACCCAATTTTCGTACTCCAACAACCATTGGCTGAAACACCCATTTCCAAACACCCAAATGACTTCCAAAACATCCCAAATCACCCTCCTAACATAGGTAGACCATCATCCCTTCAATTTCAACATAAAACCCACCAAAAACTGTTGCGTGTAAAAGAGTCTATCGCAATTGTAGTGCAAGTGTACACGACGAAAGTAGTAAGTGATACGAAGTATCGGATATCGTCTCCACAGGGATTGGGCTAATAGCTTCACCTTATTTCACTGCACGAAGTAAAGAAAATAGTTTAAAAAATTGTCATGAAAATATTGAAGAAAACATAAATAAAAGAGTAGGAATATCAAGATAGAGAGAATGGGCTGGTATTGAATTGCTCAGTAGTGCAGGTATTGCAATGCTTAGGAAATTCAGTTCTGTCGTCGTGCCCGTCGCGGCAGCACCTGTCGCGGCGGCTGTCCGTTGGCTGTCGCGGCAGCAAGCACACCAACTCCGTACTTCAAGTTTGGCAAGAATCCCAGATCTGCCTTGGCCTATCCCTAGGTCCAAGTCTGTCGATGATCACGTCTTTGATGATACCTCCCGGCGTGAATCGAAGGATGAACACCGATGTGTATGAATTCTTCCTTAGCCACTTAACCTTGCTCTATCCCTAGGCACAAGATAGTTCAACTATAAACTAGAGAACTTGCTCTTATTTCTTTCGTATACTTAACTCTCCCGATGCTAAGTAAATGGATAACCTCACAATGCTCTCTCGATGCTCTTGCAAGATATTAATAACCAAAATAAGAGAACTTGAAGTTTATTTTATTGAACTTGGAAAATCCTAAAACAAAACAACCCTTGCAACTACTTTACAAGCCAACCCATGGCCCTAGGGGGAATTTAGAACATGTCGACGACGGGTAAACGGCGGAGGGGTTTTAGTTGTCGGTTATGGGGTATATTTCTCCTAGGTTAAAATCTATGCCCTTATATAAGCTTTGGGCTCAAATATTCTAAGTTAACAAGGATTACAACTTTAATTAAAAATAATATTCTAATAAAGACTTAATCTTCAAGTATCCTACTTTTCAGCCGCCTCCTTGTTTCATGGGATTTCCTCTCCTTGAGCTTTGGCTTGTCATATCTTTTTATCCGGGGCTTGGAAAAATATAGGGTTTTCACACGACAGACGAGCATAATTTTCTCTATCTGTCGAGGTCCACTTTGCTTTTCCTCTCTGCAAAACTGCTGTCACCATGATGTCACGGCAGATCCATGGCAGCATCGTCCTCTTTGTCTGCTTGTTCAGTTCAGCTCTTCTGCTTCTCTGCCCTGCGCCTGCCTTCTCCATCTACTATGGCAGCAACCTGCAAAATTAGCCATCTTTTAGTAGAATCCGTGCCTTTAATCCATTTGTGATGTTTTGCTGTAAACTAACCTAAATGCAATGCAATGATGCTTGAATGCAGCAGAAATATGGGTTAAAAAGGGTGTAAATAATAGAACTTTTACACACTCAACACACCCCCAAACTCAAGTTTTTGCTTGCCCTCAAGCAATTAAGACTTAAAAGAAAAATGAATATTTTTGTGTTGGCCTTCAAACAGTGAACTGTCCCTTATCCGTCGCTCATTCTCTGTGGCGGCAGCAACCTGTCGGAAATATTAGGATCTGTCCGAAATCTCACTATAGTCCTCGTGCAGTGTGTGCATGCTTGTGAACAGTTATATGCTAAGACTCTCTTAGTTTCACTAGAATCTTCAACTTTTAACTCGAATTTTTATGCCAAAGTTTATCTTTTTGAAGGCACATTTTCATGCTTCTTTTCTTCTATTTTCAAGCTAAGTTTTACTAGAGCCAGTTTTAGGCACCTCTAGGTTTTTTTTTTGAATTTCTTTTGCTAAACTTCTTTCCTAGAGCCAATGTTAGGCACCTCTAGGGGCTATTCAAGTACTAAGCATCCTATTCTAGTTTGGCTAAAAGAAATCTAAGCAATATAACAGTCACAATGGTGTTTAAGTTTTTCAGAACTATAGAAAGGCTCTAAACTTCTCCTTAAATTGTCCTAAAGATGCTGCTACGACAGAGCTGTCATGACAGGTAAGTTAACTTCACAGTTTTACGCCAACAGTTAATCTTTTCTGATTTTTTTTAGAGAACTTAATAAAAGACACACAAATTAATTAAAGATGTACTAAGACTCCATTAAAATGGAGGGTTGCCACCCCCAAACTCGAGGGTTGCATTGCTCTCAATGCAAATGACAGATAAAAATGAAGGCAGGTACATCACAAAATAGAAATAAAGCAGGCAGCAATAAAAAGAAAATAAAAGACTTAGATTTTAATCGATGTCTTCACTGCTGCTGCTGACGCGGATCTGGTGGCGGCGTCTGGGTGGTGGGGCAGGCTGGGCAGGTTGCTCCACGACCTGGATGTCAGAGCTGCTGCCACTATCCCAAGTGCTGCTGGTGGTGGTGCTGGCCTTGGGCATTCTTTTTCTGTCTGCCACATGTTTCTGCCTCTTGACAGGCGTGAACTCTTTTGCCAAATTCCTCCTAATAGGAGGGTCGGACTCACTATCATCAGAGGCAGGTCGCTTCCTTCCTCGGGCGGAGGTTTCGGCCGTTGGACTGCCAGCTGCCGTCGGGGTAGGTGATGGGGTGGAAGCAGCAGAGTGTGCATGGGGGGAGGCAGGTGGCGTAGGTGTGTGGACAGGGTAGGGGATGTGGAAATAGTGGGCAGGGAAGGTGGGGAAAATAACATCGGGATAATTTAAAGTGATGGTAATGAAATTTACCGTCGAGTTGGCGAAATCCCGGATGAATGTCATCAACCCCATTTGTCTGTCTTCCACCCGTTGTATTGCAGCAAGGATCTGGGCAGATTGGTCTGTCTGGGCGGTGGCGGCGGCAGGTTCAGAGGCAGGCTCCTCGGATGATTCTGTTGGGGAGGCAGCCGGGTTGAAGAAGGAGAGGGGGTAGCGACTATCAGCTCCATGAGGCTGTTAATGTTGTTGTATGTCCAGCCTCTGCCCTGGATCAGTTTGTCGGTGGTGGCCTCTGGACGGCAACGCAGCGGCAAAGGGAAGTGATCATAAATGGTAGGCAGAGGCGCGAGGTTGTCCGAAATATGCAGTCCAAAACACTTTCGCTCATATAGCGGCCCACGTTGATAGGCCGGTCGTTCATGATTGAGTGAATGAGGGCGAGCCGCTGCTGGTCCATCGTCGTGTGATGGGAAGACGGCAGGATACGCTTTTTGATGAAAGCGTTTCAGAGTTTGGCTTCAGGGAGTAGCTGCCCCCTTTTTACAGAGTTGGGGTTCTTTTTGCTCTTGTTCCATGTTGTTCCTTCCTCTGTCACCTCCGCCATGACAACACCGTAGGCGGCAAAATCGAGGGTGTCTAAAAATTGCTGATGGGCATCGTCGTTGGGGCCAAAATATAGGCCATACATGTGGTTGATGCTGTCAGCTGTAAATGGTACCTCTACCCCTCGGACGGTGACTGATGTTGTCGTTCTGCTGTCGATGGCAGCATAAAACTCCCTCACCAATGTGTCATTGAGTTCTGCAGGTTGTGCTGCGAACTGCTCCCATAGCTGAGTCCGTATCGCCTTAGCGATGAATGGTCGGAGCCCCATGTTGGCTGCCTTGCGGACGTAGATGAATCCTCTTTCCTCCCATAATTCCTTGGTGGCAAACGACTGTGGTGTAGGTGCTGCTGCTGAAGAGGTGGAAGCAGCACTGCGACGGGTACGTCTGGAAGACATTTTAGTTGCAAGGGTTGTGAAAGTAAAGAAAACAAATAAAACGAGAGGAGAAAGCAAGTAAGAATAAGCAGAAGTGAGGAAAATGAAAATGAAAACGGGGTTTTATAGCGGTCGAGTTGCTGCCCGTTTAATGCTGTAACGGCAGGCGTGAATAACGGGGCCATTGATGAGATTTGGCGTGTCTGACGCGTCTGACACGCATTTATGCGTCTGTTACGCGTCTGCCACACGCTTCTGCGTCTGCCGTGTCAGTCTGTTGACAGCCTGTCTTATCCGTGTCTGCGGCGGCAGCTGGAACGACAGGCTTCAATAAATGGGCTCTGTTGGGCTGATGGATGGATGGTGGGCTTGTGTCACTTCTTCTTTTCTTCTTGACTCCTTTATTTCCTAAAAACAGAAATTATAAAAAGAAAACATTATTCGAATAAAATAAACCTTATTTCCTAATAAATAATAAATAATAAAAATAAATAAAACCCCATCAGTGCTGAAACTGTAGTCTGAAGATCTACCTTCAGCTATATCTTGCACGTGAGGTGCCAAAGATCTATCTAATAGTTGTTTCTCTCTAATCATCTGACCCAGAGTAGGTCTAACCTGAAGCTCGGCTATCAAGCCACCATCTCCGGACAAACTCAATCTAGCAAACATAGCTCTCAAGTCCACGACCACCTTCCTACTCAATGCATCGGCCACTACATTGGCCTTACCCGGATGGTACTCAATAGTAAGATCGTAGTCTTTTAGCAGCTCTAACCATCTACGTTGTCTGAGATTCAAATCTCGCTGAGTCATAATGTACTTCAAACTCTTGTGGTCGGTGTATACTGTGCATTTCTCACCATACAAATAATGCCTCCAAATCTTCAAAGCAAACACAACTGCAGCTAACTCTATGTCATGGGTCGGATAGTTGCGCTCATGGGTCTTCAACTGTCTTGAGGCATAAGCCACCACTCTCTTGTCTTGCATCAGAACACATCCTAACCCTACATAAGAAGCATCACTGTAGACTACATAGTCCTTCCCGGACTCAGGCTGAATCAAAATCGGAGCTTGGGTCAAAGCTTCTTTCAATTTCTCAAAGGCTCTCTGTCTTGCATCTGTCCACTCAAACTGAACACTCTTCTGAAGTAACTGTGTTAATAGGGCGGCTAATTTAGAGAAACCCTCTACAAACCTCCTATAGTATCCGGCTAAGCCTAGGAAGTTACGTACCTCTATCACAGACTTCGGTTGCTTCCACTCAACAATGGCTTCAATCTTCTTCGGATCAACTCTAATCCCATCGGCTGACACCACATGTCCTAAGAAGACTACCTCTCGGATCCAGAATTCACACTTGCTGAGCTTCGCATACAACTGATGATCTAGCAAAGTCTTCAAAACAAGTCTCAAGTGTCGGTCATGGTCTTCTTCAGTTCGAGAGTATACCAATATGTCATCTATAAATACAACCACAAACTGATCTAGATACTGATGAAAAATCCTATTCATCATGTCCATGAAAGCTGCCGGTGCATTAGTCAACCCAAATGGCATGACTAAAAACTCATAGTGACCGTATCTAGTCCTAAAGGATGTCTTCGGTACACCGGCCTCTCTTACCTTTAGCTGGTAATAACCTGATCTCAAATCAATCTTCAAAAAGACAGATGCTCCTCTCAACTGATCAAACAAGTCATCGATTCTAGGCAACGGATATTTGTTCTTCACTGTCAACTGATTTAACTGTCTGTAATCTATGCACATTCGCATACTTCCATCTTTCTTCTTCACAAACAACACCGGTGCACCCCAAGGTGAAGAACTAGGTCGAATAAAACCTCTATCTGTCAATTCTTGCAACTGAGTCTTCAACTCTTTCAATTCTTTCGGTGCCATTCGATACAGAGCAATCGAAACAGGAGATGAATCATAATAAGTCTCAATGCTGAACTCTACCTCTCTGTCCGGTGGTAACCCTGGCAACTCTTCCGGAAACACACTAGGAAAATCACAAACTGTTCGGATGTCCTGAGGTCTAACCTCACTCATGTTAGGGTTCATCACATACGCTAAGTATGCTTCACACCCCAACTCAACTAACCTCTTAGCCTCTAACACTGAAACCACATTGGACAAGAACTTCACGTTCTCACCCACCACTACGATCTCATAATCATCTGTGAGCTTCAAAGAAATCCGCTTAGTTTCAAAATCTATCCTAGCTCTATGCTCCGTGAGCCAATCCATACCCAGAATCACATCAAAACCATAGAAGGGAAGTTCCATCATATCCACTAGAAACACATGCCCCTAAACCATCAATGGACACCTTCGGTACATCTTCCTAACTACTATCGTGTCCCCAAAGGAACTAGTAACACTAACTCCTACCTCTAACATCTCACAAGGCAAATTCAAAGACCGTGCATGCTCACTCAATATGTAGGAATGTGTAAACCCAGAGTCAATCAAAGAAAGCAAACCCAAAGACTGTATCGAGAAGTTACCTGCGATCACATCGGTGTCATGCTGATCTCCCCGCTGAGCATAAACTCTGGCTTGACCTCCGCCCTCTGGCTGAACTGCAACTACATGTGATATGTTCCTCTGACCATCATTCCTCGGCTAGAAGTTTCCTCTACCGCGCCCGCGGCCTCTCTGAAAGTCATTGGCTCGAGCAGGAGCCTGAGCTGGTGCTTGTCCCACCTGATGTGGACAGTCACGCCTGATGTGGTCTCTAGCACCACAACTCCAACAAGAATGGTAATTTCCCCAACACTCACCGGTGTGGTTCCTCCCGCAAGTAGCACATGTGGGCAACTTCCCACCAGCTCTCTGACCCTGATGGCCCCTACCGTGGTTACCGCCACCACGCCTATGATCATACTGATGTCTGTTGTCCCGATGCCTCTTGGCATCACCTCTATCAAAGTTGCTGGACCTCTTACCCGAACTAGATCCACCTGACCGCCTGGTCAAACTCAAACTGTGCTTTAAGTCCTTGGCCCTCACGACCAAGACATCAAAATCGGTGTAATCTGAAGCTAGAGTATAAGTCTTGATCTCTTCATTCAGCCCATATCGGAAGCGGTTACAACGCTCCACCTCGGTAGGTACAAGCTCAGTTGCATACTGACTCAATCTGACAAATCAGATCTCATAATCGGTCACGGACATACTCCCTTGAAGCAATTCCATAAACTCCCTCTTCCTCTCATCAAGGTATCGCGGACCCAAATACTTCTTCCAGAAAGCTGTCTCAAAGAACTTCCAAGTGATCTCGGTCTCATCCATCCCCGAAGTAACGGTGACCCACCAGGTGTAGGCATCACCCTGAAGCAAAGACTCAACGCATCCCAACTTGCGTTCACCAGTACATCCCATCTGAGCAAGAATACGGACGGTCTTCTCAAACCACAACTCTGACCTCTCCGGAGTAGCACCTCTAAACTATTCGGCCCCAAGGCCCCGAAGTCTCTCTAATGGCAATCCGGTGCCCTCACCCTGATGATGAGCTGCCTGGCCTCCAGCTACTGCATCCTGGAATGCTCTGGCTATTGCCTGAACCAACGGAGCTAAGTCTATCCCGGCCGGTCCTTGGCCACCTTGACCTCCTTGCGGTCCCTCTCCTTCGGCCCCGGCCTCACCTCTCACTCTTGGTGGAGGAGGTGGTGGTGGTGGAGGTGGTGGAGGAGCTCCAACTCCAACCACTGGCTCTCCCACTTGAGCCTCAACTCTCACAACTGGCTCAACTCTCGGAGCCTCTGCCCGTGGTTCCGGTCGAACCATCCTAGGCCTCTCACGTGGTCTCATGCTTTAGCTAGCAAGGTTTAAACTACAACAACAAACAAATAGGATTACATTAGCCAAAGCAAGGGTCCAATAGTGCTCAAGTATTCCTCTTTCCAAAAATCTTTTTAAATTAAGTAATAGTAGAAATGGGCACTCACTCTACACCAGACACAACAGTTCATGCATTCAGAACATCATACGATCAAGCAAGCATCAAGGGTTCATGGCAAAACATGCATCGAACAACATAAGCATTTAACACATTAAGCTTACCTCACTTACCTGCCCGAGGTCTCGGTAACCTCAGGCTCTGATACCAACAAATGTAACCCCCTCGTCCCGGTCTGGCCGGATGACCGATCCGAGTGAGCCACACGGGGAAAACCGAAGCGAAACCCAAAAGATTCCCCCTCGATTAGCAACCCTATTTTTTTTCTTTTTATTTTAATCTTGTCTAGAGGATGGTTAAACCCTAAGTGATTCACAACAGCAGAAACATACAAGGAAAACACATTCGAACCCCGGCCATGCATAAACAGTCCATTTTTAAGCTTAAAGGCAGACAGTATCGATACCCTTGCCAGGGGTATCGATACCCCCTTTCTAGGTCAACCCAAGAAGTCAACCACGAGAAGACCGTATCGATACCCTTACCAGGGGTATCGATACCCCCTTTCTCGGTCAACCCTCCTTGGTCAACAGAGTAGACCCGTATCGATACTCGGGAACCCCGTATCGATACGCTCTACTCTCACTCAAAACTCCAAATTCCAGTAACTTTGGAGGGTATCGATACCCCAGGAAAAATCTGAGGCCTTTGGGCAAGACAGTATCGATACCCTAGCTAGGGGTATCGATACCCCCTGCACTGCAATTCCTCAATTTCAACTTAAACGACCCCAACACGACTCTAAATGCATTTCTCGACTCACCTAAGCATATAACAACATGTAAGCACACATAATTTAGCCAAGAGAATCAACCATACATGAATTAAGGCATCCATACATAACATTATAATGAGAGAGCAATTTAGGCCATAATATGCATACTCAAAGGCTCAAATGGTCATGAAGCCACAAGTCAATCAAAAGAGGTTTGCACTCAGCATAAGGAAACCTAAAACATCCTAAAGCATGCCATCATACACACCAACATTCATCAAAGTATAACATGATTACAATCCATAATCAATCCAAAACAACATCATTTGAAAGAGTCATACAAGGCTCATACAAACACACCCTATTGCCACATTGCTTAACTACTACAAAATTAACCATACTTGAGCAACAACTTGGAAAGCCCTTCTTGCCTTGCCTCGAGCTAACACCACGCTAATGATCTGCACTGTTGAACATAGAGAGTGTAAGCTATAAGCTTAGTGAGGGTGCTCTAAAACGAAAAACATCAACAATGCAGGGTTCAAGCATGTTAATCCTAGTCTTACATACATCAAGCATATGCATAAAATCAAGTAGACCTAGCTAGGGGTATTGATACCCCTATTGCCACATTGCTTAACTACTACAAAATTAACCATACAAGGCTCATACAAACACACCCTATTGCCACATTGCTTAACTACTACAAAGTTAACCATACAACAACAACTTGGAAAGCCCTTCTTGCCTTGCCTCGAGCTAACACCACGCTAATGATCTGCATTGTTGAACATAGAGAGCGTAAGCTATAAGCTATAAGCTTAGTGAGGGTGCTCTAAAACGAAAAACATCAACAATGCAGGGTTCAAACATGTTAATCCTAGTCTTACATACATCAAGCATAGGCATAAAATCAAGTAGACCTAGCTAGTCTTTCAAGTGGCATATATGGTCTCTCAATCCTATCAAGTTTAAGCATCAACATCCACATCATGCAACAACACCATATACCACAATCACATATCACCATCATATATCACAATACATGAACAAGTTTAATTGGCCACTTTAATTACCCCGATTGTGCGGATATAAACCTCAACAACACTTTACCTCGGTGGGATTTCACTCATCACCGGACCTTGCATGTGCGGGATTCCACTCATTGCATCATGCCCTACGGATGGGATTCCACTCATCATCTCGTAGAAATAAATAAAAGCTTCCGGTGGAATGTTACATCACCGTACTCCTCCTTGATGACTTAACGCCATCAAGGTCACGTACGTTTTGACTCAATTTGTGTGCACACTATCCTAATGATAGATCATTTACAACCGGTAATTATTTAGTGCCAATTATCATCATCAATCACATATTATCAACCACACTCATGCTCATCACATATATCCACATCATGATATATATACATGCACCATATAATCACAAGTACAAGAGCATAGTCATTAAGCACATTGGCATTTAAGGAAAACAAGACTAAATTAACTACTTGGGTTATAAGGAAGTGGCCTACCAAGCACACTTTACACACACACACTACTCATGCTCGAACCAAATTTTAAAACAAGTTAAGACCACTCACCGCCCTTCCTTAGCAATTCGAACCAATCCTCCTACGAACCCGGATTCGGTCCCAAAGCCCCCTCAACGTTTCCTCTTGCTTCAAGTCAAACAAAACACATACATTACTTCCCAATTCAATGCTAACTCATCCATCAACTCACTTTGCAAACACAACCCAATTTCCACAATTTCCCAAACCACCTAATATCTCAAAAACCCAATTTTCGTACTCCAACAACCATTGGCTGAAACACCCATTTCCAAACACCCAAATGACTTCCAAAACATCCCAAATCACCCTCCTAACATAGGTAGACCATCATCCCTTCAATTTCAACATAAAACCCACCAAAAACTGTTGCGTGTAAAAGAGTCTATCGCAATTGTAGTGCAAGTGTACACGACGAAAGTAGTAAGTGATACGAAGTATCGGATATCGTCTCCACAGGGATTGGGCTAATAGCTTCACCTTATTTCACTGCACGAAGTAAAGAAAATAGTTTAAAAAATTGTCATGAAAATATTGAAGAAAACATAAATAAAAGAGTAGGAATATCAAGATAGAGAGAATGGGCTGGTATTGAATTGCTCAGTAGTGCAGGTATTGCAATGCTTAGGAAATTCAGTTCTGTCGTCGTGCCCGTCGCGGCAGCACCTGTCGCGGCGGCTGTCCGTTGGCTGTCGCGGCAGCAAGCACACCAACTCCGTACTTCAAGTTTGGCAAGAATCCCAGATCTGCCTTGGCCTATCCCTAGGTCCAAGTCTGTCGATGATCACGTCTTTGATGATACCTCCCGGCGTGAATCGAAGGATGAACACCGATGTGTATGAATTCTTCCTTAGCCACTTAACCTTGCTCTATCCCTAGGCACAAGATAGTTCAACTATAAACTAGAGAACTTGCTCTTATTTCTTTCGTATACTTAACTCTCCCGATGCTAAGTAAATGGATAACCTCACAATGCTCTCTCGATGCTCTTGCAAGATATTAATAACCAAAATAAGAGAACTTGAAGTTTATTTTATTGAACTTGGAAAATCCTAAAACAAAACAACCCTTGCAACTACTTTACAAGCCAACCCATGGCCCTAGGGGGAATTTAGAACATGTCGACGACGGGTAAACGGCGGAGGGGTTTTAGTTGTCGGTTATGGGGTATATTTCTCCTAGGTTAAAATCTATGCCCTTATATAAGCTTTGGGCTCAAATATTCTAAGTTAACAAGGATTACAACTTTAATTAAAAATAATATTCTAATAAAGACTTAATCTTCAAGTATCCTACTTTTCAGCCGCCTCCTTGTTTCATGGGATTTCCTCTCCTTGAGCTTTGGCTTGTCATATCTTTTTATCCGGGGCTTGGAAAAATATAGGGTTTTCACACGACAGACGAGCATAATTTTCTCTATCTGTCGAGGTCCACTTTGCTTTTCCTCTCTGCAAAACTGCTGTCACCATGATGTCACGGCAGATCCATGGCAGCATCGTCCTCTTTGTCTGCTTGTTCAGTTCAGCTCTTCTGCTTCTCTGCCCTGCGCCTGCCTTCTCCATCTACTATGGCAGCAACCTGCAAAATTAGCCATCTTTTAGTAGAATCCGTGCCTTTAATCCATTTGTGATGTTTTGCTGTAAACTAACCTAAATGCAATGCAATGATGCTTGAATGCAGCAGAAATATGGGTTAAAAAGGGTGTAAATAATAGAACTTTTACACACTCAACACACCCCCAAACTCAAGTTTTTGCTTGCCCTCAAGCAATTAAGACTTAAAAGAAAAATGAATATTTTTGTGTTGGCCTTCAAACAGTGAACTGTCCCTTATCCGTCGCTCATTCTCTGTGGCGGCAGCAACCTGTCGGAAATATTAGGATCTGTCCGAAATCTCACTATAGTCCTCGTGCAGTGTGTGCATGCTTGTGAACAGTTATATGCTAAGACTCTCTTAGTTTCACTAGAATCTTCAACTTTTAACTCGAATTTTTATGCCAAAGTTTATCTTTTTGAAGGCACATTTTCATGCTTCTTTTCTTCTATTTTCAAGCTAAGTTTTACTAGAGCCAGTTTTAGGCACCTCTAGGTTTTTTTTTTGAATTTCTTTTGCTAAACTTCTTTCCTAGAGCCAATGTTAGGCACCTCTAGGGGCTATTCAAGTACTAAGCATCCTATTCTAGTTTGGCTAAAAGAAATCTAAGCAATATAACAGTCACAATGGTGTTTAAGTTTTTCAGAACTATAGAAAGGCTCTAAACTTCTCCTTAAATTGTCCTAAAGATGCTGCTACGACAGAGCTGTCATGACAGGTAAGTTAACTTCACAGTTTTACGCCAACAGTTAATCTTTTCTGATTTTTTTTAGAGAACTTAATAAAAGACACACAAATTAATTAAAGATGTACTAAGACTCCATTAAAATGGAGGGTTGCCACCCCCAAACTCGAGGGTTGCATTGCTCTCAATGCAAATGACAGATAAAAATGAAGGCAGGTACATCACAAAATAGAAATAAAGCAGGCAGCAATAAAAAGAAAATAAAAGACTTAGATTTTAATCGATGTCTTCACTGCTGCTGCTGACGCGGATCTGGTGGCGGCGTCTGGGTGGTGGGGCAGGCTGGGCAGGTTGCTCCACGACCTGGATGTCAGAGCTGCTGCCACTATCCCAAGTGCTGCTGGTGGTGGTGCTGGCCTTGGGCATTCTTTTTCTGTCTGCCACATGTTTCTGCCTCTTGACAGGCGTGAACTCTTTTGCCAAATTCCTCCTAATAGGAGGGTCGGACTCACTATCATCAGAGGCAGGTCGCTTCCTTCCTCAGGCGGAGGTTTCGGCCGTTGGACTGCCAGCTGCCGTCGGGGTAGGTGATGGGGTGGAAGCAGCAGAGTGTGCATGGGGGGAGGCAGGTGGCGTAGGTGTGTGGACAGGGTAGGGGATGTGGAAATAGTGGGCAGGGAAGGTGGGGAAAATAACATCGGGATAATTTAAAGTGATGGTAATGAAATTTACCGTCGAGTTGGCGAAATCCCGGATGAATGTCATCAACCCCATTTGTCTGTCTTCCACCCGTTGTATTGCAGCAAGGATCTGGGCAGATTGGTCTGTCTGGGCGGTGGCGGCGGCAGGTTCAGAGGCAGGCTCCTCGGATGATTCTGTTGGGGAGGCAGCCGGGTTGAAGAAGGAGAGGGGGTAGCGACTATCAGCTCCATGAGGCTGTTAATGTTGTTGTATGTCCAGCCTCTGCCCTGGATCAGTTTGTCGGTGGTGGCCTCTGGACGGCAACGCAGCGGCAAAGGGAAGTGATCATAAATGGTAGGCAGAGGCGCGAGGTTGTCCGAAATATGCAGTCCAAAACACTTTCGCTCATATAGCGGCCCACGTTGATAGGCCGGTCGTTCATGATTGAGTGAATGAGGGCGAGCCGCTGCTGGTCCACCGTCGTGTGATGGGAAGACGGCAGGATACGCTTTTTGATGAAAGCGTTCCAGAGTTTGGCTTCAGGGAGTAGCTGCCCCCTTTTTACAGAGTTGGGGTTCTTTTTGCTCTTGTTCCATGTTGTTCCTTCCTCTGTCACCTCCGCCATGACAACACCGTAGGCGGCAAAATCGAGGGTGTCTAAAAATTGCTGATGGGCATCGTCGTTGGGGCCAAAATATAGGCCATACATGTGGTTGATGCTGTCAGCTGTAAATGGTACCTCTACCCCTCGGACGGTGACTGATGTTGTCGTTCTGCTGTCGATGGCAGCATAAAACTCCCTCACCAATGTGTCATTGAGTTCTGCAGGTTGTGCTGCGAACTGCTCCCATAGCTGAGTCCGTATCGCCTTAGCGATGAATGGTCGGAGCCCCATGTTGGCTGCCTTGCGGACGTAGATGAATCCTCTTTCCTCCCATAATTCCTTGGTGGCAAACGACTGTGGTGTAGGTGCTGCTGCTGAAGAGGTGGAAGCAGCACTGCGACGGGTACGTCTGGAAGACATTTTAGTTGCAAGGGTTGTGAAAGTAAAGAAAACAAATAAAACGAGAGGAGAAAGCAAGTAAGAATAAGCAGAAGTGAGGAAAATGAAAATGAAAACGGGGTTTTATAGCGGTCGAGTTGCTGCCCGTTTAATGCTGTAACGGCAGGCGTGAATAACGGGGCCATTGATGAGATTTGGCGTGTCTGACGCGTCTGACACGCATTTATGCGTCTGTTACGCGTCTGCCACACGCTTCTGCGTCTGCCGTGTCAGTCTGTTGACAGCCTGTCTTATCCGTGTCTGCGGCGGCAGCTGGAACGACAGGCTTCAATAAATGGGCTCTGTTGGGCTGATGGATGGATGGTGGGCTTGTGTCACTTCTTCTTTTCTTCTTGACTCCTTTATTTCCTAAAAACAGAAATTATAAAAAGAAAACATTATTCGAATAAAATAAACCTTATTTCCTAATAAATAATAAAAATAAATAAACAAAAATAAAATTTAGGTTAAATTAGGGATGCCTTGTGGGGCATCTCCTAAAGTAACCACTTCCTGTATTCCTGGGGCTTTAGTCCCCTGATAATGCTTGAGGCGCTGTCCATTGACTTTGAAATGGTGCCCGTCTTTTAATGATCGGATAGTGATGACACCATGGGGAAAAACTTGTACCACTTGGAACGGGCCAGACCATCTAGACTTTAGCTTTCCTGGGAAGAGTTTAAGTCTAGAATTGAACAACAACACAAGCTGCCCTGGGCAGAACTGTCGTGGCAGCAACTTCCTGTCATGCCACTTCTTTGTTTTCTCCTTGTATATTCTTGCATTGTCGTAGGCCATTGTCCTTATTTCTTCAATCTCGTTCAAATCTAACAGCCTTTTCTGGCCTGCCTTGTCCAAGTCCATATTCACTGCCTTGATTAACCAATATGCTTTGTGCTCGATCTCGATAGGCAAGTGACAGGTTTTTCCATAAATCAATCGGTATGGAGACATGCCCAACGGAGTCTTGAAAGCTGTCCTATATGCCCATAATGCATCATTAAGGATTAAAGACCAATCTTTCCTAGTTGGTTTAACCATCTTCTCAAGAATGTTATTAACTTCCCTATTGGATATCTCAGCTTGTCCATTGGTCTGTGGGTGGTATGTTGTCGCGATCCTGTGCTTGACACCATATTTCTTCAAGGCGACAGCAATTACCCTATTATCAAAATGTCTCCCTTCATCACTGATAATCGCCTTAGGGATGCCAAATCTAGAAAAAATGTTATTGTGCAAAAACTTTTGGACTGTCTTGGCATCATTCTTTTGAGTGGCGATGGCTTCAACCCACTTAGAGACATAATCCATTGCTAGGAGGATGTATAGATTTCCACATGACGATGGAAAAGGTCCCATAAAATCAATCCCCCAAACGTCGAAGATCTCGACTTCTAGAATGTTCTGCAGTGGCATCTCGTTTCTCCTCGAGATGTTACCTGTCCGCTGGCACCTGTCACAGTTCTTGTAAAACTCCTGTGCATCTTTATACAGTGTCGGCCAGTAGAACCCTGACTGCAGCACCTTGGCAGCAGTTTTATTGCCTCCTAAGTGACCTCCATATTGTGAAGCATGGCAGTGATGGAGAATGTCTTCTTGCTCTTCTTGTGGTACACACCTCCTTATAACCTGATCTGCGCATAGTTTGAAAAGAAAAGGTTCGTCCCAATAATAATGCTTAACATCATTTTGGAACCTTTTCCTGGCTTGATAATTAAGATTAGAAGGAAGTATTCTGCTAACTATAAAATTAACGAAATCAACATATCAGGGAAGTTCAGAAGACTTACCTGCCGCCATGGCTGTTGCGGCAGCGATTGCGGCAGCAAAGAGCTGCTCATCTGGGAAGGTCTCCAGTATGTTTGTCTCGTCGATTGGTAGACTCTGTCCCTTCTCCAACCTTGACAAGTGGTCTGCCACCTGATTTTCTGTCCCTTTTTTGTCCTTGATCTCAAGGTCGAATTCTTGTAATAGCAAGATCCACCGTATCAATCTAGGCTTTGTGTCCTTTTTCGCGAACAGATACTTAAGGGCAAAATGGTCTGTGTGCACTATTACCTTCGTCCCAAGTATGTAAGAACGAAACTTGTCGATGGAGAACACCACAGCTAACAGCTCCTTTTCTGTGGTGGTGTAGTTCACTTGGGCGTCATTCAATGTCTTGCTGGCATAATATATGACATGAAACAGCTTATCTCTGCGCTGCCCAAGTGCTGCCCCGACAGCATAGTCACTAGCATCACACATAATCTCAAATGGCTGTGTCTAGTCTGGTGGCTGTACTATAGGGGCTGTTACTAGTTTTTCCTTCAGAACCTCGAATGCTTCAGTACATTCTTCATTAAAGTCAAAGGGTCGGTTCTGCTCTAAGAGATGGCATAGGGGTTTGGTGATTTTTGAGAAATTTGCAATGGATCTCCGATAAAAACCAGCATGCCCTAAAAAACTCCTAATGCCCTTGACTGTGGTCGGCAGCGGCAGTTTCTCAATTACTTCAATCTTAGCCCTGTCGACTTCTATCCCGCGGTAGCTAATCTTATGGCCAAGGACTATCCCTTCGTCCACCATAAAGTGGCATTTTTCCCAATTTAGAACAAGATTAGCTTTTTCACATCTTTCAAGTACCTTTTGAAGATTGCCGAGGCATCTCTCAAAATCGTCTCCAAAGACGGAAAAATCATCCATAAAAATCTCTAGGAAGTCCTCTACCATGTCGGAGAATATGGCCATCATGCACCTTTGGAAGGTGGCGGGTGCATTACATAGTCCAAACGGCATCCTCCTAAAAGCGTACGTTCCGTAGGGGCATGTAAAAGTCGTCTTTTCTTGATCTTCCGGTGCGATAGCAATTTGGTTGTAACCTGAATAACCATCAAGAAAACAATAGTAAGGTTTACCCGCTAATCTATCAAGCATTTGATCAATAAAGGGTAAAGGAAAGTGGTCCTTTTGGGTAGCTTTGTTAAGCTTCCGATAGTCCATACAAACCTTCCAACCGGTCACAGTCCTGGTTGGGATTAACTCATTGTTCTCGTTGGTTATCACGGTCATTCCTCCTTTCTTGGGAACACATTGCACCGGGCTCACCCATTTGCTGTCGGAGATGGCGTAAATAATACCAGCATCTAACCACTTGATTATCTCTTTACGCACTACCTCCTTCATCGCATGGTTTAGCCGCCTTTGGGCATCAATAGTCGGCTTATGATCTTCCTCTAGAAGGATTTTGTGCATGCATAACGCCGGACTAATGCCTTGTATATCAGCAATCGTCCATCCAATCGCCTTTTTGTGCTGCCTTAGCATGCCGATTAGCTGCTGTTCCTGTTCCTGTGGCAGCTTAGCAGAGATGATTACGGGCAGTGTGTCATTGGAACCAAGATAAGCATATTTTAACTGCCCTGGCAGGGGCTTAAGTTCTAAGGCAGGTGGTTCAACAGTAGATGGTTTTTGGATTAAATGGTCATCCGAAGTATAATTCAAAGGTTCGAATAACTTACCTGGACGATGGCCTAACCAGTTTACCTCCTCCTGACCTTCAGTATCAGATTCAGAGGAGTCACTGTCGTCAGTGCTGTCGTCGTTGCTGTCGTGACAGACCTGTAAGTGGCTGTCGCGGTAGTGACCAAATTTTATATCATGACAGCCCGACCTGATGCAGGGTTGATCAAGGGTTACTTCAATGATAGCCTTGCATTCCTCATCCACATCAGCATGTTTCATCGCTTGGAGAACATTCAACTTAATCTCTTGATCGTTCACTCGCATGGTGAGTTCTCCTTTCTCCACATCAATCAGTGATCTTCCCGTGGCTAAGAAGGGTCGGCCAAGGATGACTGGTGCGTTTTCGTCTGCCTCACAATCTAAAACAAGAAAGTCAGCAGGGAAAATAAACTTATCCACTCTTACCAGAATATCTTCAATTTTTCCCTCTGGATGAACGTAAGAGCGGTCTGCCAGCTGCAGAGTTACTGTCGTGGGCCACGCCTTTCCAATACCTAATTTCTGAAAAACAGACTTTGGCATTAAATTAACACTAGCACCAAGATCACAAAGTGCCTTACCCACAAATTTGTTTTCGATTACGCAAGGTATGATGAAACTCCCTGGATCCTTCTTCTTCTAGGGTGGCTGCCGGTGAAGAATACTCATGCAACCTTCTGTCATCTTTACCGTTTCAAATTCCCCAAGTTTAGATTTTTTCGATATAACATCCTTGAGAAATTTAGCATAACCGCGCATCTCCCTAACGGCATCTAATAGCGGAATATTAATGTGAACCTGCTTAAAAATATCATAAATCTTTTTAAGTTGAGATTCTTGCTTAGCTTGCTGTATCTGTTGAGGGAAAGGTGGCGGAGGACGGTAATCAGCAATACGTCCTTCCCACTGCATGCGAATCTGAGGACAATAATCATCTTTTTTCTCCTCTGTCGCTTCTGCTGTCGTGACAGGCTCATCGGCAGCAGTCTGTTTATCACCTGTCGGGGCAGCTTCCTCGGCAGGTTTATCCAAGGCAGGTTCCTTTACTGTTTCAGCTTCTTTTTCCGGCCCTGGTAGTTTCTTCCCACTCCTAGTAGTAATTGCCTTACATTGCTCATGTGTGGGCGGTCTAGCATTTTCAGTATTGCTAGGGAATCCTCCATTCTGCCTCGGCTTAATATGTTGCGAAACCTGACCCATTTGTGTCTCCAGAGATTTCAAAGTAGCTTCATGATTTGTCATCCTCATCTCGGTTTTATCCATAAAGGTTTCTGTCTTCTTGACAAACTGATTCATATTATCCATATACGTACCGGTCTGAGACATAAAGGTGGCCAGAGTCTGTTCCAATATACTGCTCGTGGCAGGTGGTGGCTGCTGTTGCTGCTGCGGCGGCAGTTGCGGCAGCAGTTGCTGTCGCGTTAGCAATCTAGGTCCTCTCTGATTCTGATTGTGTGCTTGCGGATTCAGGGCGTTGTTAGGATTACTCCAGGAAAATTTGGGATCCTTCCTCCAATTGGGATTATAATTGTTGGAATTGTAATTTGGCTTGTAATTTCCAACATATTTTCCCTCTTCTATTTATATTGGGCACTCATCCCGACTATGATTTCCCTCACAGATGGTACAAACTTCCTCGACAGCAAATCCTTGTAATTCATCATCATTCAATAACCTTTTCATTGCTTTAGTAAGGAATGCTACCTGTGATTTCATAGTGATGTCGGCTTCATAATCCTTGACAGCAAGTACCCGTTTACCCCCTCTTCTTGCAGTCAGAAACTGCTCCTCATTCTTAGCTAGATTTTTCAAAACTTGCAAAGCCTCGACTGGATCTTTATCCAATAATAATCTATTTGCTGCAGAATCAATTCGAATGCGAGTTTGTAAGTTAGCAGCATTATAGAACTTAGTTACCTGATTCCAGACAGGGAATCCATGCATGGGGCAGTTCCGAAGAAGAGTAGTAAATCTGTCCCAGGCCTCGTGCATTGGCTCGTCGTCTTCCTGTTGAAAAGTAGCAATTTCATTACGTATCGCTTAGATAAATGCGAAGGATTAAAACGAGATAAGAATTCACGAGATAAATCTGCCCAAGTTACGATTGAACCCGGTGTAAGTTTATTCCACCAAGTTTTAGCTCTGTCCCTCAATGAATGGGGAAATAACCGAAGCCTCAGTATCTCCGGACTAACTCCTGGCAGTCTAAACGAACCACAGATCTCCTGGAACGTTTTGAGATGCTCCCTAGCATCCTCTGTCACAGCACCACTAAACTGCCCAGCATTGTTGATCATACTAAACATGACAGGTTTAAGCTCAAAGTTATCAACTTCAATATCCGGCAGCGTGGTCTCCAGTTCTACATGATCGTTCAGTATGTAGTCTCGACATGACCGTCGTCCATCTGCCGCAGGTGGGTCGCCAACAGGCGGTACACCTCCACCAGCGGGCGGATTACGGGCCATCTGCTCTAACTGTTCCTCAAGGTACTCGTTCCTGGCTAAAAGGTGGCGAAGTTGTTTCTTAAGATTGAAGGAACGTTCGATTTTCGGATCTAACTTATACTCAGGATCTTCACCTCTTTTAGATTTGCGCATAAACAAGAAAACCTTGTGAAAAGCAAGAGTTGAAAATACTAACGAAAAATAGAAAAAGAAAAAAAAGAAAAACAAAAATTAAAACGAAAAGTGCAATAAAAGAAAGGTGTAGTTATGTTGCCAATCCCCGGCAACGGCGCCAAAAACTTGTTGCGTGTAAAAGAGTCTATCGCAATTGTAGTGCAAGTGTACACGACGCAAGTAGTAAGTGATACGAAGTATCGGATATCGTCTCCACAGAGATTGGGCTAATAGCTTCACCTTATTTCACTGCACGAAGTAAAGAAAATAGTTTAGAAAATTGTCACGAAAATATTGAAGAAAACGTAAATAAAAGAGTAGGAATATCAAGATAGAGAGAATGGGCTGGTATTGAATTGCTCAGTAGTGCAGGTATTGCAATGCTTAGGAAATCCAGTTCTGTCGTCGTGCCCGTCGCGGCAGCACCTGTCGCGGCGGCTGTCCGTTGAATGTCGCGGCAGCAAGCACACCAACTCCGTACTTCAAGTTTGGCAAGAATCCCATATCTGCCTTGGCCTATCCCTAGGTCCAAGTCTGTCGATGATCACGTCTTTGATGATACCTCCCGGCGTGAATCGAAGGATGAACACCGATGTGTATGAATTCTTCCTTAGCCACTTAACCTTGCCCTATCCCTAGGCACAAGATAGTTCAACTATAAACTAGAGAACTTGCTCTTATTTCTTTCGTATACTTAACTCTCCCGATGCTAAGTAAATGGATAACCTCACAATGCTCTCCCGATGCTCTTGCAAGATATTAATAACCAAAATAAGAGAACTTGAAGTTTATTTTATTGAACTTGGAAAATCCTAAAACAAAACAACCCTTGCAACTACTTTACAAACCAACTCGTGGCCCTAGGGGGAATTTAGAACATGTCGACGACGGGTAAACGGCGGAGGGGTTTTAGTTGTCGGTTATGAGGTATATTTCTCCTAGGTTAAAATCTATGCCCTTATATAAGCTTTGGGCTCAAGTATTCTAAGTTAACAAGGATTACAACTTTAATTAAAAGTAAGATTCTAATAAAGACTTAATCTTCAAGTATCCTACTTTTCAGCCGCCTCCTTGTTTCATGGGATTTCCTCTCCTTGAGCTTTGGCTTATCTTATCTTTTGATCCGGGGCTTGGAAAAATATAGGGTTTTCACACGACAGACGAGCATAATTTTCTCTATCTGTCGAGGTCCACTTTGCTTTTCCTCTCCGCAAAACTGCTGTCACCATGCTGTCACGGCAGATCCATGGCAGCATCGTCCTCTTTGTCTGCTTGTTCAGTTCAGCTCTTCTGCTTCTTTGCCCTGCGCCTACCTTCTCCATCTACTATGGCAGCAACCTGCAAAATTAGCCATCTTTTAGTAGAATCCGTGCCTTTAATCCATTTGTGATGTTTTGCTGTAAACTAACCTAAATGCAATGCAATGATGCTTGAATGCAGCAGAAATATGGGTTAAAAAGGGTGTAAATAATAGAACTTTTACACACTCAACAAAAACCCAAGTTTTAATACCTCAAAAATTGCCCTAAGAACCCACTACGAATTTTCATCCAAAATCAACCAAATTAATATATATTGTGTATTTCATTATGCTTAAACAAAACCCCAACACAATTTATCAAAACAAATTGAAAAACCCCCTTAAAAACCCAAACCTTGATATAAACCCTAATTTCCAAAACCCCATATTTTTGAAATCCAAGACCATAGTTAGGTAGAGGGTAAAGAGGAGGTTAAGAAAACGTAATTACCTTTGAAAAACACCTTTAATTGAAGGAGATAATGGATGGAATAGTAACCAAGGTTTGAAGAAGCTTTGAAAATGGTGGGAGGGCTTCCAACGTTTGGAAGAAAGGAAATGGGAAAAGGGAAGACAACTTTTCCCATAAAGTGGTCTTGCTTTTTAAATTTGGGTCAAATTGCAACATAGGTCCCTTCCTTCTTATTAAAGCTCAATTAGGTCATTATTTGAAGTTGGATTGTTTTAATTAAATTTTATTTGACTCGAACTATAACCCGGTTAACTCCTAGGCCCAAAACACGGGTGTTACAGTTTAGATGAATTATGTGTAATTTAGATAGGGTAAACTACAATGGAGGTCACTCAATTATGGTCAATGTTACATTTGAGTCACTCAATTATTAAAAGTTACATTCTCAATTATGAGTAAGGTTACATTTGGTCACCCAATTATAAGTAAGGTTATATTTGAGTCACCCAATTATTAAATGTTACATTTAGATCACTCAATTATAGGTGAGGTTACATTTATGTCACCCTTCATATTTAAAAAAAGGTATATCGATGAGTATTAAATTAATTAATGATTTCAAATGAATTACTCTAATGTTAACGAGGATATACAAGTGATTTGGAAGAAAAAATGACTAAATTGATATACTTTTAAATACGAAGAGTGATCCAAATGTAACTGTGCCTATAATTGAGTGATCCAAATGTAACTTTTAATAATTGGGTAATCCAAATTTAATCTTACCCATAATTGAGTGACATTCGTTGTAGTTTACCCATTTAGATATTGTATTACAAATTAAATTTTATATGCTTTAAATATAAAAATAAAACGAAAGGAATCGAATAAGTAGAAAGAGAAATATTATATCCATATTAGTTAATTACACTATGCATCCTCAAACTATAATTATCCTTTTAAATTAGTTTCAAGACTTTTAAATATTCTTTCATCATTAATTTATAACCCTTATTCTAAATTGATCCACAAATTCTTTTAACGTTCGAATTTCATTATCAAACTATAACTCTAATTTTAAATTGATCCATAATTTTTTAACATTTCAATTTTATTTCGAATTATCAGTATATTGTATATACCAACCATATCTCGTTCTGATTTCAGGTCTACATGGAAGGACAGTTGTTAAAAGGGAAACATAAGAAGAAAATAACACTTATTTTAAAACCATGAAATATGATCAGGGACAGAGCCAAGATTGAACTATGAGGGGACAAGTTAACCGACTTTAAAATAAATAGAGTTTTAAAAAGTAATTAAATCATAAAAATAAAGGAAATTAAGGTTCAATTTTACTAATTTTAAAATTAAAGGGTCTTAAAAAGTGATTAAACTAGAAAAATAGGGGTCATGGCTTAATTTCATTAATTTTAACTTAAAGTGTCTTAGAAATAATAAACCATTTTATTTGGGAAAGGCAAAAACTTAATTGTAAAAGTTTTAAAACTATCAATAGCTTGAAAATAATTAAATCATTTAAAGTTGGGGTAATTGCCCCTCCCACCCTCCCTATAGCTCCGTCCCTAGATGTGATACGGTTATTGTTTATTTTATCTCTTAATCATGAAGTCAAAAGTTTGATCTCTATTCATGGTAGAGCACTCGCGACGAAATAATTAATTATTATTATTATTGACTGTGGATATCTTTGATCGAATAATTTTTAAAAAAATATTATTACTAGTATTACTATCACTACAGCGATTTCCGAGAACAGACGTGAAAAGGACCAATGGAGGACTGGAATATTTGTGCGCTAGTACACGTGGGTGATGATCATTGGATTTTATTTTGACAGACCCGTGCAAGGCACGTGACTCAAGACTTCCTTCTCACTGCGTTCACTTTCACTCATGGAGGGCAGCAAAATTCCTTTTGGCATCTATTTCCTATGCCTTAAAAATTTAAAATTCCCAAATAATTTAATGTTTAATAATCAACATTATTCATTATTTAATTTAAAAAATACAGAAAATGTAATTGGATGACTATTAAACCATGGAAAAATATTTTACGCATTACCGGTCTAAATTTTAATTTAAAAAAATATTTTAAGGTTTAAAACTTTGATTTTGATATTTAAATAGATATGAAAAAGTTTTGCTACCAGTGCATCAAATATTTTCACTTAAAATAAGAATGGATCTAAAAATTTGAATTTGGTAGTTCACCGACCAATAATGAATACAATCACATGTAAATTGAGAATAAATTGAATAAGTTATTAAAAATTATATTTAAAAATTATTAAAAATTTAAATTAAATATTACTAAAACATAATAATGACTACAGATTAACTTAAATAGTGAAAAAATAATAGTAATAGAAAAAATAATATATATGGTATTAAAAATAATAAAAGTGATAATAATAAAAATAATCACAATAAATATAATAATAGAGGGGTAAATATATTACAATTAAAATAATAAAAAATGTATTAACTGTCGAAAAATAATAGTGGTGTTTTATAATAATAAAATAAAAATCTAATAATAATAAATATACAATACAATAAAATAATAAATAATAAATAATAATAAAAATAAAAACACCGAGTGATCAAATTGAAAGAAAATAAAATTTGAAAGAGTCAAAATAACATGTAATTATGTAAAATTATATTAAAATAAATTACAAACAAAAAGGGATGACCAATATGGAAATTACCTCAAAAGAGTAAATTAGATTTTTTTCTATTTTTAATCAGGACGAACACATGACTTTATGTTAAGGGCGAACCTATAAAATTTTAAAGGGCGGATTTATACAATTTTCAGGGGTGCGAAAATAAATTTTCAATAGAAAATACATAAAAAAAATTCTAAAAATTCTAAAAATTCTAAATCATATACGAATTTTAAATTTTTAAGGGCGACCGACTCCTCCAACCCTCTCGGTCCATCCCTATTTTAAATGGTATCAATATAAGGCCCCTTTCACCAAGGCTGGGAAACGCCAATTCCAATCAAACGCCGGTTTGAGGGTAGAAGCTAGAATTTAGCGCGGTGAAAAAACGCTTGTTTAAAGAAAAAATTTGAGAGGAAAACAGTATGAACGCTCTTTTCGTGTACCCGTTCTGCCGTTCACCGAAATTTTGATAGTCGGTGCTCAAACGCCCGTTCAGTAAGCGTTGCTGAACGGGGCCTAAATACACCCATGACTTAAAAGTTAAAACCATTCAAACGAGACTATGTTCGAGTCCCATTTAATGTAATTAGATTTTATTTTGATTTAAAATTTTAAAATACTAAAATTTGATTATTAATCCGATTGTTGGTTGAAATATTTGATTCTCCAATATCAGATGCATTGTTTACGAATTTACATTTGTAATTTACTGGTACCAATAAAATGGTGAAATCAAAGATGATCAAATTAAAGGTAAAAATGCTTTGTGATTCATCCAAAGTGCAGAACCAAGAGCATGGAAAAATGGAGATGGGGATGGGGATTCCACAAGATAACTACAATGTGATCTGCAGAATTCCCCCCCAAGAATAAATGTTATATGATGTTAGCTCATTGAATACATTTCAATATTTCACCTGCACATTATGGTGTAAGGAGTTCTCACCGATAAAACAAAGGCCGACTAAGATATAAAGCTAGAGTGCTACCGGTATACGCAATCCGTCGTAGCTAAGTTGTATGTCGAGACCCTCGGTTTCCATCAGGTTGTCCAGGTATTCACTCACTTTTTCATGGTCCATCAGGTGCATCATGCCTTCATAAAACCACAACAGTAAAAGTTTCATCCCAATGATGCAAATAATTTGTTATATATATGGATTGAATTGCAGTGGCAAAGGCCTGAAACGATAGAGGTACCAGTAAAGAGTGTCCTCTTCGGCTTAATCTTACGTACTTCCTCCAAAGCCTGACGATGAAATAAAAGAAACAAAAGAGTATGTTTTAGAATTTTAATGTTGTCAGTTTCTTCCCAGAAGATGTACAAGCAAATACCCTTGGAAGTCCAAAATGCGTTGATGAAGATCGATCTGGCCTCAAAGCATCCTGAGAGAACATTTTACATATGGGATTAAGTATACCGAAAGTGCATTCATGAAGTCGGATGTACATTCTTGTGTGTGCATGTCAATATATACAGAGAGAGAGAGAGAGGGAGGACCAGAATGAGGATTTCACAGTTTTCCAGAAGAGGATAAGTTTCGTCGGGTATATCGTTAACATCACTGCAATGTCAATACCAGATGAACAATGCCCTAATTGAAAATCGAAACAAAGTAGAGAAAAGAAAAGAGAAAAAAAAACATTACACATAAAAGTATTACCTGATGTAACAAATATCACCGAATCGAAAGCCTAGCGAGCGATAATCACGACCATGCCACACTGGTAAAGGGGTAATCTGAAGCTCAAAGACGGACAGAGAACACAAGTTATGACCGGAGATGACCTGATATGTATTAATGTTGAAGAGAAGCTGCCCGCGTATTACTTTCATACATTAAGCATGTTTCAACAACAATAAGTGTGAATGTAGCAAAAAAATACTATTTAACACTAAACTTTTCAACCGCCTTCTTTTACGACGTAATGGCAGGAGAGCCAAATACAAAGATAATATGTCTACAGGCCCTGATTCACATTCTACAGTCAAAACTGAACTTAAACCCTTTATTCAAGTTATGGGAATGCATATTGCACGAAAAAGTTCTCATTCGTACTAACGCGAATGAACAACTAATCACCTGTAAATCATGAACGATGAAAGGTTCTTCATGTATGATATTGAATTGCAGCTTTGAGACTGCAGCACCGGGTATAATCACACTTGTATCTACCAAATAATAATGAGTCTTTTGCATCACCTGAAATTGTTAAAGAAATATTATACAATTGTTCTGAACATCAAAGAACCAATGATGATGTTCCACTTTTTACTCATAAAAAAATGCAGGATATTTCCAATACCATATTGTTACCAGACACATGCAAGCCTGTATGTACACGACCTTCATATATTCATATGTAATATAGTGGGAAAAGATAGAACTGGATTTGGACCTCAAAATCGCGTTTTGCAACATAAATTGAGATAGTTGGCTGCACGTTGTTTGTCCAATCACGTAGATCATCAAGACCTGGGGAAGCATTAAGACAAGATTTATGTTAGACAATGCGGGTTTCTGCATAAAATAAAGGGGGGAAAAGGCAAAAACTTAATACATCATCATAGGAAGATTTATCTATTTAGTGAGCAACATTAGAAAGTGTTCATGCCAGAGACCTCCAATTGCATCAGCATGAGAATGAGTAATTATAACCGCATCAATTGTTCTTATCCTGACAGAAATGCAACTAGTTACAACTGGGAAAATACATGAAAGTCGACATATATACCGTAAGATAATCAAAAAATCATTTCCTCCACTGGTCTTTGATGCTTAATGACCTTGAAGAATTGATAATAAACTGAGAAATGAACATTCTTACTAATGTTTACTCTTAAGGAAGCATCAAAACGAGCTCCGAAATGAGTGAATGCTTATGTTATTCACAAAATCATACGTTCAGTACACTTTGTTTTAAAATGCTTAATGCTAGTTACGGCGTAAAGAAAACATCTTCTACATTTATGTCTATAGACAACAATAAATTGACCGAGTATTTTGACTGTATTCACTGGAATGTAAAATGCAAACACAGTCTGATGAGAACACGGAAAAATCAAACTAGCTGGTTCATCGTGCCTAATGTATATGGTGGGCCATTATAATATCACAAGACTCCCAAATCAACAATTGAAAATACAATTACTGAGAAGATACTAAAGAAAGGATACAAAAGTTATTAACAAAAATATCAAGCCATATGCATTATTAGTATTCTATAGATGCATTGAATGTGGCCACGGAATGCCATTGACGATCATAATAAAAATCTCCATGCAAATACTAACTCCATCAGGGTGGGAAAAAAGGCCAAGACACAAGAACTATCCCCATGTTAGCACAGTCATTAGAGCAGGAAAATGATAAGATATAACACATTTAGCTCATATTTCCAAAACTAAAAAATGTAATATCATCTGAGAACACCACAAAGGCTAGAACTTCACCCAGCAATGAACATACTCTAGTGTTAATAGATTGAACACCATAGACCATCTAATATCTTAAGAGTTAGATAATAATAACTTGAAATGTTAGGAAAGAAAAACACTAAAAACTAACCCGAATTCTGGAAACCATCGAAGAGCGCTGTGGTAGAAAAACCTACAAAACAGAGTTACATGTGAGAAACTAGACCAGACAATTCTATCTAGGGATTGAAGAAGCTAGCAACAATTTCAGCAGCCATTAAGCATTAGGCAGCTTCTAGCCATTACCAGGAACAAATTTAGCACTAAAGAGCAAGAATAGTTTACTGCTTTTGTTCTCTGTTAAAGGCTAAAACAAAGTACATGCACCAAACTTTGAAAATGTTATACCCCAATTTAGGCACAGACGCATAGTCATGCTATAATGCTTTTCACTTGAAAGCTTCAACTGCCCTTTCTATTGGCTAAAAGAAAACAATCAATTGGCTTATTGAATCAGTTTAAAAGCACTTTATTTTTTAAAAATTCCCCTTTAGATGTTAACTGTAACAATTTTGAAGTAGTAACAGTCAAATGCCAGCATTTAAAAAATTGGAAGAACAAAAACAATCCGTAGCCAAATGGAATCTGTTTAGATCACAAATTCCGCAGCATTGATAAAATTTTCAATAATAGCTTCTACAACTTAACTTCTAAAAGAACACTTGATTTCATTAAAGTAGCCTTCACTTACTTGCCAGCATCTATTAGAATGTTGCATCTTCCAGAAGGATTACAATAACGAACAAGTAAGCTTGTATTAAGTCTCCGGTTTTTGTTACCAGACTCTGCTGCTTTGGTGCAAACCTGTGAAAACCAGAAATCATCGACTGTCTACAAACAATCAAGCAGAAGACTGAAGGAATACAAAGAAAGCAAGGGAAAGTTGGTTATGACTAAGAGATCAGTTCAGATGGCAAGTATACCGGGCACTTCTTTACAGGGTCAGTTAGGCAGCTAACGCGAGGAATGCCTTCACTAGTTCCCGTCCCTATAAAAATGATCTCCGATTGTTCCACAGGTGACTTTTCGATAATTACCCCAGTAGTAGAACCTGTATTTAAGGCACTATCACTAAGAAGAACTAATCTATTAGGTGCCAAGAAATAGCAAAGTAAATCATCATAGCCTCATCAGCACCATCACTAAGAGTAATTAATCTTTTTTATCAAAGATTAGGTCGAGTAATCCATATTCGATCCACCATGCTTCCCCATTGTCACTCTATACAATCTAAACAAGATAATTCCATATTCAAGGGATAGCTAGGAATGACCAACTGCCCAAAAGAGCTTAAATTTGTACCAAAATTCAAAGGGAAACCAATATAGCTTATTCACTATGAATAACAAAACAAAACAAAACCAATGAAAATTCAATGAAAATAACTAATACCCAGAAAAGATAACCATACATTTAACTGCATACAAATCCCAGAAACTTAAAAAATACAAGAATAACAATGAACAATAAAAAAAAGTACATACTAGATTGGAGGGAAGCTTGAAGAAACCTCCTGAATGGGAAAAACCCTTTCCTTGGAAATGAAATTGTAGAGCTTTTTATTGATATTTGGCGCTTGTAAGGCGCCAAACTCGTTAAAGGAGTGGATCGAACCGTACCCAAAAATGGAACCATAGACAAAGCTACCATTTTTTTTTTTTATAATCTGCAACTTTTTTTCTTCTTTTCTCGTAAAGCTTTGAAAATAGAAAATCAAAAGAATGTGCTTTTCAAAATGAAAAGGTGAATACTGAAATTGTTTGGGTTTTTTTTTCCTTACCTTTTTTCTGTTTAGAGTTTTCGTTTGGACTGCATTGGCTCCCTGAACGGGACGAAGGAAAATATATGGATAAACTATTGTAAAGGTCACTTTTGTTTCATTTCCTTCTGATTTTAGCCACCCAACTTCAATTGTTATGTTTTGTTAACTTATGTTATCAGTTAGTTAATTTTTGTCACTGAGACTTTAGAAGAAAAAAGAGAGATTATTTCTAATTTGACATATAAACTTTAAAAGAAGAAAAATATCAATTTAACTCTAAATTTTTGTTTCATTCATTTCACCTCCTTAAAACAACTTCTCTTTTACCCACACGCAACCTCCTACAGGGAGTAGTGTCGTTCAACTCTTTTTTTTCTGTAAATTTGTCAATTTCGAACTTGTCGAAAAATGTTCAAACCCCCTCAAACCTTAGAAGAAAAATAAACTTTAAAACTTTCTAATTTGTCATTGTCCAACTTAAAACCAAAATATATTACTATTTTGGATTTGGGTTGCACATTCATCGTCGAGATTCATCGGTTGCTAAAACAATCATCAGTAATTCACTGAAGCAGCATTAGGGTGTTTTTTTTTCTTGTTTTCCTTTTTTTTATTGTGTATTTATTTATGTTTTTTTTTGTTGGTGTCTCAACGTACGTGATAGAAAATTTTAGGTTAAAGTTTATTGTGACAGTATTATGAGGGATGCATGGTCGTGGTGGCAATGAAGGTAGGATCGATATTTTTAGTCGTGTGATGTCTTTGGATTGGTTTCGTGTCTCAACGATCGCGAGGGTTAGTTGTTAGAAAATGGTGAGCGATGGCGGAGAACGATGGGGAATTGAGGAAGGATTGTGGTTGTGTCAAGTGCTTAAATTTTTGGTTGATAGATCTAAGAAAGTTAGCATCTAAGTTAGAAACTAAGCATTTTTGTTAAATGTGTCACATCATCAATATAATAGAGTAAACGTCTCAGTGGTCAAATTGTAACTAATTGATTATATAAGTGACCAAAATATAACAATTGAAAGTTGCGTGGCCAAAATCAAAAAAAATAAAACAAAAGTAACATCTACTATAGTTTATCAAGAATATATCATGTCCAAAGGTTAACCATATGTTTGATTAATGTTTAAACTTTGTTATTAGTCCTTGTATTATAAGTAAGTTATGAACTTAATCCTTGTAATCTGATTTGATCAATTTTAGCCTTTGTAACTTTTGAATTTAGTATTTCAGTCCTAGTTCAAATAATTCAAGAAAAATATGATTTTTTAATCGGCAAAAGTATGATTTTATTAAAGTAAATTATACAAGTCAGCATTATCATAGGTCTCGTTAAAAACCTCCCTAAATTTAAATGAGGAAAAAGTACACATGATAGTGACAAAACAAACAAGCATATCAACACAACAAGCGCAAAACAACATGACACGATAAATTGAGGGGAAATATGATTAAATTACAAAAAATTAAATTATGCCACTAGACTTATACATAATGCATAGAACAATAGTAGGATTTGTTGAAAATTAAGAGGTCATTTCTTGTTGCATATTTAAACCCTTTAATTGTGTATTGTCTTTATTTTATTATGAATCGTTTATGGGAAAATAAAAAACCATTTAGTAATTTACCAATTTATATTTTTTTCAAAAAGAAAAAAATAATCAGTAAAAAAAGAAATAAACTACTATAATTTTATATTTTATTATCTAAAATTATTTTAGTAATAGTTTTTATTTATAAGAAAATTTAAGTTTTTATATTAAAATTCTTCAAAAAATATTATATTAAAAATATAATTTTTTGACATATAAGTATATTTAAAAATTAAAATAAGCCGCCAATTTTAAATAATCAAAATTATACTAAAATAAAGTTAAAACCACGAAGCAGATCCGTGAAAAACTAATGATCACGTGGAATTGTTTTAATAATCAGTTTTTAAACCATTGGATATTATATTCGTATTATATAATTGTGATTTAAAAATATTTCAATATTTTAAATCTTATTATAACATAAAATATTATAAATACAATAAATAATTTTCTTTTAAATAAATAAATTATTACTTTTGATATAATTATTGGTATTCATTTTATCAGTTAACTAATTCAGATCAATTATTGTACCATATAATTAATTAGCTATCTAATTTAATTCGTTCACAACATTAACATTTAAACCCTAAACGAAACAAACGATAAAAAGGTTGCAATAGAATTACAAGCTCCATAAACACACTACCACCTAAATTCAGTGCTGGAACATATAGGGGTAATGGAGCCACGACCTTCTCAAAATTTTAAAAAATTAGAATTTAACTTTTATAATTTAAAAAAATCAATTTGACCCTCTCAAGAATAAAAAAAATTATATTAAACTTTAAAATTTTAAATATTTTTAATTAAATAATCTCTACTCTTACCTTAAGTTCTGCCACATGTAATTAAATAACTATCTATAATAAATATATACGAATTTCATTAGACTTTAAGATACAATTATTCAAATTATGATTTAAAATTTTATAATCTTTAGAATATTATATATATATATATATATATATATATTTGAACAATGAAATCTGGATTATTAATCACCATGAAAGATATTACAAATACAATGCATCAAAAAGAGAGAATAACGGGTCTAGTCCACTAAAAATCACATACAAAGATGCATAGAAAAACAAACCCTTTCATGGAGATTAGCATACCATCAAAACTCAAAAACTTTCATGAATCTCTTTGTCTCTAGCCAAACGAAGCGCTTTACGAAATGAAAAAGATGGTGAGTGAACCAAACTATCATGCAGATTGCTCCACTACACAGTTCTTATTACATAAGCTAACAAACCATTAAACGTGTAGGGATCAATTTTTATACGAGCGCCGAACGACCGTTACAGTATGCTGAAATCGTGTCAAACGACAGATGAAACGAACCACAAAATTAATGAAAAACGTGCCACAAAGACAGAGGAATCATGTGCTACACGAATAAAAAAATTTATTAAAATTGAGACAACAAAATACAAAAGAGCTAGAAAAATAATAAACATCGATAGGCGACAACCAATATTAAAACTAGTAGTCGCCCCCGATTAAATAAGAAGGAGATAAAAAAATGTGGCGGCTATGGATAGAAAACTTGGTTTCAAAGAAAAATTAGGTTTTTTAGTATCATCGTTGATAATGTTACATTTATTTTATACTTATATACTTAAATTATTTTTTTATAAATTAAAAATAATTATAAAAACCTTTATAAACACACATATATATTGTAACACACGTATCGAAGAAAAGTAATATTAAAAAAAAATCTTACTTGTGTTAGGCTTAGCCCTTTAAAGCTCATTAATATAATATTAATAATGTTGACAAGTGTTATTAAAATTAATTAAAACAAGTATAATAACTATTTCGGCTATACTTCAGTTTAATTGTCACTTTAGTTTTGATTTTTTTTTAATTTATTCGTATATTATCCTTCTGGTTTTTAGGGTAAATTACAAGTGTTATTCAATTATAGGTAAGGTTATATTTGAGCTAATTATTAAAAGTTATATTTGGGTCATTCAATTATGGGTATGATTACATTTAGGGCCACCCAATAATTAAAAGTTACATTTGAGTCACTCAATTATAGGTAAGGTTACGTTTGAGCCACCCTTCATATTTAAAAAATACATTAATTTAGTCATTTTTCTTCCAAATCACTTGTATACCATTGTTAACATTAGAATACTTCATTGAAATCATTAATTAATCTAGTACACAAATTGATATACTTTTTTTAAAATATGAAAGGTGACCCAAATGTAACCTTGCTCATAGTTGAGTGATCAAAATATAACCTTTAATAATTGGGTGACCCAAATGTAACTTTACCCATAATTGAGTGACCCAAAAGTAACTTTTAATAATTGAGTGACCCAAATATAACCTTACTTATAATTGAGTGACCTTCGTTTTAGTTTATTTTTTATTGTCGTCATTATTAAAAAATAATGTGATCTAATTAGAATAGGTCATATGTAATGAAAAGTTGAAGTATAAAAAAATTCAAATAAAACCATAAAGATATCAAAAAAAATATTTGAAAACCCGAAATCTCTTTTAAAAAATCATTTTAAAGATTTTTTTATTTTTTTATTATGTGGATCTTTATTTTTTTTAAAAGATAAATTAAGCATTATTTCAATTTGAAGAAAAATTTAAGTTCAGATTTTAAAATTATAGATTTTCAAGATTTATTTGATATTTTGACTTTTGAGGGTATTTTTTTTGCATTTTTAAGTTTGTTTTATTTTTATATATTCTTACTTTAAATTTTTATTACAAGTAACGTGTTTTGATTGGTCACATTATTTTCTTAACGATACCTACGAAAGAACAAATTGTTAGATATTATAAATAAAAGAGAAATTTATGATTTAAGGTTGAGTCTTAAGGTTTATGAGTTATGGGTTGTTTTTTAAGATTTAATATTTAAAATTTAATTTAGGAGTTTAGTTTAGAGTTTATGGATCTATGTGGTATGATTTAGAATTTAGGGTTAAAATTTAAATTTTATTGAATATAGTTTCGGATTTAGAATTTTATAATTAAAAATTTGAATTTTAATGTTTAAAGTGAAATTATGTATGCTTGTGGAGTATTCCATCTGTTCCACGAAAATTGTTTCTTATTGATTTTTTGGCAAAATGACAAAAGATGCCCCTAATATTTGTATTTTTGTCATTTGACCCTCTATTCTTTTTTTAGCAAACAATCCTCCAACGTTTTAATTTGGTCCAAATATGCTTCTGTTGGATGGAAACTGCCAGTTAACAGCTGATGTTGACTGGACTTGCCACGTGTTAAGATGTACTAATGTGTCAATATCATATTCGTCATGTGTCAACATCATATTCGCTATGTGTCACCATCCGTTTCGATCACGTGTCACCATAAAGAAGGGTATAACAAAATATTTTTTTAATATCTAACGCGGCTTATGCCTCGTCAGCAAATCTTAACGCTTGACAAGTCCAGTCAGAATCAACCGTTGACCATCAGTTGACTGGCAGTTTCCATCTAACATGGGCATATTTAGACCAAATTGAAACGTTTGGGGGTTGTTTGCTCTAAAAAAAAGAATAGGAGGGCAAATGACAAAACATGTAAACATTGAGCGCATCTTTTGCCATTTTTTGTCATTTTTTTTAACTTTAACTCATAATTATTTAAAATTTGTTATTGATAAAAATATGAAAAAAATATATTTTAAAAATCTTTGTAATATATATTTTATAAAAATTTATTATTTAAAATATTTAATACAATTACGGTCAAAATTTAATTTTTTTATTATTAAATAGTCAATAAAAACATTCTTCATGGGACGGGAAAGTTTTTTTTTCGCACCATCTATATGAAATAATAATTAAAATAAAATAATATATATTTAATTATGTTATAGCACGATAAAATATAAATGAGATAGTCAACCATATCGTTTAGCCGCCCCCATCCTAAGGGGAAACATTTAATCCAGCCTGTTTTATTTATTAAATTTTGAAAAAAAGCATCTTTCATTTATTTTTGTAAATCATTTTAAATTTGTTTATTGAAAATCGCAATTTTGCAAAATTATGATTTTTTTTTACGAGAACTACAAATTGAAAAAACACTTCTAGTGTAACAATTTGAAGAGATAAATGCTAACAACTCTAAACTTATTATTATTATTATTATTATTATTATTATTATGCACACATAATTTTATTTATTTTACGAGAGAAAATACAAAATTATGACATCTTTATTTTTATTTTAATAGTCCTGGTATTTTCGTAATTAAGTCTACATGAGAATTTTGGTAACACTCACTAATAAAAATTAATTACAATTGAGGGCCATTCACTAATTGCTAAATTCTCAACAAAACCGACTAAACTCAAAAACCTAATAGTGAGATTTTTTTTTTTAAATTCCATACGCATGTTAAAAGCATATTTTTTTTTAATATGACCGGTGAATTATTATTATAATTATAGAAGATATCACAATTACAACGCATCCAGAAAGAAAAATAATGGTACAAATCTATCTAATTTTTTTACAACCTAAAAACAAGGAAAAGTGAAAAAAAATTCTATGGAAATAAGCATACCATAAAATTTCAGAAACTTCGTGAACCTCCTTGTCTCTATTCAATAAGGACTCATAACTGATGAAAAAGGAGTGGTGAGCGATCCAAACTATCATGCAGAATGTTCAGCTACCCAAGACTGATTACATCGGCAAATAACCATCAACCGAGTGAGGATCTACCTTTGCGTGACCATCGACAAAATCATAATCAGGAACTAGCGCTGATTAAAAACTCTACGCGAGCAAGGATCGACCGCTTGGGTATGATGAATTATGCCACAAGGACCGATGAAACAATACCACAAAAATAAAGAAAACATGTCACAAGGACAAAAAAACACGTCAAGGACATAAAAAACGCGTGCAATAAAGGCAGAAATTTTTATTAGAAAATAAAAAAGAGAAAAACAAGAAATAATAAACATCAACGATCGACAACCAATAGTTAGGTGATTGTCGATCGCCAGCTAACACAAAAAAAAATTAAAAAAAAATTACAAGCGACGCGGGATTATTAGAGAGGAAAAATTATAGTTGAACGGCTAGGGTTTGTGATATGTTAAAAGCACTAATAAAAACGAAATGAGTAGAGCAATCACATCTGGGCGGTTGGCTAAGTTGCTTATCTTTGTTCTCTCGTATTCTTTTAGGTCATGAGTTCTAGACTCACTAGAAACACTCTTTTCTTCCCCTAGAAGGGAATAGTTCATGTGTTCTAGATCCACTAAAATTAGAATTAAATTTAAAATTTATCAAAAATAAAAAAAATAAAATGAGCGAGTTGATTTTGATTTGGATTATTTTTGGGATTGTGTAATTTTAATGTTAAATTATTCAAGTTTAATTTAAGGGATGAATTACTTTGAGTAAGATAATGTTAAATTCAAAGTATTTGTAATTTACACCCATACATTTTTCTAATAGAAATTTTTTGTCTATTTTCGATGCCACTATTTATGCCCCACACAAAAATGTTAGATTTAGGGTTAAGGTTAGAGTTTAGGGAGTTAAGGAGGGTGTATTTTTTATAATATTTAAAGTTTATAATTTAGAATTTAGAGTTAAAGTTTAAAATTTAATTTTTTAATATTAGTACCATACAAAGTCTCGAACTCGAGACCAATCAGATATATCATATGACCAACTAGTTGGTTTATTTGATGTTTTATTGATGGTTAGCATTTGGTTCTTTTAATCAAACTCATAGAAGTCAACCAGCAAAACAATGAGTCATAAACAAAGAGAAAGAAACAAATGAGAATACCATTGGAAGGAAACAAGATCTGCACATAAAATAATGTTGTAATAGATTTGACCTCTCACTTAGAGTAATATACAGGAAACCTCAGCATTTTCTTTGTAATTGTTATTTCTCCTTCAAGCTTTCTAGTTTACAGCTATGAATTTTCATTTTTCTATACATATTTCACTCCATCTTCATCCATATCCTGCCAAAATTTTCCATTTTTTCTCTCCTATAAATAGAGCTGTCAACTTCTAATCCATCCCAATCCCTGCAAAAAACATGGTTAACTCTAATTTTGCCTTCCTTTTGTTCTTGGCTCTCTTTGTTGGACATGGAGTTGTGGAGCTTCAAGCTTCACACCATGTTTTCAGTCACCTTCAAATTGTTAAACCTTCTGTTTCTGCAAAACAGCCTTACAGAACTGGCTATCATTTTCAGCCTCCCAAGAACTGGATCAATGGTATAATACATATGTGTGTGTGTGTGTGTTTTTCTTACATGACAGCTAGCTTTTTGTTGTATATCTAACTATGTTTTCCTGTTTGATTGTTATTTGATCTGGTTTGACTTCGGGATTCGACAAATGGATGAACAGATCCTAATGGTAAGTGTTCTTTTTACTGTTTATTGTCCTTTGCTTCATGGTTTTCTATTTGGTTCTAAAGTAAACTACTGATATAATTTGCAGGTGTTATGGTTTACAAGGGAGTTTACCATTTGTTCTACCAATACAATCCAAAAGGTACTGTGTGGGGCAACATTGTCTGGGCTCATTCTACATCAAAAGATCTTGTGAATTGGACCCCTCATGAGCCAGCCATCTTTCCATCTCAGCCAGCTGATATCAATGGTTGCTGGTCTGGTTCAGCCACTATACTCCCCGGTGGCAGACCGGCAATTCTCTACACCGGAATCGACCCCCTAAACAGACAAGTGCAGAATCTAGCCATCCCCAAGAACTTGTCCGACCCTTACCTTATAGAATGGACCAAATCAGATAAAAATCCTCTGATGCAACCTACTGCTCAGAATCATATCAATTCGAGTTCGTTCCGAGATCCAACAACTGCTTGGTTAGGCCCTGATAAGAAATGGAGAGTCGTTATTGGAAGCAAAGTGAAGAACCAGGGCTTAGCCATCCTTTACAAAAGCAAAGATTTTGTTAACTGGGTTCAGTCCAAAACTCCATTGCATTCTGCTAACAACACTGGGATGTGGGAATGCCCTGATTTCTACCCTGTTCCGGTTAAAGGCCGAAAAGGCGTTGACACCTCGCTTAACAGCCCTTATGTCAAGCATGTTCTTAAGAATAGCTTAGATGAAACGAAGCATGACTTGTATACCATTGGCTCCTATGACAACGTTAAGGACGTATACACACCGAACGAGGGATCTGTCGAGGGAGATTCGGGGTTGAGATATGATTACGGAAAGTATTACGCTTCCAAGACCTTCTTTGACAATGTCAAGAACCGGAGAATCTTGACGGGTTGGATTAATGAATCATCAAGTGTGGCTGATGATATTAAGAAAGGATGGTCTGGTGTCCATGTAAGTTTTGGTTTAGCTATTGATTGTTTATTAAGTAACTTAAGTTGAAAGTTCCCTAGTTTCATTTAAGACACAAATGGCTCATGTCTCCGTTATGATATCTAATTTTGCAGGCAATTCCTAGGAAGATTTGGCTGGCCAGATCTGGCAAACAATTGGTGCAATGGCCAGTAGATGAAATACAGAAGCTACGTGCGAACCACGTTAGCTTGGCTAACAAAACGCTCAAGGGAGGATCTGTTATTGAAGTTTCCGGCATCACTGCAGCACAGGCAGATGTTGATGTTTCATTCGAGATTGCTGACTTAGAGAAAGCTGAGGTACTAAAACCAAGCTGGACCAACCCACAGCTCCTATGCAGCAGAAAGGGTGCGTCGGTTAAAGGGAGACTCGGTCCATTTGGTTTGCTAGTTTTGGCTTCAGATGGCCTGAAAGAGAACACTGCAGTATTCTTCAGAATATTCAAGCGCCAGAACAAATATGCTGTGTTAATGTGCAGTGATCAGTCCAGGTCCTCCATTTGCAAACTTGAAAAAACAAATTTCAAACCCCCAAACTTGCACAAAATTCATGTTCTGTTTGCTTCGTTCTTGTGCATTGCAGATCTTCCCTGAATCAAGACAACGACAAAACAACATATGGAGCTTTCTTGGATGTGGACATTCGACATGGAAAGGTGTCATTGAGGAGCTTGGTAAGTTATAGTTGGTTTAAGATAAGTTTTTACATTCTGAGTCTACCATCTAGATATAAGTAAAGGAGTTGCATATACGGGGTTCGAATCCTAGATTAAGGTACAGTCTTACAGACGCGAAAGAACTAAGTTTTTCGAGATTTCATCAAATTTTGGTTATTGTTTTGAACAGATAGATCATTCCATAGTGGAGAGCTTTGGTGGAGGTGGCAAAGTCTGCATAACATCAAGAGTTTATCCAACATTAGCAATTAACAAGGCTGCCCACCTCTATGCTTTCAACAATGGAACTCAATCCATAAAAATTGCAGAGTTGAATGCTTGGAGCATGAACACTGCTAAAATCAGCTGAAAATTTCATCAGAGGATGGCATTTTTATGGATTAAATTGTGGTTGTAATAAAAAGAGATGCATAGAGGGAAACACATTTGATGTTATTCCAAACCATTTCTACCTTTGTATTCACTTGTAACTTTTACTATTATTATCCTCACAGCAGATGTTCAACTCTTAGTGGAGTGAAATAAAACTAACAATGGTATTGAATTGAGACATTTGTTAATGTATGTATGTATGTATGTATGTATGCATGCATGCAAATTCATATTAGATTGAGATATAAGATAATCATTTAAAAAACCAGCAAAGAACACACCTTAGCATACAAAGAAGAGCAATTCAAAACCATAAACCAACTACTTCATAGTCAAAATGTTTTGGTATAATAATATTTTAAGTCGTTTTTAGTTTAAATGTGAATTAAATAAAGTCGTGTTCTTCTCCATGTTTGATCCTAACTTCGTACCTGCCATCAAACATGGATCAATTTGGCACGTCCTTTCTCTTTTGCCCCAACATCTTCCAGTTGAGCCGGAGAGTTATCGGTTCGGTTTTCTGAACGTTGACAATCTCTAGGTAATGCCGCCAACATTTTCTGTCGGAGTTCCCACAGCATTGGAGATTCTGTTCCCATGGAATCAGCTTGTGTCGTAAGAGCTGCTGCAATTCATTGTAAAATATTGTTTCTCAACTTTCAGTGCTTAGCATTTCTGCAAAAAATGATAAACACATGGACTTACCTCGATGAAGACAAGGAAAGAATCCCCGGTTGAGGCTATGGATAACGTTTTGGGTCGACAAAGCCAGAAGCAGCAATCTAGGAAAGCTTCATAATCAAATGGTTTCGTATAGATTGCGACACTAAGACATGCTACATCTACCGGTTGATCAGCTGCATTTTGTCGTAGGTTTGCCAGGATCGAATCCTTGTTTGTCTTTCAAAGACCAATAAACAAGAAATTTGTGTTAATACATAATATTATTTAGTCTCTAAAGTTCTGGTTTGCTTTCATTCTCAACTGCTCTAACATAATTGAGCAGAAGCTAACAAAAGTGATCATAATGAGAACGGATTAAAAGTTCAGTGGTTGTAACTTGTAATGCAAGTTTTAACTTTTAACAGTTCTATAACTGAGGTGAAAGCGTCCTAAAAGTCGAGAGACTACGAATAGAATCTGTCTTATTATTTATTAACAGTATACAAAAGAAATTAGAAACGTACCATATCACACTTCACATGTATATCCAGGAAATTGTATTGGGACAATTCAAGGCAGTTCTTCAAGTCAATAAAGCACTGAGTATCCAAATTAAGCCTCTTCATTACACCAAGACTAGTTCTTGTGGGACTTGTGGTGTTGATGAAAACTGGGGATACAGTTGCTTCTTCAGTATTGTCATCGCATACAAAATCATAGAATTTAAGGTTTGGAGCATCCATCTCGACCTCATTCGGACAACCTCCGGGAGAACTCCAAAACAAGAAATGCCGAAGCTGCGGACTAGAAATTTTGAGTCTCTGCAAGTGAAGGCAGGGTGCTAATTTTAAGTTCAAAAGGTGTGGTAACTTGGCAACCAAGTCTTGAATATACTCTGCTGTGAAATTGGAGCATAACCATAACTCCTCTAGATTATTGCAATAAACTAAATGCAGGTCCAATGGTTCATCATCCGTGTATAACAGTTGAAGGATTCTAATGTTTTCGGCTTTGATCGAAACCACACCAACTCCTTTAAGTGACACCTTCTCGAGTTTCGGATGATCGTTTAGTTTAACTCGCTCCAATTCACAAAAGTGTAGATAAAATTCCTGCAGCAAAGGGCAGTTGTCTAGTAGGTTTTCAACCATTTGATCCATTCCTGATAATTTAACTTCGAATAAAGCCAGTTTTGTTAGGCAAGGGAATCTTGGTTCATGTTCCAATGATTCTGGTGTCAAAACACAAAATTTTAACTCAACAACTCTGAACGAATTGGTGGAAGAAGCAAAGGTAGCCGGAGGAAGACCTGGCTTCTTCCGATCAGAAACTAGTCCGTGAAGCACTAATTCCTCGACTTGGTTTCTGTTTGCCAATTCGATGAACTGGTTAAACCGTGAGGCGTGTCTTTCATGGCTCTCGAACAAGTCTAATTGAAATCTTTTAATCCGTACCTTATGGTGTCGAAGTTTTTCCAAAGACTGTTCGATTAAATGCATGTACTTGTCGGTTTCGGAATCGGGAAAAACATCTTGTTTGAGCAAGTTTGGTTTTTGAGACAATGCATCGGAGCTGAAAGTAAAGACGGGGAGCGAATCCAATGCATGCAGCCACGTCTTGGACAGAATACTGGAACAAGTTGCGTCCTTGGCAGGCAAGAAAAAGAGAATTCGGCGAATGATGTCTTCGGGCAACTTGGAAATTCTGCCTGCTGTTTCGATGGACGAAGTAGGATTGTCTGGTATAGTATCTTCCATGGCCGCTCCTGAAATCTAAACACTTTTGCTGCTTAAGTTTTTGGTTATGAAGTAGGTTTAGGTTATCATTAGGGGTGGGAAAAAATACCCGACCCGATTGACCCGGCCCGAAAACCCGACGACCTGAAAATAAAATATCGGGTAATTTTCGAAAAAAATTACCTGATCGGGCTGGGTACCCGACCCAGCAAATTTCATGGGACACGGGCCGGGACACGGGCCGAAAGTTTTCCCTTACCAGGTACCCGACCCGACCTGATAAAATTTAATATATATTTTTTATACTTAAAATTATATTTTTATTTTATGTTTCTTAATATTTTCACTCTAAAATTAAGTTTAAATCCATACATTTTTTTTCTATGTTTGTATTATATTCTTTTAAGTTTTAAGTTTAATTTTTTTTTAAATATTTTCGTGTTTATCATGTGATTTTTTTAATTTTAAAAATAAAAAAATAAAAAAATAGGAACCGGGTACCAGAATATAATGGGCCGGGACACGTGCCAATTAATGAGGTACCCGGATGAATCGGGTACACGACAATTCCCACCCCTAGTTATCATATAATATTGGGCTTGGCAAAATATATAATTGGGTTGAGAAGTTGTAGGGTGAGTCGCATTAAAATGAGGCTAAAATGAGGCGCAACTGTAATTCTTATAATTTTGATTTTTTTGGTATATACCGAATTTCTTACAAAAAGTGTAAAAATTTCGAATGGATTACACTTTTTGTAAGAAATTCGGTATATACCGAAAAGTCGATACTGAAATTCTTATACAATTTTTATAAAAATTTTGGTTGCGCCTGTTTTTAGTCTCATTTTAAGGCACCTTACGTTAGAAAAACTCATTGGGGGTTAGGGTATTAACTAGATTAAGTTTTGGGTTGCTTTATATGGGCAATGGATATACATATATATATATATATTGTTAAGATTTATGTTTTGATATAATAATTGAAAAATTAATTTGGACTAAAATGAAAAGATTTCAAAATGGGTTTAAGTCCAAACAACTTGAAAATAAGTTTGAAGAGTTTTTAAAAGGTTTTAAAATGCTTTGAAATGTTTTAAAGTAGCAAAAAGCATAAGCTTGTCTGTACCGAAACGGTATACCTCGTTTCGATACACTTTAAGGGTTTCAGCTACAGGAATTGGAACTGTAAAATATCCGTATCGAAACAGGGCTTGCCCATTTCGATACGGCAAAGGTCGTTTCAATACGATCCTATGCGTTTCAATACTCTCAGCATTTAATGTCCAACGACTTTATGAAAAGCCCCCAACGACTATTTCCCAAAGGTCTTTTGAATTGCAGACGTTTCGATACGAGACCAAGCGTTTCAATTCGGGAGTTTCGATAGTGCCTATGGTGTTTCGATACGGGTTGCTAAATCAGACCCAACGGCTAGTTCTGAAGAAGGGCTTTTCGATACAACAAGCCCCAGAACAACATTTACGGTGGAAAATAAAGGCTCCAACGACTCTAATCCATCCCTAACAGCTAGTAACGACTATGCACTTAAAAAAGAGTATAAAAGGGACCCCAAGCATCAATGGAAGACTAATGCTTAAAATGTCAACAACTATATGATGAGAAATTGTGTCTAGGGCTTTAATTGTTCATCCTTTGTATAGACAACACTTGTGAGCCAAAATTGTCATATTTGCTCAAGTGTTTAGGTTTGGGTGAGAGCTTAAAGAGTGCAAACAAATACCTTGTGAGAGGAATTTTAGTTTGTTTAGTTTCTTTCTCTTATAAAGAGTGTTCGGTTAATCTTTGGGTATAAAGATTAATCGTTTGTACGGGTTTCCTCCTAATCCTAGAAAAGAGGACGAATCAATTAGTGAATTGGTTGAAAAATTCTTAGTGGGAGCTAAGGTAGTGGATGTAGTGCTTGTTGAAGCCCGAAAGTCCAACTTCTCCACCACTTGGCAAGCTAAATCAGTTGAAGTAAATCAAGCCTTATAATTGGTAATCAGAGCGAGACTTAATCGAAGGGGATTAACATCCTATTGAGGCGATCTGGCTAGCTCCACCAACAGTACAATCAACCAGTGAAATGACACAATTCATCGACAAGCCACATTTCTTTGATGGAACCAACTATGCCAAGGATTACAAGCTTTTGAACATAGTTGAGAATGGTCCGTTCGTGCCAAAATAATCGCAAGAAGATGGAGCTAAATTGCAAGGCATTGCACATTCTCTTTTGTGCATTTAACCCCAACATCTATGGGAAGATGTTTTCTTGTGAAGATGCTAAGGAGGTATGGACAAGCTCGAAGTCACATACGAAGGAACCAACGAAGTAAAGGAGACCAAGGTCGGTCTTCTCAACCTCGAGTATGAAAACTTCAAGATAGACCCAGATGAAGACATCACGAAGATGTTCGACCATTTCTCCACAATCGTCAACCAACTCAAAGGTCTTGGAGATGAGATTTGGGAAGACAAACTCGTTCGAAAGTTGATCTACTCACTTCCCGATTCATGGGAGTCCAAAAAGATGGCAATTGTTGAAGCAAGGAACTTGAAAGAGCTTAAGCTTGGTGAGCTCGTTGGATTTTTGCTCACCCATGAGATGATGTCTCAACCCTTGAAGAGGGGGAGGGAGAAGAAAATCAAGAAGCAAGGCATTGATGTCAATGTCATTGCCCTTCCATCCTCCACATGCCAACAAGAAGAATTAAGTGAGGAGGAAAGTGAAGATGAAGAGATGTTTATCTCTTCAAAAAGTTTACACGATTCATGAAGAGCGAGATGGCTAAATCCAAACATGAATCGAAGAAGAAGATGAAGGATTCCCACAAGAGCAACAAAAAAGGGATCATCTTCAAAGCAAACATATGTGGCAACTTGGAGTGATGAAGACTCCACCAATGATGAGGTAGCCCACTTATGTTTGATGACCCTCTAAGAGGGTGAGGTAACTTCTAACTTATCTTGTTCAAATTCATATACTTTTGATGAGTTACAAGAAGCCTATGATGATTTGCTTTTGAAATTCAAGGCTTCATTTTCTAAAAACAAAAAGTTGCTTTCAAAGTTAAAAATTGAAAATGAATTACTTTTCAAAACAAATCTTAAACTCGAAGCAAGGTTTGAAGCTTTTGAGAAAAAAAACCTTGATTTACAAAACTTGCTTCAAAAAGTTTAAGAGGATCATCAAAGGAAAATTGATGACCTCAAAAAGAATTTGTTTTACAAAAATGTTCAAACATGTGAAATTGGAGAATGCTCCAAATCTAATTTTGTTAAAACAAATTTTTATCGAAGACAATCTAATGCCCCTAGGTTCTTAAATGGCAAATGTTTTAGAATTATTTGGTTTTCAAAAGAACTAACCACTTCAAACAAAAAGAATGAAATTACAAAATAGATTCCTAAGGTGACTAAATTTTGTGCTGCTAACGTTTATGGATCCAAAGCAATTTGGATACCAAAAATTACTTGATTGTCTTGATTTAGGTGTGATAGAGAATGATCAACAAAGTATGACATTGAGGGGGAGCTCCATACACACAAGGAAGAGCACTTGGAGAAGGAAGACTTCACATCCTCCCTTTGGTTGAAGTGTGATAAAATCTAGTTGATTTCTTTTGTTTAATTTGATTTGTTTTTATCTCAACTATATTATCATATTTGTTGGACTAACATTTGTGATGCTTTGAGTAAGGGGAACCATTTTTAAAACCAAAATTTTTATTCTTGTCAAAATCTTTTAAACCTCCTTTGTTATTTTGAGCATAAAGTCTTTTTGATATAACAAAAAGAGGAGAATGTTTTTGAAAAATTGAAATGTTCAATTGAATAAGGGGGCTTTAATTATTTTCTAATCTCTTATTCAAAAATTATTTTTCTAAGGGGGAGAATCCCAAACTGTAGAACTAATGTTTTGATATAGTAATTGAAAAATGTTTTAGACTGATTTAAAAAGAATTCAAAACAATTTCAAAAGTCCAAATAACTTGAAACTATGTTTAGGGATATTTTATAAAGGGTTTTGCATGTTTTCAAAAGCCAAAAATACACAAAACCTTCCAGGCGTTTCGAAACACCTTAGGGCATTTCGATACGGTGCATTCCAGTAGCAAAAGTGTTTCGATACAGGTATCGAAATGGGCATTCCCTGGATGAGATTTTTGCTCAGCGTTTCGAAACGGGCTATGCTGTTTCGATACGCCTACGTGGCATTGACCACAACGGTCATAAACCCCAACGACTATTTCCCAACTAACATTTAAATGCAGGTCGTTTCGATACAGGACTAGGCGTTTCAATACGTGTTCCGAAACGGCAAAAGGTGTTCCGATACGGGTGCCTCATCAGACTGCAACGGCTCTTTCTACTTAAAGGGTGTTTCGAAACGGGTTCGAGTGTTTCAAAACGGGGAGCTGCAGAACTGCATTTATGGTGGGAATTAAAGTCCTCAACGGCTCCAATTCAATCCCAACGGCTAGTAACGGCTACAAACTCATCAATAAGTATAAAAGGGACCTCCAAGCATCAAGATTTGGTTAATGCTCATATTGTCAATCAACAAATGATCAAATATTGTCTTAGTGCCTAAATTGTCAACTCTTGTATAGACAAACACTAGTGAGCCAAAATTGTCAAATTTTCTCAAGTGTTTTAGGTTTTGGGTGAGTGCTTTAATTGTGCAAATAAACACATATTAGAGGGATTTGTGTTTGCTTTATTTATCTCTTTGTAAAAGAGGGTTTGATCAAGGCTTTGGGTAGAAAGCTTGATCGGTGTATAAGGGTTTCCTCCTAAGCCTAGAAAAGGGGATGAATCAATAGTGGATTGATTGGAAATCCTTAGTGGGGAGATAAGGTAGTGGATGTAGACCTTGGTTAGAAGGTTGAACCACTATAAATCATTGTGTCAATTATCTTTTTAGCTTCCTCAACTCTTCCACCCAAAAATCCACCTCTCCACCACTTGGTGAGCCATATCGGTTGAACAAATCGAGCTCCTCACAACTCAACAAAACACAAATTTTCAAGTCAGTTTTATTATATCAAAAAGGGGGGAGATTGTTGAGATTTATGTTTCGATATAATAATTGAAAAATTAATTTGGACTAAATTGAAAAGATTTCAAAATGGGTTTAAGTCCAAACAACTTGAAAATAAGTTTGAGGAGTTTTCAAAAGGTTTTAAAATGCTTTGAAATGTTTTAAAGTAGCAAAAATCAGAATTCCAGCTTGTCCGTACCGAAACGGTATACCCTATTTCGATACACTTTAAGAGTTTCAGCTACTGGAATTGAAACTGTTAAAATCCGTACCGAAACAAGGCTTGCCCGTTTCAGTACGAAAAATGTCGTTTCGATACGCTCCTATGTGTTTCGATACGCCCAGTATTTAATGCCCAACGACTTTATGAAAACCCCCCAACGGCTATTTCTCAAAGGTTTTTGAATTACAAACGTTTCGATACGGGTTGGTGAATCATACCCAATGACTAGTTCTGAAGAAGGGCGTTTCGATACAAACTTTCGCGTTTCGATACAACAAGCCTCGTAACAACATTTGTGGTGGAAAATAAAGGCTCCAACGGCTCCAATCCATCCATAACGGCTATGAACTCAAAGAGGAGTATAAAAGGGACCCCCAATCATCAATGGAAGACTAATGCTTAAAATGTCAACAACTATATGATGAGAAATTTGTCTTAGGGCTTTAATTGTTCATCCTTTATATAGACAACACGTGTGAGCCAAAATTGTCATATTTGCTCAAGTGTTTAGGTTTGGGTGAGAGCTTAAAGAGTGCAAAAAAATACCTTGTGAGAAGAATTTTAGTTTGCTTAGTTTCTTTCTCTTATAAAGAGTGTTTGGTTAATCTTTGGGTAGAAAGATTAACCGTTTGTAAGGGTTTCCTCATAATCCTAGAAAAGGGGACGAATCAATTAGTGAATTGGTTGGAAAATTCTTAGTGGGAGCTAAGGTAGTGGATGTATGTGCTTGTTCGAAGCCCGAGTCACTATAAATTCATCATGTTATTCAATTTTCGATTTCCTCAAATCAAACACCAAAAAATCCAACTTCTCCGCCACTTGGCAAGCTAAATCGGTTGAAAGAAATCGAGTCTATCAAGCCTAACACACACACACACACACATATATACAAGCTTATGTAAACTTTTGATTTTAAGTTTAGGGATTAAGGTTGAGGTTTATGGGTTTAGGTTGTAGGGGTAGAATTTAAGGTTTATGATTAGAATTTAGAGTTTATGATTTGAGATTTAGGGTTTAGGTGTTAGGGTTAAGAATTTAGGTTTTAGATTTTTATAGATGAAGGGAAAATAAATGATGCACTGGCGGTCGAAATATTTTGTTTTCAAAGGTGTCCTAATTTAGGGGTTAGAGATACAATTTAGGGTTTAGGTTAATATGTTAGGGATTTAGGTTTTTAACTATAACTCCTAAATTCTAAACCTAAACTATAAATTCAAACCACAATCCCCAAATTTTAAGCACATAAACATAATCCTTAAACTAAATCTCTAACCCCTAAAATTAGGGCGCTTGTAGAAACTAAATGTTTCCACCGCCAGTGCATGGTATAATTACCCATAGTTTAAATATGAAGGGTTGTGTGTGTGTGTATATATATATATATATATGGGTAAAATTTGATACACAGGCTGTGTAAAACTAATTTTACACAAGCCTGCATATTTATCTTATAAAACTCAAATCATAAATGTTTAACCTTAAACCCTAGATTCTAAACACTAACATTAAATTCTAAACACTACAACCTAAACCCTTAAACTAAAGGGTTTTATTTTGATGCACAAGCTGTGTAATTTTTTTTACACATTCCTTTTATAAAATTTAAAATCTAAATCACAAACCCTAGCAACCTAAAACCTAAGCCCTAAATCCTAAACTCTAAATTCTAAATTCTACCCATAAACCTTAAATTATATACCCTACATACTAAACCCCTAAACCCTAATCTAAAACCCTAAACCCTAAACCCTAAAATTAAAGGACTTGTGTAAACTAAAGTTTACACAAGCTTGTGCATCAAAGTATTTTCCTAAACTAAAACCTTAACCCTAAAACTAAAAGGCACGTGTAAACTAAAGTTTACACGGCATGTGTATCAAAGTTTATATATATATATATATATATATATATATATATATATATATATATATATATATATATATATATATATATATATATATATATATATATATATGATCCACTTACACTATGTAAAACTCAATTACTTTCACACTCTTTTTGGACAATCGAATGAAAGTAATAAATGGTTAAGATTATTTTCTTTCCAAGTGATAATCTTCAAATCTCTAACTTTTAATCTCAATCATTCATCCACCATCCGACGGTCCAAAAAAATTGTATATAGGGAGAGATAGGATCTTCTTACACTATGTAAAACTTGAAAGTTTCACACTTGTTTTGGACCGTTGGATGAAGGTAAATGGATGGATGAGATTAATAGTAGAAAATGCGAATATTATCACTTGAAAAAAAGGAAATAATCTTAGCCATTTATAGAGATTAATAGTAGAAAATATAAAAGCAATTGAATTTTACACAATGTATATGGATCCTAACCCCCCCCCCCCCAAGATCCAGTTACACAATGTAATAATTTTTAGTTTTTATACATTTTCTGGATTGTTGGATGGGTGAAATAGATGTTTGAGATCTAATAGTAAGTTATGTGAAGATTGTCACTTGGAAGAAGAAAAAACTAAAAAGTTAATCTCAGCAATCCATTCCACCCATACAACAATCTAAAAAATGTATAAAACTATGAGTTTTACATTTTGTGTAATAATATATATTGTTGGATAATAGAATTGGGCTAGGTTTGGTTTATTTGATTCGAATATCTAAGATTAATAATTGACTGAATAAGTGGATTAAATCAAATAAATTATTCCAATAAACATAAAATCGAATGAATAATTTTTGGGTAAACTACTTGAATGGTCACTTATGTTTAGGGTTTGTACACTTTTAGTTACCGATTTTCAAATTTGACCGTTATGGTCATTTACGTTTTCGATATATCAACTTATGGTCACTGGAACATTTGTTGCCACTAAACGTTAACAAGAGACTGATATGGCACAATAAAAGAAGGATAAATTACCTAGATAGTCCTTAAACTATTACTTCACTCCTATTTTGACCACCGAAATAAAAACAATTTGTATAATTACACATTTCAGCCTCCATATTTACAAATTTTTTTATTTCTCCTCCCATCCACCATCTACTATATTCTTCTTCATCTAACTCAATCCCTAATTTTTCTACTATATTAATCCCCAATTCACACTACTCCAATAGTTTACCCTTAATTTTATTCAATATTAAAGGGTATTCATTTATTTTGAATCAGAATAGAAGTCGTGATCCAATCAGTTACTATCCCTCTAATTTCTGAAATAAAGAACATTACCTCGTGTTATTGAGAAGTGAACCATGCTTTATAAATGGTGTATTTAAATAGTTTAAAGTAATTACAAGGATCTAATTGTAAATGTAAAATTACAATGCATGATTGGAAACAAATTATCTAAACTAAGGGTGAAACTATAAACGAATGTAAATTAATCGCACAAATTAAAGCAAAGTTAAATTTAAATTAATGACAGAATTGAAATAAAGCAAAATTTAAAGGTATAATTAAAATTACATGAAATTGGATAACAAAGTAAAATAGGACTAAATTAAAAGAAAATGAAATTACAAGGTGGAAGTTAAAGCAAGAAATAATAATCAATCAAATAAGAGCGCGGATTAATATTTACCATCTAGTCCAAAAATATACAGTTTGAATTGGGGATTAATATAGTAGAAAATAAGGAATTGGGTTAGATGAAGAAAAATATGGAAGATGATGGAGGGGAGAAGAAATAAAAAATTGTAAATATGGAGGATTAAATGTGTAATTGTACAAATTATTTTATTTTGGTGGTCAAAATAGGAGTGAAGTAATAGTTTATGGACAATCAAAGTAATTTATCCTTCATTTTACTATGTTAGATCAGTCTTCTGTTAAAGTTTAACGACAACAAACGTCCCAGTGATTATAAGTTTACATATCGAAAACATAAGTAACCATAACGGTAGAATTTGAAAATCGGTGATCAAAAGTGTATAAACCCTAAATATAAATGATCATTACAATAGTTTACTCATAATTTTCTTTTATTTTGGTTAGTCGGTTTATAGTTTATTCAATCTGATTGATTCCTTGCACACTTTTATTCATATCAAAATCTTAAAACATATAACTCGTTTTGGAGAAGAGAATGATGACCTCCTTTGGAAATTCAAGTTCAAACAGATTTATTTGAATGTGTGTTTAAATTTTATTATGATTAAAAAAATAACATTTCGTCAATAGGGATTGATTTAAGTGGTAAACAAATTGATATTGTCTAAGTATGTCTTGAATTTGAGGTGTTGAGTATGCAAAAAATCTCTTCTGATCGACTCACCCACCAAAATTAAGTGTGTGACGCAGATTAATCTAAATTAGTAAGGGCGAAATCCTAGAAACCGAAATAACAAAAAAAACAAATCCTATCTTAAAACCGTATTAGGAAAATTCAAATTTTGAAAGCATACAATAATCGATCAAATTATGGTATTGGTCCCTTGCTATGTTCATATCCTTGTCATTTAATTAGACATAAAATTTCATCTCTACCTTCAAATATCTTCCAAATAATTAACCTAGTTTTGGGTTGCTTTAATGGGTAATGGATATACATTTGGTTGGATATGGGTATTGGGTTGAGTTTGGTTTATTCGATTGGAATATTTTTTTTATAGAAACATCTAATTTTATTAAAAGAGAAAATATTCAAAATTAAAACGAGAGTTTACAATCATAATCGTAAAATAAACACATAATTTCAACATTTTCTTATAACATTAACATAATAAACTAGCCTTTGAGATCATACAAAGATCATATAAGGAAAATATCAAAAATTCAACCAAAAAACTCGAACAAAATACAAATACTAACAGAGATTTAACTGTATCGACAAACAAATCACCAAAAAAAATTAAACTATTGAGAAATCACCGACAAACGCAGATCAAAGCTGACTGTCGTGAAAAACTATTCACAAACATAAACTGCGTATTCAATTCTAATCTGACACATGAATAAACATATATAGTGTGAATATTGATTTATACTTTATCCAATCCGACCGATTCCTTGCACACTTGTATTCATATCAAAATCTGAAAAAAAAATGAAATAACATATCAAATTATGGTATCGGTCCTTGTAACTTAATTTGACAATGAATTTCATCTCAAACTTTATAATATCTTCCAAATAATTAACTAAGTTAATAATTATATTAAAAAAGCTAAGTTAATAATTCCGAGTTTTTGTGTAATGATAAAAGATTTTCATGGATTAAGTTTTGATTGACATTAAATTTCAGATTGATTTGTGTAATTTGGGATAGTAATTGATCGTGTATTGTAGTTAGGGAAGTTTTTTAACGAAGCTCGTTTTACTGTTATATGTCTTTCAATTTTACCTTTTAATAAAGCCGACTTTATTCTTCAAAAAAAAATTTCGGATTAATTTCGAGCAACCCCACACGAATAAAAATCCTATGCCCTTTTTCGGTGCCCCTTCTATGCCCCAACACTAAAAAATACTAATAAAATTAAATTTCAAGCTCTAACCTTAAATTCTAAATCGTAAACTTTATACCTTAAAAATTATACCCTACCCTAAATTTTTTAAACCCTAACCTTAAATCTTAAACCCTAAATCTTTTTTTAGTGTGAAGCATAAATAGGGTATCGAAAAGGGGAAGGGGATTTCTATTCCTGTAATAAGTGAATTAAAAGGTAGAAATGGTTTGGAATAACACCAGATTGTTTATTTCCCTGCATGCATCATCTCTCTTTATTACAACCATAATTCAATCCATCAAAATGCCATTATTTCATGAAATTTTCAGCTGATTTTAGCTGTGTTCATGCTCCAAGCATTCAACTCTGCAATCTTTATTGATTGAGTTCCATTGTTGAAAGCATAGAGGTGGGCAGCCTTGTTAATTGCCAATGTTGGATAAACTCTTGATGTTATGCAAACTTTGCCACCTCCACCAAAGCTCTCCACTATGGAATGGTCCATCTGTTCGAAACAATGGAAAAACAAAACAAAATGATTAAAAATGGCTACTTCAAAGTTCAAATCAAGAACCAGAAATCTTAAATTTCTAAATCCAGAAACTCTGGGATCTCAAACCATATCCTTTTTTCACTAAAGCTTTAAATGGCAAAGATACTTGCCAAGCTCCTCAATGACAACTTTTGTTGTTGTATGTCCACATCCAAGAAAGCACCATATGTTGTCTTATCATTGTGTTGATTTAAGGAAGATCTGTAAAACAGAAGAGTCTCGAGAAATTTGTAATGGAGAAAATCGAAAAAGGGGTCTGGAATTTTGTTTTGAGGGAAGACCTGGATTGATCACTGCACATTAGAACTACATATTTGTTATGGCCTTTGAATATTCTGAAGAACACTGCGGTGTACTCTTTCAGGTCGTCTGAGGCCAAAACTAGCAACCCGAAAGGACCGAGACCCCCTTTAACCGATGCACCCTTTTGGCTGCATAGGAGCTGTGGGTTGGTCCAGCTTGGTTTCACCACCTCAGCTTTCTTGAAATCCTTTATCTCGAACGAAACCTCAACATCTGCCTGTAAAAATATGAAGATGAATAAGTATGGGAATTGGGACATGTGGTGAAAATGATTTGTCTGGTTTTTTTTCTCAACAGCCAAACCAAGTCACCTGTGCTGCAGTGACACCGGACACTTCAATAACAGACCCTTCCTCGAGCAATATGTTCGTCAAGCTAACTTGATTTGCTCGTAACTTTTGTATTTCGGCTATTGGCCATTGCACCAATTGTTTGCCATTTTCAGCCAGCCAAACTTTCCTAGGAATTGCCTGCAAAAGTAGATACCATAATAGAGATATGATTATAGACTTTGCAGTAATTGAAACTTGGGACTTTTAAATTCAGTTACTTGATAAACAATCAACCGAAACTTACGTGAATACCAGACCATCCTTTCTTAATATCATCAACTGGACTTGATGATTCGTTAATCCAAGCTGTTAAGATTCTTCGTTTCTCGACAATGTCAAAGAAAGTCTTGGAAGCATAATACTTTCCATAATCATATCTCAACCCCGAATCACCCTCGACATATCCCTCGTCCGGTGTATATACGTCCTTAACATTATCATAGGAGCCAATGGTATACAAGTCATGCTTGGTATCATCTAAGCTGACCTTAAGCACATGCTTGACAAAAGGGCCACTAAAAGAGGTGTCGACACCGCTTTGGCCTTTAACTCGAACAGGGTAGAAATCAGGACATTCCCACATCCCAGTGTTGTTAGCAGAATGCAATGGGGTTTTGGATTCAAACCAGTTTACAAAATCCTTGCTTTTGTAAAGGATGGCTAAGCCCCGGCTGTGCACTTTGCTTCCAATGATGACCCTCCATTTCTTATCAGGGCCTAACCAGGAAGTTGTTGGGTCTCGGAACGAACTTGCATTAATATGATTCTTAGCAGTTGGTTGCATCAGAGCGTTTTTGTCCGATTTGATCCATTCTCTAAGGTAAGGGTCGGATAAATTCTTGGGGAAGGCTAGATTCTGGACTTGTCTCTGCCGGTGGTCGATGCCAGTATAGAGAACTGCTGGTTTTCCACCGGGGAGGAGAGTGGCTGAACCAGACCAGCAACCATCGATATCATATGAGTGGGATGGATAGATGGCTGGCTCATGAGGGGTCCAATTCACAAGATCTTTTGATGTAGAGTGACCCCAGATCTTGATGCCGTCCGGCTTGACACCATTCGGATTGTATTGGTAGAACAAGTGGTATACTCCCTTGTAGACCATAACTCCTGCAAATTATATCAGTAGTTTACTTAAGAATCATAGAGAAAATCATGAAGCAAAAGACAAGAAACAGTAAAAACAGGTACTAACCATTAGGATCTGTTCATCCATAGGTACCCATTTGTCAAATCCGAGTCAAACCGGATCAAATAACAATCAAACAGGAAAAAGAAAATAGTTAGACATAAAAGAAAAGCTTTATAATGTGAGAAAACACACACACACACACACACATATACCATTAATCCAATTCTTGGGGGGTTGAAAATGAAAGCCTGTTCTGTAAGGTTGATTTGCAGGTACAGAAGATTGAAGCGTCGTAATTCCATGGCCAACAAAGAGAGCAAAGAACAAGAAGAAGGCACCATTAGAGTTAGCCATGTTTAGCATGGTGGGAATGAGATGGATGAGAAGTTGATAACACTATTTATAGGAGAAACAATGCATAATTTGGCAGGAAATGGATGAATAGAAGTTGCTCATTTCCATTGTATTTTTCCCCAAGTGAAACTGAAATCTTTGGCAACATTATTGTAAGAGGAAATCATGCTCCTCCTACCAGTGTTCCCATTGTTTCTTTCTTTCTATGTTTTGCTCTCATTGTTTTTACGACGGACGAGGACTGCGAGTGATGAAAATATCTAGCCTCACTAAGCATAATACATTGAAGAATGTCAAAAATAAAATTTTAATCGCCCCTTAAACGGCAATTAAAATTGTCGTGACCATTTTGTAACTGTTCAAAAAATATAAGGATGATTTTGTAACTTCTAAACATAATGTGATATGAAAAGGAGATATAAATTACAAGGGCCATTGAGCCTGCAGAGAGATAAATGAGTCATTTCAATCTGATTCTTCATATTAAACAGTAATATTTCCAAGTTCTGTGTAATCTGCATAACTGATAACACCAACCCTTCTAATTCATAGCTTCAATCTGGATGCAGATGTTTTGAGCTATATAATTAGCTTTACTCGAACCTAAACTCCTTAGATCAACTAAAGCCCGACAACATCAATGCAATATATAAAGATTTCAGCGATGGAATAAGCCGATGCTTGGATGTCGAAAGTGAAATTGGCTGCTAGCTGAGGGCCGGAATTCAGCTGGAAATATGGCGTGGAATGATAAGAGAGCTTTTTCGTTGTGTACGAATAGCTTCCATGGTAGAGCCTGGAAAAAAACTGAAGTCATTACAATGATTTTGCTGCAAAAACTAGAGAAACGTAATTCTAACACGTACTACAAAAAGTGGGGCGACTTCTCGGTCGAGTTAGCTTAAACAAATGTTGTCATCAGTTTGAGCTTAATTTTGATTTCCCATTTTTCTGCCTGCAAGGAGCAACCAAAGAAGAAAGGTGAATCATAAGTGGTGTGCAAACAAATTTAGAAACCAGGAGTTGAAAGATGAGCAACCAACCAAAATGAATCCTTCTTTTCCTGAGCTAATAACTCTTCAAAAGAGATGTCAGTGAATTCAGTATCCGTATCTTCCATCGGCTCACCGGACTTGCCCTTTGACTGCATGCAAGTGCAAACCTCGAGCATCTGGGAGACAGTGTCGTTAGAAGCATGACAATGTATGTCCTAATTGCAATGAGAGAGCAAATAAACATGGGGAAGGGAAAAAAGACATTTTAACGATCCATTTTGCTCATCTATGCGCAGAAGTGGTACAAAGCTAGACAAAAACTTTCCCTTCCTTTAGATCCTTCTTATAATCCCGGTGATTGTACGGTTTCCTTTAGATCCTTTTCCTTTAAGTTGCAAGTATGGAAGGGCAAAGACAGAAGAAACGTCCATGAAAGACAACAATGTTTTCCTAGGTTACAAAGAATAACTGCTGATACAAGAGTGACGAAGAAAAACAAGTTTTATTCGTAATTAGGTTCTGCTACCCTTCCTCGAAAACTAACACCGACAACAGAACTAACAAAATTCACAGTAAACCAACTATTCGAATACAAGTCTGAATTGTACCTTTTTATAAGCCGGTGATAGCTTAAGTTGCTGTTGGAGCCAGTTATAGACAAATGCATCCTCTTCTAATCTCTTCTGTTCCATTTCTAGCTTGTATATCTGAACATTCAAATCTATCCATTATTAGTGGAGATAAAAAATAATGATAAATTGATAATGACCAGTTCACACTAGAAGCAAAAGTTTATCTTGTACGGTTGCTAACCTGCTGCCTCAGGCGATCAAATGATGATCGATCTGCTTTGAATAGTAGAGCCTTTGTTATTGTAAACTTACGTTTGATGACCTCAGACCTGCAGTACAACCATAGCAGGGAAATCAAACATGAAAGCCAACATTGAAAGAACAGATTAATGGTGGAAATTTGAGGCAATGTAGATCAAAATCAAGCAGCAAGTTTTTCAGAAAACAATAACAACAGAGCTAAAAACAAAACAATCAAAAAGCTTGTAAAACATGACAATAGTTACGAACATACTTCTGCTGCAGCTCATTCCTAGCTTCAATCAAGCAATTAGCAAAGTCTCCAACCTACACAAAGGAGGATAGTATGTTAAAATTGGGGCAAACAAAAACCAGTAGAAATTCCATAATTAGGTACCAGAATAAAAAAAAAATTAAAAAAGAGAGTGAAAGTGGGGGAGATAAATGAAGCCTTATTGACATTGGCCAACTGGATCTCGCTTTCAGCAAAAATGCACCAGAAAAACTCAATAACAAAAATCAAATAGATCTATATTCCCACCATGTACCAGATATACATTTCAAATCAATTTCCAAGTAACAAAAATCATATATTATTTTCATATGTAGTCAGAAATGTTGTTTCGATTACGTAATACAAAAATCCTCTGGTATTTTTCTCTGGGAGTTTCTAGAGCAAATAACATTCATTTGGCCAATAAAATTTTGAATCTGTTAATGACTCCATCACACGGTTTACAGAAGCAAGTGAAAGCTCTACCACCCCATAGTCCATGATCTACCAGTGAGAACTTGAATCCACAAACTTCACCAAATTCCTCAAATTTCCCTTAATTAAATCTCTTGAGAATTTAACTACCCTCATACTTTATATTTACATTATTCAACAGAATTACAGATATATGAAAACTTCACTGTGATCACCATGTACAAGCAACTTTCTTCGAGACCACATGTTTTGAAGTATACTCGTAGGATTAACACATGCTTAATCTCGAAGTTCCATGTCTAATTCAGAATCTATCTACTCAAACTCTGTAAACGTATTAAGAACATTTGATAATATCCCCATCAAGAGAATTTAAGTCTGTCTGAATTTCACAAATGCTAGCAAACAAGAAAATCAGCAACCTAGTTCTTCTTCGGAACTAGAAAAAAATGTAGTTACTCGAAGTTGCAATTTAATTAAGACCATCATCTCACATTCAGCATATCTGTAACTCCATCAAAGCTATTTTCATATCTAAACCAAACGAGAATATCGACCACACAGTTCGAGGATCGTCTTAACAGCCTTAACTAACAGTTAAAACAAAACCCTTGCTTGCAAGTTATGTCCAAATGTGACTAGAATTTCTCAAAATGATTTTGTAACTTGATTCAGGCAAAAGTTATCAGATTCTCTTTCCCTCTCTTATCTTCCTTTATAACATCTTGTTGCAGAAAAGAAATAACACAACTAAACAATTCCAAATTGGATAGTCTTACCTCCTAAGCAAAGAAAAGAAATTTAAGCTCTGAACTTCAAATTATTGCTTGAAATGAGAAAAAAGACCAAATTATTCCCCAGAGAGACAAAACTCAAAAGATGAATTAAGGAGCTAAAAACACACACTTAAAGATGTGTTAAAATAAGAAGCAACCTGAGCCAATGTTAATCCTTTGTTTTCATGGCACTTAACAAGCTGATCATACTGTTGCTTGATCTTCCTCTGCGTTGCACTACTCGTTGATGTAAATGGGTACAAGCAAACAAGAGCCGGCTTGACCCGAGAACCCGGACCCCCACGACCCGATTCTTCCCTTTTCTTCTTATCCTCCTCCGGAAAGCTACACCTTTCTTCACCATTTTCTTCTTCGCTTTTGGACCCCAATCTCTTCTTCTTCCCTCTTTTCTTCTTCTTCTTCGTCCGCTGATCCTCACCACCCGGTTCACACCGCTCCCCATCTCGACCCGACTCGAACTGGCCGACATCCCCCTTATGTTGGTTTTCAACAGTAAGCAAACTAGCCCATTCCGCGGAGTCGGAAGGCATGATCTCGAGAAGAAGCGAATGGGGCAAATGGGTGGAGTCGTTTTCCCGGGTTTGTGGTTTTGTATCGTTCGAAAGGGCCGATTCATTATGGGGTTTTCCCTCTTCTTGTACTTGTTGTTGTTGAAGATGATGGCGGTGTTTGTTGTAGTGGAAAGAAAAGAATAAGAATATGAAAGAGAGAACGAAAGAGAGGAGAAAGAAGAAGAGAAACATTGGGAAAGGATGGGTGCAAAGTAAACTAAAAACGGAAGGGAAAGAAATGATATTTATAATTCTGTGTTAAAAAGGTAAAACTATGGAAGAAGAAGATGAAGATTTGAAGGTTTAGCCGCCATTAAAACGCGTCATCAAGACAGAGAAATTGAGAGATAGGGAGATAAGTGTTTGATGTTTGGTTACAAAGAGGCTTATGTTCCTTCCTAGTTCCTAGTACAACTTCAAAACATAAAAAAGCATAAAGTTTTTCTGTGTAGATATATAAATAAAGGTAGATTACAAATGTCATCCTCAACTTTTCAAATATATGCATATTTAAATTAAAATCAAGGGCAAACTACTCATTTAGCACCCAACCTATCACTATATTTTGATTTTGGTACTTCACTTATTTTTTTGACAAAATGGTACATAATATTAAATTTTTGCTCTGTTTTGGTACTTCAACCGTTAAACATGAACGAAGGTGATGACGTAGTTCATTTTTCATTGGGATAGTAAGAGTTTTAGTCCCTAAAACTTGTACATTTCTATCAATTTCATCCAAGTTCTATCGATTTAATCATCATCTTAAATGTTTGCGTAAAAACTACAAATTTTCGTATTTTTCTTTCTTTTTCCCCGAAAAACATAGCCCTTTCTTTCCTTGAACCACTATCAACCCTAACCCGCATCGCCAACCACCGTCTGCACTTCTCTATTGTCAACAACTCTATTCTTTTCACCCTTGTCGTCCGACTTTCTCCTCTTCTTAAAATTCGACCATCTTTGTTTCATTTTATGCAAATTGCACCTTCAACGCTTTGCACTACATAATCGCAGTTCCATATGACGAGGACATGTCACATTCAAGAGGGCGTCTAGGTGTTCGGTAAAAGTGGGTTAAATGGTGTTTGATGACTAGCTGATGGTATTACAACGAGGAAAGATGGGGTTGAGGCTCAATTCCAAACCCCAAAGAAGTTAAAACATTTTTATGGAAGAAGAAAAAAAAAGGGTAATTTGCAATTTCCCCCAAAAATTATGATGATGTTTAAATTGATGGATTTTAAACTAAATTGATAGGATATATATGTGTTTGGACTAAAACTATGATTATACCAATTCACGCCATCATATATGTTATTTTTTACAGTAGGGATACCAAAATAGAACAAAAATGTAACATTATATATCATTTTACCAAAAATAATATGTGGATTGCCAAAATAGAAACACAATAATAGGTTAAGTACTAAATAGGTAGTTTACTTAAATAATTTTTTAAAACCCTAAAATAAATTTACATACAAAGTTTTATATAAAAATATTTATGCATAATCTATCCAAAAAAATATTTATGCATAGTGAAATTCAAATATAAAATTTTAAAGTGGTTGAGCAAGGATATTTGGTCGGTTGGCCAAGCTGCTCATCTTTGTTCCCTCGCATTCCTTTAGGTCATGAGATCTAGACCCGATAAGAGCACCTCTTCCCCTCCCCTCTAGGTAGGATTAGGATTAAAATTTATCAAAAAAAAATAAAGTTGTTAACTCTTAATTTCACCTTAATAACATTTGTGGATTTGAGAGATGGATTATTCGAGAACAAAATCGAGACCTAATGTTTAGAGATGGCAATTGGATTGTTCGGGTCGAGTTCGAGTCCGGTTGATTTTCGATTCAAGTTGCTTTCGGTTTAGGTTTGTGATAAGTCATATATTTGCATGTTTTTCATGTATTAAATCATATGTTTTAGCACATTAACCTATCTTAAAACCCTTTAATCGGTTCCTATTTGGTTTTGCAGGTGTTTTGGGTCTTAACAACGTTTTATACGTAAAAGTCCAATTTTAGCACCATTTTGGCATCATCGGGAAATCCTTCACGCAAAACCAGTAGCACTCGCGAAATAAGGTGTGGGCATGGCGCGAGTCTGACTTTCTGACTTGGAGGACAAGCAATCCTACTACAAGTTGACTTTTACATTTACCATAATTAGAGTATTTTAGGGTTGTTGTATTTAATATAAAGTCTTCCCCTTACTTTCACCTATAAATAGTGATCAAAGGGTGAAGGGAAAAGGGGATCCAAGTTAGTCGAAACCCTCTCCTCTTTTTGTGTTTTCGCCACCTACTCCATAAGTAACTAAATCTCTTTTTCTAGTCAAATGTAGTTACAAGGATATTATTTCAAGTTTTTAGTGAGATCTCTTGTTCCTAATTTATCTTCATCTTTATTCAAGTATTTTCATATCTTTTGTGCTTCATCCTCATGTGTATGTTTAGTTAAATATATGTTACAACCAATTCAATGGTATTTGATGCAAGTGGTAAGGAAATTTGGGTTCGATTTCTAAAGGTATGAATTCATGTTCTTAATAAGTTAACGGGTTCGTGCTTAGGAAGAATGTGCACTTTGGGTCTCTTAAGATCATTAATGCTATTTGATAGATTATAATTTTTTAGTACTATCTAGGAATTTAATCTTGATAATAAGAGTTAATCTTTTAATGATATTTAATTGATTATCTAACTTAGAAGAGATTGTGTTATTTAGTGGTATTCATCTAATCTAAAATCAAGCTATTTGAGATTGATGTTGATTTATCTTTTGTGAAATCTATAATCTAAGTTCTTGATTTAATATTTCGAGTTCTACCTTGACTAGAGCTCTAATTTATATTGAATTCTTCTTTACTTAAATTGCTTTCTTCAAATCAAACACAACCCCCTTTTACTTTAATTGCTTGTGAACTTAATCTCTTAACCTCTCTTTGTGGGATTGACCCTACTTGCCGCTACTACAAATTCAAAGAACAAGTAGGTATTATTTTTTTACGGATTAGACACCCATAAAAAATTGGCGTCGTTTCCGGGGAGTGGTGTCAAGAAGCTAAGTTCACTTTTCTTTAGTTTTGTTTATTTTTATTTTTCTTTTCTACTTTTATGCTTCATTCTTCTTGTGCAAATAAAAATATTGTATTCGATCTTGAAATCGAGAAGACGACGCAATTGCTGAGAAAACTTTACGCGAGCTGGCCTTATTGGATATCGAACAAGAATTTGTTTTGCATTGATTACCAAGCTCTAGAGGTACCATTCGAACTCAAGCCTGGATTAATTCATATTCTTCCAACTTTCAGGGGACTTGAGAACGAGAACCCATACAAACACTTGACGGAATTCCATGTGGCGTGCTCGAGCATGAAACCTCACAATGTCACTGTAGACTAAATTATGCTACGAGCATTCTCATTCTCTCTAGCAGATCATGCGAAAGATTGGTTGTACTACATACCATCCGGATCAGTTCAAACATAGACGGGCTTGGCGAAGCTTTTCCTTGAAAAGTACTTTCCAACTTCAAGAGAAACCAAAATTAGAAGAGAGATATGTGGAGTTGAACAAAGAAACAAAGAGTCACTGCATGACTACTGGGAACGGTTCAAACAATTTTGCGTTAGCTGTTCGCAACATGGGATATCCGATCAATTACTCATCCAATACTTTTGCGAAGGCTTGTTACCTATAAAAAGAAGGATGATGGATTCCGCGAGCGAATGAGCAATCATGAATAAAACCTCTACCCAATCCAAGGACCTAATCAATATGATGGCCGCGAATAGGGGTGATAACGAGCCGAGCCTGGCCAGGCTCAGGCTCGGCTCAAAATGAAAATTTTTGCTATAGCCTATTTATAAAAGATTCGTTAAAAGTCTCTTTCATAACCAACACTGAAACAAAATTCAATGACCGAAAAGGGAAAATAGTGCCAAAAATTAGATTAATCCAAATAACCAATAAATATTCTTATAATACAAACACATAATTAAAGAAAATACAAAATCAAACAACAATCAACTAAAGAAAATACCAAATTTATTTTAGTTAATTTACTTTTAGTAGATTTTTCCTAATTTATTTTATAGATTTTCTTTTGCTAAACATATTACTTTTAGTGCATATGTAGATTCTGAGCATGTTCACGAGCTTTTTGGCTCGGCTTGGCTTGTTAAAGTTTCGAGCCGAGCCCGAGTCGAGCTCACTCGAGCTGAGCTTTGACTGAGCTTTGATCAAGCCGAGCCCGAGTAGCTCACGAGCCGGTCAGGCTCATTTATTACCCCTAGCCGCAAACTCTTAATAATTTGGTCCATTACATGACAATGTATCTCAACATGCGAGCGAGGTAAATATTTCTTTTCTTGAAGATAAGATTTTGAATTTAACCTCTATTGTTCATAAATTGACATTAGGTAATACTCATCAAGCCCAAGCTTATGGCATCCACACAAATTCCACATACCATGCGAAAACTATTGAAGCCGCTAACGCCTTTAGAGGATTCTATGGCCAACAACCTCAGCGAAGTGCCTTTCACGAAGCCCAACCGTCAGCTTCAGGAAAGCCCCCATTAGAAGACATTATGTACAAACTTGCCCACAACCTTGAACAATTCCAACAAGAAACAAGGGCAAGTATCAAAAACCTCGAGACTCAAGTAAGTCAACTTGTCTCATCTATTAGTCAATCCGAGTCACAAGGCAAGTTGCCTTCTCAAACTATTGTCAATCTGATACAAAACGTTAGTGTTATTACTTTGAGAAGTGGCAAGAATTTGTAGGAACATCCCGAGCTTATTGTGGACGCAACAAAAGAGACAAGCGCGAATGGACCATCTATTACACCTTTTGTAGACGCAAAAAAGGAAGAAAAGAGTACAAGCACAATGTTAAAATTTTGGCGAACTCCTGAACGTGTGAAGAGACTAGCCAGCGAACAAAATGATATCCGCCCCATCATGGTCCAACTTCCATTCCTTCAATGGTTCTCAAAGACAAAAGAAGAAGATTAAGAAAAAGAGATACTTGAGATGTTTCACGAAGTCGAGAGAAAGTTGAACGACAACAAAAAAGACACTTTTCATCCATTAAAGAAGAAATTAATTGGGATCCAGGAATCATTCCAATCAATGCCAAACTGCCCAACAAGCCTTTAACGCACCAACCATGGAAAGCAAAAGTGTTCAAGTCCATCAAGGATAAACCTCCTGACGAACATATTTTCGCCACAATATGAGAAATAGAGGGAGTTACGTCTAGCCAAAGACATTAAAGAAAGACGCTTCTTAGGAGGCAACCCATGAATTTTCTTATCATGTTTTTAGTTTAAGTTTTATATATTTTCGTTTCATTAATTTTTGTAATTTTTTTTAGGAACAAGGGACAGAAGCACTCTGAAAATAAGGCGTGCCCACGCTGCAAAAATCCCATAAAAATTTTTGGAGGAAAATTTTTCCCACCGGTGGGAAAGCAAATATTGGGTGAAAATTTTTGGCACTCTTCGCTACCAAAATAAGTGCCGAAAATTTGGAAAGAAGGGGGGAAGATTCACTTTAATTGAAAAAGGCTATCATCTTTAAGTCTTTCCATCAAATCAATACTTTCAATCTTTAACCTTTCTTGTTTTCTAAGAATTTAAGATTCTCCATAAAAGAGATAACCCTTTTCACTTTTCATCCACCACTCCATCCACAACTTCACTCTCTTTTCTCTCAAGAATCTTAAAACACCAAAAAGAATTCTCTCCAAGAAACCATGCCAAGAACAAAGAGCCAAGCAAGAAAAGATGGAGGGACCATCTACGAGTAGCCACCACCGTCGGTCGAAGAGAACCCAGAGCAGCCGCCGGTTCGCGCCTCCTTCTCTCGCACTCACAATCGTCGTCGTGCGCAATCGCCTCCAACCAACACTGCCCCGTGTCGACAGCCTTGCCTTCACCTCTTCAAAACACCGAAAAAGGTTAGCCGACACTCAATAAAGAACATCCAAGGTTGTAAGTACATTCACTTTGAAACTATTTCTAGACTTGGATTGTTAGAGAAGGTAAATAATTACTTTCATGAAATTGGATGGACAAACTACATGACTATTACCTTTCCGGTTAATGCTGAATTGCTATGGGAATTGTATGCTACTTTTGAGTTCAATGATAAAGGGCATGTTAATTCTCCTAATGATATTAAATTCTGATTGATGAACAAACAATTTTCTTTATCCCTTATAGAATTTAATCTTGCCATGAGGTTTATTTCTGACAAATATGCACAATCTAATGAATACATATCGAGCTTGTGTGACTATAGTGCAGATTTCGAACCCGAAATCCTCTTTCGAGAATGGTCGACAACCACATCGGGGTACAACTCAAGCCATTCGAAAGACCATGAACTCAAAAACTTGGCACTCAAATACATCCATCGATTCCTAGCATATTCATTCTCCAATAGAGTGGATTTGGCAAGCATATTGAACAAAGCTGAATTTTTCTTCCTTTGGTACATGGTAAAGCGAAGAAAAGTAAACCTTGGCTATTGGTTTACACAACAACTTGATGTCGTCGAAAATCAGAAGAGTAAACCCTTGATCTTTGGTTCTTATATTTGTTATATTTAGCTTTCAAAGAAGGCTTGCTTGCCGTAAATACTAACTTGCATGTAGTACGACAAATGGAATCAATCGACATCTGTAACCCCCTCGTTCCGGTCTGGCTGGATGACTGGTCTGAGTGGGCCACACGGGGAAAATCGAAGCGAAACTCGTTAAGGTTCCCCCTCGGTTAGCAACCCTATTTTTTTTCTTTTACTTAATCCTTTCTAAAAGTTCATTTAAGTCCTATGTGATCAAACAGCGGAATAAAATACATGAGATAAACATTCGAACCCAAAACAACATTTAAACAGCCCAATTTTAATCTTTTAAACATGTTGTTTCGAAACACCCTTGAGGCGTATCGAAACGCCTTGACCAGGTCAACTGCCCCAGAGCCTATACAAGGGGCCGTATCGTAACGGTGGTCAACCGTTCCGAAACGCCCTCAACGGTCAACTTCTCGTGGTCAACGAGATTTTGACCGTTTCGAAACCTTCAGGCCCGTTTCGAAACGCCTTCATCTCATCAATTTCTTAGAATTCCAGTAGCCAAAACGTTCCGAAACGCGTATCGGAACATGGGCTTCCAGAGGCCAAACCGTATCGAAACGCGTTCTGATACGGGGTCCCTGAAGCCTACCCGTTCCGAAACGACCCATCCCATTTCGAAACGCGGGCTGTCTGCAACCCTTGAAAACCAGATTTGGGCGGATTTCCACAAGTCTAAAGGTCCCGTAAGACCCCTAAAGGCACACAACACCATCAAACATAGTCTAGATACATACTTCCTATGTTAGGCATACTCGAACACATACAAGGCATAAGTATAACAATCACGCATACATGGCAAATTTCACATCAAATACATATCATAAAAAGCATGCTTGAAGACCTTTAAATAGACAAAGGATATCAATCATCACATATAGTTTTACATGCCATCAAACAACCTTAAACATCCATAGGGCATTCATTGCACAAGCATAAGGCAAGTTAAAACATGCTTACAAACCAAGTCAAGTCATAGACATCAAAATCATATATGAGTCTTACAAAGCTCATACAAACACACCCTTTTGCCACATTGCTTAACTACTACATAATTAATAACCGTATTTGAGCAACAAACTTGGAAAGCCCTTCTTGCCTTGCTCCGAGCTAACACCACGCTAATGATCTGCATTGTTGAAAATGAGAGCGTAAGCTATAAGCTTAGTGAGGATGCTCTAAAACCGAAAACATCAACAATGCAGGGTTCAAGCATGTATTCCCTAAATCTCATATCTAACACGCATATATAATTTCACAAGTAGACCTAGCTAGTCTTTCAAGAGTCATGTATGACATCTCACATCATACTAAGCTCAAACATCAATATCAACATCATATATGAACATCATATATCACAATCATATGAACAAGTTTAATTGGCCACTATTAGTTACCCGGATGTGCGGATTTAATCTCAACAATCACTTTACCTCGGTGGGATTACACTCATCACCGGACCTTGCATGGGCGGGATTCCACTCATCACCACATGCCCTACGGATGGGATTCCACTCATTATCCCGTAGAATATATAATAGCTTCCGGTGGAATATTACATCACCGTACTCCTCCTTGATGACTTAACGCCATCAAGGCCACGTACGTTTTGACTCAATTTGTGTGCACACTAATCCTAATGATCGATCATTTACACCCGGTAAATTAATTAGTGTCAATTTTCATTTATCACATCACATATCCATCAACCACATCTCATGCTCATCACATATACATATCATGGTATACATGTGCAAAACAACCACATATCACAAGAGCATAAATAGGCAATACACATAGCATTTAATGGAAATCAATAGCTAAATTAACAACTTGAATTTATATAGAAATGGCCTACCAAGCACATTTCACTCACACACTACACACACTCGAACCAAACTTTAAAACGTGATTAAAACCACTCACCGCCCTTCCTTAGCAACCAAAACAAGTCTCCTACAAGCTCGGATTTGATTTCAATGTTTCTCCAACGTCTCCTCTTGCTTCTAGCCAATCAAAAACACAACCATTATTCCCAATCAATGCTAACATTCAATCAACACTCAACCCTTGAGCTCAAACTAACTTCAACCAATTTCCCAACCAAATTAATCCCTCAAATATATCAATTTTCGTGCTCCCTCAAACCCTAGCTGAAATTTCCATTTTCAATCATCCAAATGACCCCCAAAAGGTCCCAAAACATCCTCCTAACATATACAAACCATCAGCCCTTTAATTTCAACCTAAAACCCACCAAAAATCAAGTTTTTGACATCTCAAATATTGCTTCAAGAACCCATTTCGGGTTTTCAACAAAACCCAACCATTTTGACATATAATGTACATTTTAATGTGAATAAACAAAAACCCAACTCCAAATTTCAAAACAAAATGAAAATCTTCATAAAAACTCAAACTTTAACCAAACCCTAACATTTCAAAAGTTCATAGTTTGAAAATCTATGACTATGGAGAGATAGAGGATAAAAAGGAGAATTAGAAAATGTCATTACCTCTCAAAATGATCTTGAAATGAAGTTGAAAATCAATGGAATAATGATTTTGAGTTTAGGAGAGTTTGAAGAAGAGAGGTGGGATTTCTAACGTTGGAAAGGGAGTGGGGAGAGAGAAGATGACAACTTTATCTTAAAAGTGGTCTTGCTTTTAAAATTCTTTAAGGTCAAATTACCTCTTTGGTCCCTCCCCTTTTTATTAAAGCCCAATTAGATCCTAATTAAGGTTGAATTGATTTAATTTAATTTTACCGACTCGGAGCACAAACCCGACTAACTCCTAACCCCAAAACACGGGCGTTACAACATCAATTGCTTAAAAACAATGAAGATGACCGACAAGGATGCAGGGGGGATTATTCATGAAGTCGCCTTATGAAACAACGGAAGAAGCCTCATCTTCGCAAACATTCACCGTCGAGCAACGCCTAGCCCACTTGGAATATCAAATGCAAAGAGTAAAGGCTAATCAAAGGGTATTCTTCGAGCACGCGGACTTCGAACCACCGCACCCCTACACCCCATAAACCTGCCGCATGTAGGGATGTAAAAACAGGTCAACAGTTGGGTTTCAGGTCAGGCTCTGTCAGGTCGGGTCAAATCGGTTACAGGTCATTTCGGGTTATTTTTTGTTTTGACTCGATTCGGTTCGGGTTCAGGTTCATTTCGGGTCGGGTTCATTTCAGGTCGGGTTCAATTCAGGTCGGGTTCATTTCAGGTCGGGTTCATTTCAGGTCGGGTTCATTTCAGGTCGGTTCATTTCAGGTCGGGTCAAAACGGTTAATTGACAGGCTGATTTCAGGTCGGTTTCGTTTCAGGTCGGGTTCATTTCAGGTCGGTTTCGTTTCAGGTCGGGTTCATTTCAGGCCGGTTTCGTTTCAGGTCGGGTTCGTTTCAGGTCGGTTTCGTTTCAGGTCGGGTTCTTTTCAGGTCGGGTTCATTTCAGGTCGGTTTCGTTTCAGGTCGGGTTCATTTCAGGTCGGGTTCCTTCGAGTTCATGGTTTATTGTGTTATGTGTATTATATATATTGACGGATTATGATTTTTATTTTTACGGTTTAGGGTTTAGGGTTAAGGGTTAAGGGATTACATATATGTGATATATATATATAGTTGGTACTATTGGATTTATTTTTAGGGTTTAGGGTTTGGGTTTATGGATCTTAAATTAATACAAACATACCTACATTAATTATATATATTGATGGATTATGGTTTTCAGGGTTTAGGGTTTAGGGTTTATTGATCTTAAATTAATACAAACATGCCTACATTAATTATATATATATATATTGATGGATTATGGTTTTTAGGGTTTAGGGTTTAGGGTTTAGTGTTTAGGATTTAGTGTTTAGGGTTTATTGATCTTAAATTAACACAAACATGCCTACATTAATTATATATTTATTGATGGATTATGGTTTTTAGGGATTAGGGTTTAGGGTTTAGGGTTTAGGGTTTAATGATCTTAAATTAATACAAACATGCCTACATTAATTATATATATATTGATGGATTATGGTTTTTAGGGTTTAGGGTTTAGTGTTTAGGGTTTAGGGTTTAGGGTTTACTGATCTTAAATTAATACAAACATGCCTATATTAATTATATATATATTGATGGATTATGGTTTTTAGAGTTTAGGGTTTAGTGTTTAGGGTTTAGTGATCTTAAATTAATACAAACATGCCTACATTAATTATATATATATTGATGGATTATGGTTTTTAGGGTTTAGGGTTTAGGTTTTATTGATCTTAAATTAATACAAACATACCTGCATGTATTATATATATGTATATATTGATGGATTATGGTTTTTAGGGTTTAGGGTTTACTAATCTTAAATTAATACAAACATGCCTACATTAATTATATATATTGATGGATTATGGTTTTTAGGGTTTAGGGTTTAATGATCTTAAATTAATACAAACATACCTATATGTATTATGTATATATATATATATATATATTGATGGATTATGGTTTTTAGGGTTTAGGGTTTAGGATTTAGGGTTTAATGTTTAGGGTTTATTAATCTTAAATTAATACAAACATGCCTACATTAATTATATATATGGATGGATTATGATTTTTAGGGTTTAGGGTTTAGGGTTTAATGATCTTAAATTAATACAAACACGCCTACATTAATTATATATATATTAATGGATAATGATTTTTAGGGTTTAGGGTTTAAGGGTTTAGTCAGAGCCGTCCCTGGGCCTGGGCAACAGGGGCGACGGCCCACACCGGTCTTGGACCCTAAGAAAATTGAATACTAGAAACTAAAATCGGTAAGAGCCCACTAAATTTTGATATGTATATTTTTTTATTGTTAAACAACTACAAGCTATAAAGGTGTAATTATTACTTCCTAGTTCCTAGGAAATTGGAAACTAAAGTAGCCCCCAACCAAATTGCTTCTTCAGTTTATTTTTCTTTTAAGTTTAATTATTTTTTATTATTATATTATGAAATAAAGTAAAAAAAAAACGTTAAAAATGCCCACCAGTCATAGTTAAGTATAGAGCTAATGATATTTAGTCTACATATGAGTATACTATAGGGCCATAATTAAGAATTTAATAATATTTTAATTTTTTAAATTTTAAATTGAGAATAATAAATTTATATACACTTATAAATACTATTTTCATTTACATTGTTCTTACTCTTCACATCTAAATTTCTCACCACTTTCCCTCTTTCTTATGTTATTTTCTCACAATTTATTTTAAACTTGATATTTATAATTTTTGATTCAATACAAGAGATTATGGTTTATGAGATTTTACTGTTGATATGCTATAACTCAATTGTCTGATATTGATGCAGATGATCTTTTTTCATAATTGAAAGTGTTGCAACTGACTTTGCCAAATGAGTTAATGCCAGCATTGAAAATTCTCAAGTTTGTCAAAGTTGCGGATTGTTATCCAAATATTTCAACAACTTATCGAATCCTCTTAACTATGCCAGTGGCAGTTGCATCTGTTGAAAGAAGTTTTTCAAAGTTAAAATTGTTGAAAATCTATTTGAGATCGTCAATGTCACAAGAAAGGTTCAATGATCTAGTCATTTTATGTATTGAGAAAAATATGTTAGAACATATTGATGTAGACACTATTATTAATGATTTTGCATCTAGAAATGCTTGTAGAAGTTGTTTTGTGTAACTTGTTCAGTGTTTAATAAAATTTCTTGATATTTTTCATTTGATAATTATTGAGCGTAGTAAAAAATATAATTTACAAATAAATTAATTTATTTTTTATACACTTTGAATTATTTTTTTATTACTTGTTATTAGGGTCCCAATTTTTAGATTTGCCCCTAGGCCACTAAAATCTCAAAAACGGCTCTGGGTTTAGTGTTTAGGGTTTAGTGATCTTAAATTAATACAAACATGCCTACATTAATTATATATATATCGATGGATTATGGTTTTTAGGGTTTATAGTTTAGGGTTTAGGGTTTATTGATCTTAAATTAATACAAACATACCTACATGTATTATATATATCTATTGATGGATTATGGTTTTTAGGGTTTAGGTTCATAAAATGATACGTACATACGTACATGTAATATATTTATTGATGGATTAATGGTTTTTGTTTTTAGCGTTTAGGTTTTAGCGTTTAGGTTTTAGGGTTTAGTGGTTAGGGTTTAGGGTTTATTATTATTATTATTATTATTATTATTATTATTATTACTATTATTATTATTATTATATACTTAAATACAATTATTATTATTTACTATGCTTATTATTATTAGTTTTATTATTATTATTATTATTATTATTATTTGTAATTAAATGTATAGGGTTTATGGTTTAGGATTAGGGACTATGGTTCATTGATTAAATATTAGGGTTTAAACCCCTAATGTCTAATTCTAAACCCTAAGCATTAAACCCTATACATTTAACTTAATTTAATAATGGTTATTCATTCCATTTAAATTAATTAAGTATAATAGTTTATCTTTGAAGTTATTTTAAAATAATAGTCAAGTTAATTAGAAATACAATTTATTAATACTTAGAATTATTATTAATTCAGTTTATCTTCTAATTGAAGTTAAGTTAGTAATTTATCAATACTTGAAATTATTATTAATTTTATAATTTTTCAAGACATTATTTTATATTTATTAAATATAACTTCTTTAAATGTCAGATAATTATCATTATTAGCAAATCAAATAATAGTATTAGTTCAGGTTAATATCAGTTCAGGTCAATATCAGTTCAGGTCAATATCAGTTCAGGTCAATAACAGTTCAGGTCAATAACAGTTCAGGTCAAGAACAGTTCAGGTCAATAACAGTTCAGGTCAATAACAGTTCAGGTTCAAAACAGGTCGGGTTCAAAACAGGTCGGGTTCAAAACAGGTCGGGTTCAAAACAGGTCGGGTTCATTTTAGGTCGGGTCCAAACAGGTCGGGTTAAATCGGTTATCTGGCAGGTTAGTCTCGGGTTCGGGTTCGTTTCGGTCGGGTGCAGGTCGGGTTCGGTTACTACAGTAACAGGTCAATTTCGGGTTCGGGTTCACTTCGATCGGGTGCAGTTCGGGTTCGGTTTCTATAGTTACAGGTCAAATTCGGGTTCGGGTTCGTTTCGGTCGGGTGCAGGTCGGGTTCGGTCTTTAAATTCTCGGGTTAAACCAGGTTCTGACTCAATCGGGTTTCAGGCAGGTTACCAGGTCGGGTCAGTTTTTCACACCCCTAGCCGCATGCCGCATGAGGGAGCACTCTTCTCCCTTAACTTTTTATTTGCTTTCTTTAATTTTCTGCATGTAGGTTAGGAAACGTTGAGGACAATGTTAGGTTTAAGTGTGGGGAATAATTTTGATGTGTTGAATTTATGCTAGAACCATGGGATTTAATTGTGTGAAATTGCATGCCTATTGATGGCTTTGAATATTACTTTCACATGAAATTTTTCTTGAACTTAACATGGTGAGATTTTTAAGAAAATTGGATCCCTAGGTAAAGATGAGATTGATATGGGAAGTAAAATAGGATTGATTAGATCTTACTAGACTTGCAAATCTTTCCTCATATTAATTGATTCGATAGTCAGAAGGATAAAATCGGACACAACAAACCACTTCGTGAGACTTGAGCCTGAACAAGCATACATCTTGTGCTTTATATTTTTCTTAATTAAATGGTTGTCAAGCATGATTAGATTAGTTCTATAACTTGCGATGTTATGCACGTTGAGTCCACATAGAATCAAATTACTTGAGATGATTAAGGCACTTAGGTATGAACCTTAAGCCAAAAGGCCCACCTTGGTAAATATGACCATTAGAGAACCACTTTTGATCATAAGCCTTTTGTTTGGAAATTAACCACATTACAAGCCTAGTTTCTTTTTGTTGATTTCCCAATTTGAACTCGGAATCGGAGAACTATACACATTCTTTACTTGAAAAAAGAGAACAATCAAGAAAAAGAAAAGGGAGAAAATTATGAAAAACAAGAAAAATAAAGAAAAATAAAAAAGAAAATTATCTTGTTTGATAAAAAAAATTAAGAAAAAAGACAAAAAGTGTGGAAAGATTGAATCCTTGTTTCTCCCAAAAATTTAATGTATGCAAAAGCTTAATACAAAAAAGGGGAAAGGATATGTGAAGTTCTTCCATTCAAAAAGCCCAAAAATCTTTCTCATCATACCTTACCCTAAGCACCGTTACAACCCTATTTAAAGACCTTTGGATCTTGTAATTCGATCCAACTAGTGGTGGAGATGTGATATATTTGCAAGCCTATGGTGAGTAACTTTTCATGCTTTGACTTGAGTGTTGTTGTCCCTTAAACACTTTGAGCGATATTGAGTGAATCCTTTACGAGGTGTTTGATTTTATTCCATCTTTGACTTCGTGATAATTAATTGGAATATTATTTGCTTGTGCTAATTTACAATCATGATTTATTACTTCTATTATCCTTTCTTCATTACCAAAAGGACCCTAGATCTTGAATTTCAATATGCTTGAGGACAAGCATAATCTTTTTTTTTTTAAAACAAGAAAACCTAAATTTCATTCATTCAAAATCATCAGCATACAAACATCAAGAACATAGGTCATTAAGACCCAACAAATCATGCTCAAAAAATGCCTAGAAACATAAACAATGAAAACACAGTCATCGAGACCTTCATAACAACGAACATTGAAAGTTCGAAACTTAAAAGGCAAGGGAACATTGTCGTACGCTTGGATCAAAAGAAGATCCACCAAACGGGAGACTTGGTAGCTGATACTGAAGGCACATCCATGAAATCTAAGGGCCGGGATGACGAAGACGGCGAACAATAGGCTACAAAAGCCTTTGAAAAGCAGGATACTCGCATCAGTGCTAACCATAGAGGATTTGGTACCAAAAAGAAAGATCCCAAGGGAAGAAACAAGCCCTAAAAGATGTGAAACAACCAGTCTCAATGTTAGAAAATGAAGAACCACATCGGTCGTGAGCCACATCGCCAGATCTGAGAACAAACCGAGCGAGCAAACAAGAGTACAAAATTTAGAGGAAATGGAGGAGGGGAAAATGGTGGCCAACGAGAGCCCACCACCCGATCCTTCACCATCCAAGCCACCGTGAATGGATCATCTTCCTCCACACAAAAACGAGCCCGGACTTGAACCATGGTTGAAGGAGAAGCGAAATCCTCAACAATCGGACCAAAGGGAGAAGCGAAACTAAAGTAATCAAAGTGGGGGAAAGAGAGATAAACATGTAGCAAAGGAAAAGGAAAGAGGGAAGGAGGGGGGACCAGCCACCGTTAGCCAAGAGAGGCGACTGGCCTCAAACAAAGGAAACCAAAGTTTTGGTTTTTCGTTAAGGAAAAATAGAGCGTTTTAGGGGGGGTTTTCGCTAAGCAATTATTTTTAGGATAAGCATAATCTAAGTGTGGGAGTATATGATAAGCCATATATTTGCATGTTTTTCATGTATTAAATCTTATGTTTTAGCAAATTAATCTATCTTAAAACCTTTATTTTCGTTCCTATTTGGTTTTGCAGGTGTTTTTGGGCCTTAACAATGTTTTATACGTAAAAGTCCAATTTTAGCACCATTTTAGCGTCATTGGGAAATCCTTCACGCAAAACCAGTAGCACTCACGAAATAAGGCGTGGGCACATCGCGAGTGTGACTTTCTAACTTGGAGGACAAGCAATCCTACTACAAGTGGGCTTCTACTTTTACCATAATTAGAGTAGTTTAGGGTTGTTGTATTTAATGTAAAGTATTCCTCATATTTTCACCTATAAATAGTGATCAAAGGGTGAAGGGAAAAAGGGATCCAAGTTAGTCGAAACCCTCTCCTCTTTTTGTGTTGTCGTCGCCTACTCCATGAGTAACTAAACCCTCTTTTCTAGTCAAGTGTAGTTACAATGATATTATTTCAAGTTTTTAGTGAGACCTCTTGTTCCTAATTTATCTTCATCTTTATTCAAGTATTTTTTATATCTTTTTTGCTTCATCCTCATGTGTATGCTTGGTGAAATATATGCTACAACCAATTCAATGGTATTTGATACAAGTGGTAAGGAAATTCGGGTTCGATTTCTAAAGGTATGAATTCATGTTCTTAATAAGTTAACGGGTTCGTGCTCAGGAAGAATATGCGTTTTGGGTCTCTTAAGATCATTAATGCTATTTGATTGATTATAATTCTTTAGTGGTATCTAGGAATATAATGTTGATAATAAGAGTTAATCTTTTAATGGTATTTAATTGATTATCTAACTTAGAAGAGATTGAGTTATTTGGTGGTATTCATCTAATCTAAAACCAAGCTATTTGAGATTGATGTTGATTTATCTTTTGTGAAATGTATGATCTAAGTTCTTGATTTAATATTCCGAGTTCTATCTTGACTAGAGTTCCAATTTATATTGAATTCTTCTTTACTTAAATTGCTTTCTTCAAATCTAACACAAACCCCCCTTTTACTTTAATTGCTTGTGAACTTAATCTCTTAATCGCTCTCTGTGGGATCGACCCTACTTGCCGCTACTACAAATCCAAAGAACAAGTAAGTATTATTTTTTGACGGATTAAGTCGACACCCATCAGTTTGTTCGGTCAGATCGAGACTGATTCGGATTTAATTCGTGTCTATATTATTTTGGGTTGAGTCAACATCGGATCAATTGAATTTTTTCGGTTCATTTTCGGTTCGGGTCAATATCGAGTCGGTTGCTTCTTCGGGTCAGGTCAATATCGGATCGTTCAGTTTTCGATTTGAGTGAATATATGAAGATGATCTTTTAAAGGGGAACATATGATATTAAACCATTAAACTATTACTAAAGGTGGTTGTTAATTAATAATATAATGCAAAAGGAGAATAAAACATACATATTAAGAAAATTAAATTTAGGTTGTTTTCGGTTTGGGTTGATTTTAGTTCAGGTTGCTTTCAATCGGGTTATTTTCGGTTCGAGCTGATTTTCAAATCGAGTTACTTTCAGTTTGATTCGATTTGCTTCAGGTTTGGGTCAAGTTTAAACCATCATGTATGAATTTATATCGAGTCTCAGATCAAGTAAATTGATTCGAGACTCGAGTATCGTGTAAAGTTTACCAGATCTACTAATGTCAACCTAAACTAAAGAGATATCTCTTACTAATATACTACAACTAGGGATGTAAAAACAGGTAATCGGTCAGGTTTCAGGTCGGGTTCTGTCAGGTCGGGTAAAATCGGATACAGGTCATTTCAGGTTAAAAAAAAATTGACTCGACTCGGGTCGGGTGCGGGTTCATTTCAGGTCGGGTCCATTCCAGGTCGGGTCCATTTCAGATCGGGTCCATTTCAGGTCGGGTCCATTTCAGGTCGGGTTAGAACGGGTCGGGTCCAAAGCAGATAATTGGCAGGTTAATTCGGGTTCGGATACATTTCAGGTCGGGTCCATTTCAGTTCGGGTTCATTTCAGGTCGGGTTCGTTTCAGGTCGGGTTCGTTTCAGGTCGGGTCCGTTTCAGGTCGGGTCTATTTCAGGTCGGGTTCATTTCAGGTCGGGTTCATTTCAGGTCGGGTGCATTTCAGGTCGGGTGCATTTCAGGTCGGGTAATTTCAGGTCGGGTAGCTTCAGGTCAGGTAATTCAGGTCGGGGTATTTTTGTGATTGAAATTCGTATTCGGTTTGAGTTCGGTCGTACAACCATATAAGTAGTTGATAGACTTTAGGTTGACCTTCGTCAATCGTCGTTAATTTTGAGTTAATTATTTAAAGTCATATCAAATTATAATTATAAAACATTAGAGTAATTAAAAAAGAATCAAAATGGGTCGATTTGGATAGAAAATGGGTCAATTTGGATTACAAATAAAATTTCAGAGATTATAATGAACATTAATATCAATTTAAAATTATAAAACATTAGACAAAATAAAAAAAACAAGGAAAATGGGTATTTTGGAATAAAAATAAAGTTTTAGGGACTATAATAAACAAAAATATCAAATTAAAAGTATAAAAATTAGAGTAATGAAAAAAAAAACAATAAGTATATGTCAATTTAGAATAAAAATAAAGTTTAGGGTTTAGTGTTGAGCGTTCATGCATTAATATGTACACACGTATATAATTAATTACTTATATACAATATGATTGGGTTTAGGGTTTGGGGTTTAGGGTTTAGGGTTTAGGGTTTAAGGTTTGAGATTCATGTATTAATATGTACACATGTACATACTTACATACATTAGGGGTTGTGTTGTAGTGTATGTAGGTTAGGGTTTAGGGTTTAGGGTTTAGGGTTTAGGGTTTGAGGTTTGAGATTAATATATTAATGTGTACACATGTACATACTTACATACATTAGGGGTTGTGTTGTAGTGTATGTAGGTTAGGGTTTAGGGTTTAGGGTTTAGGGTTTGAGGTTTGAGGTTTGAGATTAATGTATTAATGTGTACACATGTACATACTTACATACATTAGGGGTTGTGTTGCATTGTATGTAGGTTAGGGTTTAGGGTTTAGGGTTTAGGGTTTAGGGTTTAGGGTTTATTAATATGTACATACTTAAAGGACTTGAATAAAAAACTTATATAATATAAAGGGTTTTATTTATAATTTACCCTAAATTGAAATTCAATTTGAAAATTGGCGGTTTTAAATCAAAGTTTCCCCCCCATATATATTATAATTTAATATTATTTATTAATTATTGATATTAGTAATTAATATTTATTATTGATAATTAATATTTATTATTGATATTAATCATATTATTGATTATTATAAATGGGTGGTAGGATAAGAGCCCAAAGGCCCAAGGCCCAAACTATTACCAATTATTATTAATTATTATATAAATTATAAGTTATAAGTTTATATATATATGTATATATATATATATATATATATATATATATACATTATAGGTTTTACTACCAAAGTCCAAGGCCCAATCTATTACTAATTATTATATAAATTATAAGTTATAAGTTTATATATATATATATGTATATATTATATTTATACAATATAGGTTTTAGGGCCCATCTAAAATAAATGGGTGGTGGAATAAGAGCCCAAAGGCCCAAGGCCCAAACTATTACTAATTATTATATAAATTATAAGTTATAAGTTTATATATATATATATATATGTGTGTGTATATATTATATTTATACAATATAGGTTTTAGGGCCCATCTAAAATAAATGGGTGGTGGAATAAGAGCCCAAAGGCCCAAGGCCCAAACTATTACTAATTATTAATTATTATATTATAAATACATTATATAAATTATAAGTTATAAGTTTATATTTATACAATATAGGTTTTAGGGCCCATCTAAAATAAATGGGTGGTGGGATAATAGCCCAAAGGCCCAAGGCCCAAACTATTACTAAACCCTAAACCTTACAAACTAATCACTCGAATTAACCTTAGTTCATTATACTAACGTAAACCTTAAAAGCATAAATACTTACATACTTTAGGGCTTAGGGTTTAGGGTAAGGATCTAAGGGTTTAGTGTTTAATGTTTAGGGTTTAGGGTTTAGAGTTTAGGGTTTAAAACCCTAATGATAACTCTATACCGTAAACCTTAAACACTAAATTGAAACTCATAAAATCAAAACCCTAAGTCACTTGTTATCGTAACATTAAACCCTAAGCACTATACCCTAGACCCTAAGCACTATACCCTAGACCCTAACACTAAACCCTAAACCTTACAAACTAATCAATCGAACTAACCTTAGTTCATTATACTAACGTAAACCCTAAATGCATAAATACTTACATACTTTAGAGCTTAGGGTTTAGGGTAAGGATCTAAGGGTTTAATGCTTAATCCTTATGGTTCAGGGTTTAAGGTTCAGGGTTTAGGGCTTAGGGTTAAGGTTCAAAACCCTAATGATTACCCTATACCCTAAACCTTAAACACTAAATTGAAACTCATAAAATCAAAACCCTAAGTCACTTGTTATCGTAACATTAAACCCTAAGCACTATACCCTAGACCCTAAGCACTATACCCTAAACCCTAACACTAAACCCTAAACCTTACAAACTAATCAATCGAACTAACCTTAGTTCATTACACTACAGTAAAACCTAAATGCATAAATACTTACATACTTTAGGGCTTAGGGTTTAGGATCTAAGGGTTTAGTGATTAATGCCTAGGGTTTTATGGGTTAGGGATTAGGGTTAGGGTTTCCAATTTTCTATATACATATATTGTAATATAAATTCTAAAATTAAAAAAAACATGAAACCCTAATGATAACCCTATACCCTAAACCTTAAACCCTAAATTGAAACCCATAAAATCAAAACCATATGTCACATGTTGTCGTAACATTAAACCCTAAGCACAATACACTAGACCCTAACACTAAACCCTAAACCTTATAAAATAATCACTCGAAGTACATTGCTTCATGAAACCCTAAACCCTAATAATAACCATATACCCTAAACCCCAAGCATTATACCCTAACCATAAGTATTATACCCTAAACCCTAACACTAAACCATAAACATTAAAACTAAAGGATCGAAGTACATTGCTTCATGAAACCCTAAACCCTAAATCAAAACCCTACAAGTATTAAAACTAAAAATTAATTACTAAAACCTAAAACCCTTCAACCCTAAACATCTAAATTAAAACCCTAATTAAAGATCATAAACCCTAAACCACATTAACATTAAATAAAAAGCCCAAAACCCTTAATTTATACCCTAAATTAACATATTAACCCTAAAAAAACTAAATAAAATATATTAGCCATAAAATAATCAGTAAACCCTTAATTTATACCCTAAATTAAAACCACAAACCCTAAATTAAAACCATAACCCTAAACTTAAAAAGTTAAAACTGAATTAAGGATGCAATTGAAAAATAATCAAAGCTTTAAGCTCAATTTCAAAACAAAAAGGACGAAATTGAAAGAAATCAAAGAAGGAGTGCTTGCGGAGAAAAACCCGAAAACCCATTTCAAAGTGCGCGGATCCCCGTTTCAAAGTGCGCGAATCCTCTGACCCGGCTCGAGCCCTATAAATAGACCCTCACCCCTCAGCCAAAATTGCTCATTTCTCCCTACCGTTACTCTGCCGAAATATCATCTCAAATTCTCTCTCATCCACAAACACCAAAATCCCAGATCTTCCTCATTTCTTTCGATCAAAATCTCGTGTTCTTCCCAAGTTCTTCCCTGTTCTTCCAAAATTTCCTCCCAGATCTTCTATAAACACAAATTTCTTCCTTAAACCTGTTTTTCTTCGATCAAACCCCCTTCTTTTCTCAAGAACAACCTCGTGTTCTTCCCTGTTCTTCCAAAATTTCCTCCCAGATCTTCTATAAACACAAATTTCTTCCTTAAACATGTTTTTCTTCGATCAAACCCCCTTCTTTTCTCAAGAACAACCTCGTGTTCTTGAGAATTTCTATCTTCAATCCTTCTAAACCCAAAACCCAAAATCATTTCTGTTTTACCCTAAACCCTAATTTATTCTTAACCCTAACCCTAGATCTGAAACCCTAACATCTACACCCTTAATCCCAAAACCCTAACCCTAAATCTGAAACCCTAACATCTAAACCCTAACCATAATCTCTAATCCCCAAACCCTAATCTCTAATCCCCAAACCCTAACCACTAATCCCAACATCCTTTCGTATTCTCATCTTACCTCTTCAGATTCTGAGATCTGTTCTTCTCTGTCTTTTCATTTTCCGAGAGTTGTTCTCTGCCTTTTCATTTTCCCAGATCTGTTCGTGTAAGTTCTATATTCTTTTTCTTCTATTTATTTTTTGTTTGTTTTTCAGATTCTTACTATTTTCCTTTTTTTTCTCAGAATCGTTTCTGGCTTCTGTTCCTGTTGCGTGCCGGTCTGTTCATCAAGCTGGAAGGTTGTATATCTCCTTTTGCATGTTTCTTTCTGTTTGTTTATATGTATGATTATTTTCTGAGATCTGTTTATCTGAGATCTGTTTGCATGTTATCTGAGATCTGTTTATTACATGTTATCTGAGATCTGTTTATTGCATGTTATCTGAGATCTGTTTATTGCATGTTATCTGAGATCTGTTTATTGCATGTTATATGAGATCTGTTTATTGCATGTTATCTGAGATCTGTATCATGTATGTTTCTGTCAGTTTGTATTTATGCATGTCAGTTTCTATGATTTTATTTTTATGCATGTATTTATATGTATGGTCCGAGTCTGTTTATTGTATCATGTATGTTATATCTTTATGCATGTATGTATATGTATGGTCCGAGTCTTTAGGGTTTCGTTGGTTTAACCTGAGTATATCGGCTGGACTACCTGACCTGCGGTGCTACTGGTGCCAAAGGGGGATTTATAAATTTTGTCCCTGTGGACAGGTGTAACAACGCCACGTACAACGGTTAAACTGAAACCATTAGAAATTTTATTCTTTGTTTATGGATGTCTGTATATATGATTTTGTATTTTTTTATTTTTGGTTCGTTGATTTGCACTTTTTCAGTTTTGTGACAGCTATGAATTCATTCTCTTATGAGTTGGACTTTCCTGGAGAAAGAAATCTAAATGGCCAAATTATATTGTCTCAAGGTAATTTATTAATCCTTGTTCATTATGATTTTTTTTAACTTAAATTTTGTATATTTCTAACTCTTTTTTTGTATGTTTTTGCTAGAAGAGGATGCAAATGATCAACTGTCTGAGACAGTTCGTACCTCCAAGAGGAAGTCTGCAGCTTCAGCTGGAGGGGACATTGGGAGAAGAACATCCCCTGTTTGGGATCATTACACATTCATCAAGCTTCCAGAAGGGCTTTCTGCAGAATGTAAGTACTGCAAAAAGAAAAGGTATAAAGCTGACTCTTATATTGGTACTTCTAATCCTAAAAGACATACTGAAAAATGTGATGCTTATAAGGAGTTTCTTGCTACTAATCCCAATAGTAGTTCAGAAGCTGCTTTTGATCAGAAAAGATATTGTGAATTGTTTGCTGAAGCAATTCTTTGTCATGGTTATGCTTTGAGTGTTGTTGAGCATGATAAACTTAGGGTTTTGCATAATTATTTAAATCCTAATGTGAAAGATATTTCAAGGTACTCTATTACTAAGGCTTACATGTTAAAGCATGAGATGCATAACAAATTGCTTTTTGATTCAATGCAATCTGTTCTGAGTCGTATCTGTTTTACATGTGATGGCTGGTCTGCTTGCACTTCACGTTCTTACTTTGCACTGACTGCACATTATGTTGATAATAACTGGAAACTTCAGTCTAAGATTTTAAATTTTCGTCGTTTCCCCCCTCCCCATGATGGTGAGTCTATTTACAAGTTTGTTAAAAATATGTTAACTGAATGGGGTCTTGAGAAGAGAGCTTTTACAATGACTCTTGATAATGCTTCTGCAAATGAAAGAATGGTGAGGCGTCTGAAAGATGATTTGCATGCAATTTCTCCTCTGCCATGCAATGGTAAGTTTTTTCATATAAGGTGTGCTGCCCATATCCTGAACTTGATAGTTCAAAGGGGCTTGAAGGTAATCGACTCATCTGTTGTTAAATTGCGTGAGATTGTTAAATTTATAGATTCTTCTGATTCTAGACTTTGTTCCTTTGATTCTGCTATTAATGACTGTGGTTCTGATTTTTCTGGTAAGTTGGTCTTGGATGTTCCTACTCGATGGAACTCTACTTACCTGATGCTTCGTAGGGCACTAGAAGCTAAACATGCTATTAACTTGTTTGTTAATAGGGAAAATGGTTTGGATGTAATCTCTGATATTGAGTGGGAAACTGCTCAATTAATTTGTGATTTCCTTGAGCCCTTCTTTGAAATTTCAACTCTGTTCTCAGGATCCAAGTATCCTACTGCTAATTTGTACTTGGCTAATGTTGTTGCCATTGAGAAACTTTTATGTGATGCTCACAATGATCCATGTGAGGGCATCTCTGCAATGGCTGGTCCTATGCTTGAATTGTATGAAAAATACTGGTCTGATCATTCAACTATTCTATCTTTTGCTGTTTTACTTGATCCTCGGTATAAGTTACAACTTCTGAAGGAGTTGTATGGTGTCCTCTATGTTGAGGATGAGGTTGAAAGGAGGGTAAGTGTTGTTTATAATGAGTTTGTGAGTATGTACATTTATTATTCAAGATCTGCACGTACTTCCTCTAATAATTCTTCTGTCCAAAGTAACGCTACTCATACTTCAAGTCTGTCAAGTTCTGGTCGCCCTAGGACCTTCAAGAAATCTAATTTGTTTCAGGTCAGTTTATCTTTTAGCTTCTGTTTTTATAGTTAATTTTTTTCATTTACAGTTTACTAATTTTTTTTTATTTAATGCAGAACTTTGATGCCAATTTGGCAGCTTCTAGGAGTGGGAAGTCCGATGTTGACTCCTACATTTCTTTGCCCCTTCTCCCTCGCACATCAGATGCTGAGTTCGATATTTTAGAGTATTGGAAAACACAATCTGTGTCTTTTCCAGTTTTTTCACTCATGGCTAGAGATGTGTTAGCCATTCCAATCACCTCTGTAGCTTCTGAATCCTCATTTAGTATGGGAGGTCGAATATTGAACAAGTTGAGGGCTAGGCTTTTGCCTAAAAATGTAGAAGTATTTGTAACAACCAGAAATTGGTTGTATGGTTTTGAGCCTGAGGAAAGGGATGAAGAATTTCTTGCTGTTGGGAAGGATGCCTCAGTCTCTGATGTGTCTGTTGAAGATCCACTTCAAGGTTAAGGTATAATCCTTTTTTCTGTTTTTTTAATTCTTGTTTTATTTTTACATTCAGTTACTGACTTTGTTTTGTTTTGCAGGAAGCACTTCAATGTAGAAGTATCTGATGTGTATGTTGCATCTGATTTTAAGTGAGGTATAATCCTTCTTGTTAAGTGAGGTGTAATCTTTCTCGTTAATTGAGGTATAATCATTGTTTCTGTTTCTTTAATTTCACTTAGTGTTTCTTGTTAAGTGAGGTATAATCCTTGTTTCTTTTTCTTTAATTTGACTTAGTGTTTTGTTTTGCATCTGATGTTGCATCTGATTCTGTTTTTTTCTTGCTTCTTAGCTGAATGTTGTTGCTGTTTGTGAGTTGGTGATGCTGTTTGCTGCTGTTGTTAATGGCTTGGTGTTGCTGTTGGTTACTGGTAGCTTGCTGTTCCTCTCTTATCTTAGTGTTGCCCATAATTATGTTGGTTTCTTACCAGTTACCCATAATTAGCTGTTGGTAGCATTTAGATGAGATAGCCCGATGAAGAATTATCTGGTAGCAAAGTGCTTTTAGCTTTGCTATAAGATCTGAGGGCTAATTTTATTACAAATTGTATTTTGTGACATTCGGTTTGTAAAATTATAAGTGTAAATTTTTATCTTGTATTTTTTTACATTCTGTATTGATATTTTTTTAAGTAATAAAGTATTGATAACTGAAATTCTAGTTATTTTTATTTTATATCTGTTAATTTATTTACTAAGTGTATGAATTTTTTTTATATCTTAACTTAATTCTACATTTTGTAACTTAAGACAACAATTACTTAATTTGTTCTACTTAAGTAAAATCATTTACTTTATAATCTTATCAATTTTGAACTGCGAAAGTTAATGAATAAACTTTAAAATTAAAAACAACTTAAAGAATCTGTTAACTTAAGACAACAATTACAAATTGTATTTGTTCTAGTTATAATTTCACTAAATTTTACAATCTTAAAAAATCTGTTAACTAAGTATAAAAAAATAAAATTGTAGACTTATAAAATTTTAGACTTGTAAATTTTTGAACTACAAATGCTATACATATATATGTTATAACTTTAGTAAATTTTATGAACTACAAATAAGTTTACAATTGTTATTTAATTTTTTATAATTTGTAAATTTACAATTTTATTCAAGTTAATGAATAAACTTTAAAATTAAAAACAACTCTTCATTTAATTTTTTATTTTCATAAATTATCAATTACTTATTCTTTTTTCAAACTTTAGTACTTAATATATATATATATATATATATATATATATATATATACTTGTATGCGTGTATATACATCACCTATATTAATATATGTAAGTGTATATGTATATACATTATATATGTATATGATATATGAACTTTTATAAAATTTTTAATTCATCATGTCATAGGTTTCGGGTTAATTTCAGCTCAGATCAAGAACAGGTCGGGTCACTTAACAGGTCGGGTTCAAAAGCAGGTCGGGTCCATTTCAGGTCGGGTCCATTTCAGGTCGGGTCCATTTTCAGGTCGGGTCCATTTCAGGTCGGGTAAAATCGGATATCGGGTCAATTCAGTCGGGTAATTTCGGTTATTTGCCAGGTCGGCTTCGGGTTCGGGTTCTTTTCAGTCGGACGCAGGTCGGGTTTCAGGTCCAAATTAACAGGTCCAATTCGAGTTCGGGTCGTTTTCAGTCGTACGCAGATCGGGTTCGGTTGCTACAGTAACAGGTCAAATTCGGGTTCAGATCAACAACAGTCGGTTGCAGATCGGGTTCGGTAAAAAAAAAACTCAGGTCAAATCAGGTTCTGACTCGGGCAGGTTTCAGTCAGGTTACCAGGTTCTGACTTGTTTTTACATCCCTAACTACAACCTTAGTTGATTATATCATAAATTTTATATATTCTTATTCTTATCATATTATATCTTAATTTTTTGTATATGTGTGAAATAATTGATAATGTAATAACAGGCCTTCGAACTTGATGCTTTTTTAGAAAAAAATAATTTTAATAGAGTCGGCACTAATTTTTTAATTTATGTGAGAATATGATATTATTCTCTTCTCATGTTGAAATTCAAAATTTAGACTTGTAAGTTAATTGTTAGTTGTCGCAATTCAAATAGTTAACATCATTAGCTACTTGAGTTAAAATATTTAGAATGCGTGTAGTTTCGGAGAATACAACTCATTTTTATTTTTATTTTTTAGAAAATAGAAAATATTGGATAAAATGTGTTTGGTTGAAAAATTAAAAATGACTTTTAGAAAATGAAAACAAAAATAAGTAAAATTTTGAGAATATAAAAAAAATATGTTTTCACTATTTTCATTGAAAATGTTTTAGAAAAGTGGAAAATATGAAAACAAAGGTTTTAAAATTGTAACTCTATTTAATCCGGGTTCGAATCTTTTTAATGTCAATTTTAGAACTGTGTTTTATTTAATCACATTTTGTTTTTATTATAATAATATTTTTAATAATTATACTTTAATTTAATTATTTAATGAGTAATAATTTGTTTATTTTTATTTGGCTTAAAGATCAAATTAGTCCTCAACGAAAAATAAAAAAATTAATTAATCCATTATTGATTTTTTGCATCCAATTTAACTCTCATTAGTCGAAACACACTCAATTTAATCCTTTTGTAACGGTTGGTTAAATTTTGACCATTAACTAATTAAAAAGCAATAAATAATAATGTGTGACACGCTCTGAAAGTGTTACGTCATTAAACCGTAAAAATTTAAAAAGTATTTAAAAATTCTAAAAAATGTAAAATTTTAAAAATATTTTCTAATTGGCCATTTACTGATTTTTTTATTTTAAAAAATCATAGTTTTGATTTTTTTTTAATTTGATTTTTATTGATTTTTAATTCAAATTTCACATCCCATTATTATTATTACTGTGAGAACTAGCATAGCTGGTTGATCCTCTATCCAGTCTTCCTCCAATCCATGCGAATCAAGTTTTTCATTAGGATTTTACTAATTCGTAAGAAACAAACAATCTTTAACAAACAAAACACGTGTTTTAAGAAGAAAATGGATGTTGAAATCTGGAGATGTCAAATTTAATTCCAACACATGCAAACTCCACAGTGTTTCAATGATCCAAGTGAAGACGGTAGTGGAGGGGAACTAATTAACAAAGTATTAAGGTGGGTAGTTGTAGAAGGGTTAATTTTAAATATGTTTTTTTAATATTTCCAGGTGTATCACGTGTCACTATCTTAATAATTGTTTGTGAGTTAACAGTCAATTATAACGATCAACGTTATGAGAGGGCCAAATTGATCGCAATTTGAATCATGAGGGCTAAATTGGGTGTAAAAAAATTATAAGGACTTAATTAATTTTTTTTATTTTTCATTAAGAGCTAATTTGACCTTTAAGCCTTCTTATTATGTAAAACTAGATACCAAACACATTTTCACTATTTTCATTTTTGAAAACAATTTTTCATTTCTATTAACCAAACATGTTTTCTAATTTTTAAAAACAAAAAATGAAAACTATTTTTTGAAAATGAAAATGAAAATGAAAAACAAAAATAGAAAATGTTTTTTAGAACCAAACGAACCCTTAATATCGATAACTATTTCAACCGAACATTGATATCATTTAAAAAAACACATATTCTAACACAAAAAAATACCATATTAATATTTAGATAATATTTGTTTATAGATATTTTTTACTCTTTGACAATACACACTTTGCAGACAATTGAAAATTAACTAATAATATTATATTCGAATGACTTTTTTAAGGAATTTAATATCTCATTATGTTAGACCAATTAATAAAAAAATTTGTTTTTTACCAACGAATTGTCTAAGTTATCAATAACCAGTTGATCTAGTGGGACGAAGCAATGACAATAGTTCGAGTTCTGATGTTGTGAATAGAATAAATTGAGCTGGATGGTTATCTCTACAATGAATTTCAATAGTACTCGATATGAATTAGTCAATTAATAAAATAAATACCGGTTTAGGCATGTTGGCCCGATCTTCTTTGGATACCTTGTTACCCTTTTTCTTTTGGGCCTTTGGTGCCCACTTCTGTGTTCTTGTCAGTGTTTTTTAATGAATTTTCTGCTTTTGGTCAAAAATATATATTACCATTCTATTTTATTTTTAAAGTTCGACTTAATTGAAAAAAAAAATCAAATTATACCTTTTTAGATACGTAATGTTTTGTGTCTAATACAACATTAGTCCAAATACTATTTTAAGTGTTTGATCTTTAACGATCGTTAAAAATTATTAATCAATTAGAGCGTGACACGTAACTAATTTTTAATTTTTAATTTATTTGTATTAAAAAAACTTAAAATTGTAATCACTAATAGACTATTAAAAAAAAACTTAAAACCTTTAAATTCATTCATTGTCGCCGTTGGATGACTTGATCTTAGGGGTGTTCATTGTCGGATATCGGATCGGATCCGATCCGGTTTTTTCGGATATCCGGGTTTTCGGATCGGTAATATAGTGATCCGTATCCGATCCGGAAAAAATCGGATATCCGGTTTTTCGGATACCGGATAACCGGATCGGATATTCGGATATCCGATTATCCGAACATATAATTTGATTCAACTATTTTTTTCGAATTTGAATGTCGTATTTATGAAAATTTCGGAATTTCAATTATAACAAACAACAAATTGCTAAATATAACAAGATTCACATCTATGAAATATTCGATTTTTTAAATTTTCGGACATAACAAGCATCAAATTGTTAAATATAACAAGATTAATATTTAAAAAATATTAAATTTTCGGATTTTTGGGTTTTCGGATAATCCGAAACTTGTAATATTGCGATCCGTATCCGATCCGGAAAATCTATAATCGGATCGAATATCCGATCCGAAAATAAAAATCGGATCGGATATCCAAATTTTCGGATCGGATCAACGGATAATTGGATCGGATCGGTCGGATCGGATATTTTTGAACACCCCTACTTGATCTAATACCAAGATTTGCTTCGCATGGTAACTGTAATAATCCAAAATCTTCAACCTAAAGATAATATATATAAGCAGTGGCAGAACATGGCGGTAGAGTTTGGGGCCAACTTTAAACTTTTAAAATTTTAGAGATTTAATTAAAAAATTAAAAAATATTGAAGGCATAAATTTAATTTTTTTCAAAAAAAAGTTGAGGTTTAACTAAAATTTTTGAAAACTTGAAAGACTTAACGAGAACTTTTAAGGATTATGAGAAGGGTTTAATTAAAAAAATCAAAACTTCGAAGCTTAATCTGAATTTCTGAAAATTATGTAGGGGCCAAATTAAATTTTTTGAAAAATTTAAGAGTCAAAACTATAATTTTACAAATCTTAGGAAAGACCGTGACCCCACCCGTCTCCATTGTGAGTTACGATTCACTTACACTAGGTAAAACATAATTAATTTTATACCAGTTTATGGTTGTTAAATTAGTGAAATGGATAGATGTGATTAAACATTCCGAGCATGAAAGCGCAATCACAGTTTTAATAAAATTTAAAAGGAATCGCATCAGAGATCATGAAAGGCATGATTTTATTTTCTTCTCAAGCTGTTCTTACAAGAACAAAGCAATGAAAAGATTGCTTCCCAGCAAGTTCAAATATAGATTACAACAATAGACTTTTACTAGTAGAAACCAGAGGTTTTCTTGTTATCCTAAATGATGGAACACATTGCACATGGACTCCGTATATTATCGTCTCGATGCGCAACTTCAATGGAACTTCCATCGCTTCTTCGGTATGTTATGCAGGAACAAACATATGTGTATATGTACATAGAGCTTATTCTGCAATCATTTCACAATCTAATGAGCTTTTTGCCAAGGGGGTGTGTTGTGGATTTGTACAACTTGACCCCGGAAAAAAGCCGAAAACAAAATGGTTGCAATCTTGGAGTGTTTATTTCAGTATTTCGGATGTGTTCAGTCAGCTGCAAACGACCTCCACAGATAGTTTCTTCATGACACTAGGACACGGGTCTCCTCCGAACATCTCGGGTGCTACAGTTACTGCACAGAAGTTCTGCCCGACACATAGCTGATAGCACAAAGACAGAACAATGTTCATGGAGCAATTGGTTATTATTTGTTATTTCAACTAAAAAAGATGAAACAATGTAAGAAAGTAGCATACCTTATTAAATGCATCGTAAGAGTGGTGTGCATGACAGCTTCCTTCGCGGTAGCTTCCACAGACCCCTTCCGGTGTTCCGAAGCTGGCAAACTTTACTGCAGATATTTTCTGACCAGCGTCGCACTCTAAATGCACTTTTGGCCTTAGGGGTTTGTTGACTTTACCAGAGGCTTGCATCAGATAATTCATTAAGTTCGGTTGCCATTCGTAGATATCAGCACATACACTGTCAGTCTCTCGGCGGACCAAAGAAATTCCATTCGGGTCTCCACCCCATTCCTCAAACACAACCAACAAATTCCCTGTTGGGTTGAGCCATGAACGAGGAACATGATACCTACATTAAATGAGCAACCACAAGTCAGTCTACCGAAAACTCCGTGATTGCCGTATAAACTGTAAAGTGGATTAGTTTGTTTTAATTACCATCTTTGAGAGGCCTCTCCACAATTAGTTCCGCATTTCTTCTCATTAAACGTTCCGGCATAACTGCAGACGCCACAATTTCCAGAAGCTTTATAGGCAGGCCAGTGGCGTCCAATGCTCTTTCCATTTATCCAAATCTGGCCTTTGCCCATGCTACTCATATCTAAAGCCAACGGTGAATTTCCAGCTGGAGCATTGAAAGTCGTCTGCAAAATTAAAGAGTATCAACAATAGCAGACTAAAGGAGGCATTCGGATGCATATTAAGTTCTACATTTTTAATACGAACAATGTTGCACTAAAGATAACCGTTTTTATTAACATATGGGTCGGTTTTATTTTGAGATACGTACTTTGTACCACGTAAGTGGCTGCCTTCGTGTGACGAATGACCTCTGTGCCCACTCCACTGATGAACTACCACTTACTGAATGAAGATTCAAGGCCTCTCCCTTAAGGCCAATCTGCAAGGGGATAAATAACCAATCAACTATCAGCACATCGGGATAACCGGAGAACAAAAACTAATATGACAAGGAAAAGACCTTGTAAGACCACTTCTGCCACGAGAGGTCCCTCCTTCCCTCATTCAGACCATTCAGTGTAACCGGGCCAAGAATACCAGCATTCCACGTCTCAAAATGTGGACCGACATTCTGCATTGAAACCACAAAATCAGTTACACAAACAATATCCACCGGCATGAAGCTGTCAGCTGAGAGTGGGAGAACGTACCGGGAGACCAACAGCAATGCTTAGAAGCGAAATTTTATTGATACCAGCTCTCAAATTAACGCCTTGGCTGAATGTTAGTTTCGGGAATTCTAAACTTCCATAGGAAGTTCCTGAAAAATCAAATAAGATGAAAGCAAAATATCAGGGGCAACATACTAACTATACTTAACAAGTAGGCACTGCAAGCCAAAATATTACTATTGACCTACATTATGTGCACCTTTCTTCAAGAGTGGTCTAAAAGCAATCTAAAAGCAACGACAACCCCACCTGATAGTTGACCATTGACAAAGACATGCAAAGCATGGCCGGCTGATAAGACAGTGAGAACAGGAGATTTTCCATTCCTCAAGAATCCTTCATTGGAGCCAATCTTAACACTGGGGATGGAGAGTGGAGACAACGAGTAAAGAACATTAGAAAGTCAAATTATCGGCAATAAAAAAACAGTTCAATAGAGTCTTTGTAATGCTTTGAAACTGAATTTAATAAAGACATGTTATGCAAATCGAGATGAGGCATTGATATTCACTACTTACTCTGTTGTGTACCACAAATAGTCAGTTGCATCTCTAGTTGCATTTATCTGCTCCAACAACCCGACCATCGTGAACGAACTGTCAGCATCAGATGCGGTCCCTTCAGTGTATGCCTGCCAAGAGAATCCCCCATGCATGGGAACGGGAACCATTTTCTTCCGTGCAATTTGGGCTCCAACCTATGAGGAAAGATTCTCATAAATGTTCAAATCAGAATAAAACTGATTTCAGGTTCATCAAATCTGTTATCCTCACCCTTGCAGTGTTATACACAGTGTTCTTGCAGTCAGGAAGAATGCTGATAGACCAAGGAGGCAGGTTGTAGTGCTTGTTTTGAAATGCAACCGTTGCATAAGCTCTCGGGTTGTAATTTGCAAGGAAGGCAGCACAACCTCCAGCCTTATATTTGAATACATGAGCCTGTATGTTAAGAATGGCATTTATAGTAAGTTCTACGTACAAACCGATTCAGAATAGGATTAAGGTTCTTAGAAATAGGAGCATATTTAACCTCCTGAAAATTTCCGAGTCGCATCACGGTCGGATCTCCATTTACTAAAGCTGGTTCACAAAGCTTTATAGCTCTATGCAAATCTTTCAAATGGCCCCACTTGGGTTGCCTCTTTAATCCTGCATGAAAATAAATGTTTCTCCTTCAAAAACAATCTCAAGGAGCATAGCCTACTTCAAAAATGCACCGTTGACACTTTTTGCGTACCGTATTCATCAAGAGGAGCATCATAATCATAGCTAGTGGCAATGAAAGGACCCCCAGCAGTTCGGCCGAAATTTGTTCCTCCGTGATACTGATAACACATAAAACTATAAGACTCGCTCTTCCGGTGATTGAACTTCGTAAATGGAAAAAAATGATTACCATATAATAATTAATGTACGATCCTCCTTTTTGTATAAACCTTGCAACTGAAAATGCCAAGTCCTCAGCAGGTCTGTAAGGAACTGCCCCTCCAAACTCAGTATACCTACACCGTACAATAAAAAGAACGGTCAGCTAGAAGACATTTTTAACATGAACTTGCATGGAAGAGCCACGGAAGATAATCTCTCGGAAAGGAAAATTTGAGCTTACCAGCCTGTCCAGGCTTCAGTCCACATCTTTGGTTTGTAAGCCTTGTTAGGAGAAAAGTAATCACAGTAGAAACCATTGCAGGTATTAATCTGTTGGAAGGGAACAAAAGTTAAAATGAAAAATTCAAGTGAACACCTCAATCAAATATCTATCCCGTGTGCTTCAACGCAATCGGATTTCGAACTTAGAAATACCCTACTGCTTTGACATCTCAAAACATTGAAAAAGTAGACTATCTTTCACCAACACCACAAACTATGTAAGCTCAAGCGGGCACAACAATAATTGATGAAAGGAACGCGGTCATTAACAGACAGGATTATGAAAGAGAAAACCTTAGCCATGTGCAATGAGAAATAATAATACATTTCAACCAAGACTAGTAAACCCCACTAAAGAAGAATGAACATAGTATGATGTCCATCAAGACTGAATACGGAACATGACAAGAAAAGGTTAAAAAGATCAAATGTACAGCATACTTACAATAGGGTCCGGCGCATCGTCTTGCTTGCACATGACCCAGGGGACACCAGTGCCTAGTCCCAAAGCCATTTTAGCTGCCCAATAACTATAAGCTTTACCAGGTGCACCGAGTTCGTATTCCATGGGCCCGTATTCATTCTCAATCTGTTGAAAGCAAACATTATAAAGGGCAATATTTCTTAGTTCATCTTTGTATTCCAATGAATTGATAATTAAACTAAGAACAGTTTCCAGATCAAAAAAAAATTCTCCCCATTTGGGTACCTGAGATAGAATAATAGGACCCCCTTGAGACTCAAACAACCTTTCAGCTTCCATCATATCCACAATCTTTTTTGTAAATCTTTGCATTTGAGCCTTCAAAATTGTGAATTAGTTAGTAAAATACAAGATTTATAAATTAAATACACTGAAACTTCAGATGGACGGACGGAAATCGGCTAACCTTAAAGGGACCATTGTTTGTTCTGAAACTGATACCGGGAACATACTTCAGCCAAACAGGAAAACCCCTGAAAAAAAAACATAAAAGAGATTGCTTGAACTGCACTTTATCTTGAATCCCTTTAAATTTATTAAAAAAAAAAGATATTTTTAGCATTACCCAAAGTTCCACTCAGCACAGACATAAGGACCAATCCTCAGATGAACATAGAGACCTGCTTGCTTCACCAGCTTAATAAATTTGACCAAATCATAGTTCCCACCAAAGTAATACTATAATAGCCAGAATTAGAAAGGAAGTTCAGATTTTTTTATGCCATTACCAAAAACACAAGCTCTGTAACATATAAAAAGTGTTATTTTCATTACTTTTCCAGGTGCAGGCTCATGGCCATTCCAAAAAACATATGTCTGAATCACATCTAGCCCTCCTTCTTTAGCCTTCTGTATAAGATCCGGCCACATCTGCCAAAGAAAAAAAAAACCCAAATTTAGGGAAAAGATAGCTCATTTGAACATAATAGATTAACAGAACGATACACAGTCATGCAAATATGCATACAAAAAGGAGAAAACTTTAAAGGCACCCAGATGAGGAAATGCATAGGGAAAAAAGCTATAAAAACTTGTGCTTTGGGGGTTACCTCAGGGGAGCTTCTTGGGTAGTGAATGGACCCAGAAAGGAGGATCCTTCTTTGTCCATTAATGGTGATAGCTTTATGATCATAGGAAACAGAAGCAGAAACTGAACAAACCCAGGAAGCTAACAGAACAACCAACAAAGCATTCAACATTACATGAAGCTTGGAGTCCATGGCCAAAAAGAAGAAAACTTTAGAGAAATGAACAAATGGCACTCTTGTTTACACACAAAAGCAATGACCTTTTTTCAGGAATCTTTATCTTGTACACTTTATTCTCGAGAAAACCCAAACAGTTAGCTGCTTATGTGCTCCATTGTCAAATTGAGTTCTCCATTTCTTTCAAACATTTAAATAGATGGAAAATGAGCTAAAAAAGCCTAACACATTACAAATGTGTTCCTACTAACTTTATCTTTTACTTTTGGCAGATGAAAATGAAAAAGGTTTGAATTTTAGGAAAGGGTGAAGGTGGTTTGCAGCTGCATTTAAACAGTGAAGAACTGGGGGACCCTTTCTGATAGGCCTTTTGGCGCCTCTCTCGGTGGCTTCACTTTCTTTTTAACTTGACGCCGGAAGCTTCATTTTCAATTTATTGAAATATACAACTGATTTTTAAAACTAATTATCAAAAACGGACAATTTTAGTATGTGGCCGCCTAATATACGGCTAAGAAACGGCGTTACTGAAAACATTATAAGATAAATAATGTATCCGGTAAAGCGTTACCGGATATATTGATATGAGATAATGTATCTGGTAAAAAACATGAAAAAAATGGTAACCGGCAAATTTAAGTTATCGGTCAAAGATAACAAAATCGGTAAAATTACCTATTTTGTTGATTCGAATATCAATATATTCGGTAGCGCTTACCTATTTTGTTATTAAAGTTTAAGCTGATGGGACCTTCGAAAGTATCTATACTTTTTTAAAAGTATCCGTACTTTTTTTTAAAAGATAGCAAAATCGGTAAAAATACCTATTTTATTGATCCAAATATCAATATATTCGGTAGCGCTTACCTATTTTGTCATTAAAGTTTAAGCTGATGGGGCCTTCGAAAGTATCTATACTTTTTTAAAAGTATTCATACTTATTTTGTTGATAAGAGTATCAACATATTCGGTAGTATTAAAGTATCGATACTTTTTGTTGATACTTTTTTAAAAGTATCGATACTTTCGAGCCACATTGCAACCGGTTACATTGCTTTTTAAAAAAGTATCGATACTTTTAAAAAAGTATGGATACTTTCGAAGTATCAACAAAATAGGTAATTTTACCGAATATGTTGATACTCTTATCAACAAAATAGGTAATTCTACCGAACATGTTGATACTCTTATCAACAAAATAGGTAATTTTACCGAATATGTTGATACTCTTATCAATAAAATAGATAATTTTACCGAATATATTATGTTTACCGATCACCTTTCTAACCGGTTACACCATATATTAACCGTATACTAACTGCCTTACCGCAGAACTACCCATCAAAAACTTTAATTCTTGAAGTGATATCTTTCAATGGTACATAAGTGTTTTTATCCTACTTGATAGTTTAATCAAATATGTTTTTGTTTTAGGGTAAACTACAACGAATGTCACCCAATAATGAGTAAGGTTACATTTGGGTCACTCAATTATTAAAAGTTATATTTAGATCACTCAATTATGGGTAAGGGTTATATTTAGGTCACACAATTATTAAAAGTTGCATTTGGATCACTTAATTATAGGCAATGTTACATTTGGATCACCCTTCATATTTAAAAAAGTATATTAATTTGTGTATTAGATTAATTAATGATTTCAAATGAAGTATTCTAATGTTGACAAGGGTATACAAGTGATTGGGAAGAAAAAATGAACTAAATTGATGTACTTTTTTAAATATGAAGGGTGACCCAAACGTAACCTTACCCATAATTGAGTGAACCAAATGTAACTTTTAATAATTAGGTGACCCAAATGTAACTCTACCCATAATTGAGTGACCCAAATATAATTTTTAATAATTGGGTGACCCAAATATAACCTTACTCATAATTGAGTGACCTCCGTTGTAGTTTACCCTTTGTTTTATGCGTCACTGTGGCTGTCAACTGAATAGATTATCAAAAAAGTATCGAAATGCATGAAATATGTGCGTCGTCAGTCGTATATTTGAATAAAAAAATAAAAATATATTTCATACCGCACCTTTGTAGCAATTTTTTATACCACAAGGACTAATTTGAAATGAAATTAAAATTTCATGAACAAAAATGTTAAATTTCATAATGCAGTCAAATTATACATATCAACTTTTTTATAAATATTTATATATTCTTGTAAAAAATAGAATTTTAAGTCCAGTTAAAAAAGAACAAAACTAAAATTTTTAAAATTTATTGATAAAACTAAAATACATATAATATTAAATAATTAAAATTAAAAATTAAAATAAATTCATTCAATCGGGTGATGACATGTGCCGTTATTTGATTAGTTAATTAATTTATTAAATTAAATTAAAATTAAGATCAAATTGATACAATAGGTAATTAACATGGACTAAAAGTGTAATTATACAAATTTTATTTTAACTGTCACGTCACATTTACGTTAGATTTTAACGGCCGGTAGTTAAAATAGGTCTATTTAAATAGTTAAATGGTCAAATTTTAAATTTTTATCACTGGGACAACAAGATATACATATATGTTTTTATTCTACATGATAGTTTAATAAAATATATTTTTGTTTTGCGTGGCAGTTGAGTGAATAGATTATTAAAAAGAATCGATTTACATGAAATATGTGCTTCGTCAGTCATACATTTGAATAAAATAATAATAAAAAATTCATACCGCACCTTTGTAGCAATTTTTTACACCACAAGGACTAATTTGAAATGAAATTAAAATTTCATGAACAAAAATGTTAAATTTCATAATGCAGTCAAATTATACATATCAACTTTTTTATAAATAATTATATATTCTTGTAAAAAAAATAGAATTTTAAGTCTAGTTAAAAAAACAAAACTAAAAATTTTAAAATTTATTGATAAAACTAAAATACATATAATATTAAAAAATTAAAATAAATTCATTCAATCGGGTAATAACATGTGCCGTTATTTGATTTGTTAATTAATTTTATTTAACTAAATTAAAATTAAGACCAAATTGATATAATAAGTCATTAACATGGACTAAAAGTGTAATTATATAAATTTTATTTTAACTGTCACATCACTTTTCCGTTAGATTTTAACGGCCGGTGGTCAAAATATGTCTATTTAAATAGTTTGGTGGTCAAATTTTAAATTTTTTTAGTTGGGTCGTCAAATCAGGTCGCACCCAATAATTATATGATCACTGGGATAATTTTCCCTATATTTAAATAATTAAAACGCCAAACTATGTCCCTTTTAGGTCGGTTCAGTAGATTTTCCAGTTTAAATCGAAAAATACTCACCTCTGCTAATAGTAAAAACATTTGTAAGAAAATATTAAATATCTCATCTTTTTCGGCAAAATAAAAAATAAAGAAATATATAAAGAAATACATTATAGTAATTAAAAAGTTATTTTATTAATTTCGGACCCAGTCGTAATTAAATCTAAACACGACCTGATCTTATTCTTCACAAAATCAAATTAAACTCGATTTAATATATAATTATAAAATAATTTAAAACTGTAGTGAAATATATAAAAATGTGATAAAAAAATATTTTAGTTAGAATTGATATTAGAATCCGAGTAGTGACTATTCCCTGTCCTGTTAAGTCTGCCATTGAGCCTTTTAAGGGTCATTAATTATTTTAGTTGGCAGCTTGGGTACACGTTATAGTAAAATAATTGGATAAACTACGGCATTAGTCACTATATTTAGATATTATCTTGTTTTGATCATTGAATCATATTTTTTAGTTATAACACTAAACTATTTGAGTTAGTTTTTTTTTTTGTCTCTGGACTGTTAATTTTCTAATGACATTTTTTCAGAAAAACCTTAATCCCACTCCAACCTTCGCCACATGTCGCCGGTACAACAAAATCGATAGTTAACCAATTTTTTCGGTAGTTATATTTAGGAGTGTGCATTCAGTTGGTTCGATTAACCGACCGAACCGATTACCCAAAATTTATTAACTATTTTTTTTGTTTTAACCGTAAATAGAACCGAAGTTTTTTCAAAAAAATTTAATCGAACCGAAAAAAGTTCGGTTAATTCGGCCGGTTTTTAAAATAACCAAAATTTGTTATAAAATTTTGGGTAAATTACACAAATAGTCACTAAACTATTCTAAAATCATATTTTTTAGCCACTGAACTTCCAAAAATTATAAAAGAATCATTAAACTTTATCGAACTATTACAAAACAATCATTGACTCATTGCATGTTATAAATTATTGATAAATTTTGAAAAGTTCGATGATCATTTTGTGCTAATTTAATTAAGTTTAATGACCATTTTATAATATATCAAAATAATTAATGATTGTTTATAACTTTTAAAAGTTCAGTGACCAAAATAAAACATATATAATATTTAATATATAATAATTTCGGTTAATTCGGTTCGAAACCAATTAATTAACCGAATGAATCAAAATTTGAAAAAACTGTTCACCGTTAATCGATTCTACATAAAATTAATCGACCGATTAACCGGAAAAAAAATCAGTTCAGTCGGTTAATTCAGTTGAAACCGAATAATGCACACCCTTAGTTATACCCAAAAAATAATTCAAAAAATTTAGTGTTACAATTGAAAACTTTTTATAATATAGTGATGAGAACAAAACAACACCTAAAGTTCAGTTACTACTGGTGTAGTTGATCCTATTTAATATTTGACAGTTGAATGCACGTGCACCATATGCTCGTGCAAGAACATCATTTGATCTTTGGTATTTGCAATAAATGATCTGGTTGGGAAAACCAAACCAAGGGTGACTATGTTAATATTTGTCACGCTAAATATTTAAATAACAATAATAATTTATTTATTATTTAATATTTTATAGTCTGCTTCATTGGATTGAATTTTTTATTTTATTATTTAATATGTATTTAAATATTTTTGTTAAATGTTTTATTTTCAAAGACATATTTAAGAGTAGACCTGGCAAACTTGACCCGAGACCCGAAACCCGAACCGAAACACGATTTTGACCCGAACATGATGATCCGAAGTTGACCCGAAACTCGAAATAAACCGAACCGAATTGAACCGAACCGAAATTTTTTGTTGAACCGAAATGGACCCGAACCGAAATGGCCCCGAACCGATTTGACCCGAACCGAATGCTACCCGAACCGAAAGCTGAACCGAATATCGACCCGATTTTAACCCGAATATCTATTTTTAACAATATAATAAATAATAAAAAGAAGTATGTTTTATTATCTTTTTATACTATATCATGGAAGAGATTGTTCCTCTTGTCAATGTTGTGATATAATAACATTTTATGTTATTTTACGTTTCAATAATAATTAAATAAACTAATTTTTAAATTTAGAGTTTCAATGTACTATTTTCTCTCCCAATATTTAATCTTACATTTACAAAGAAAAAATGTCAAAAGATTGCATTAAAAGGAATTGATACATAATAGACCAATTCATAGGGGCAACCTTTAATTACATCACTAAATATCACTACGGGGAGGAGATTTCTATATCCGAAGTCTAAACCGTGGGGATACTTGTGACTAAATTAAATTAAACTAAAACTTAAAGTTGACTAAAATGTAACATTTTAAATGCAACATGACCTAAAAAGTAATTAATCTCTAGCTTAAAAAAATTGGTGGCTTATTTCCCTCCAAAATTTTGTCCTTTCTCTCTCTATTTTTTCCAATTGTCTTTTTCTTTTTTTCAATCTAGCTTAAAAAATTGGTGGCTTATTTCCCTCCAAATTTTTATTTTTTCCCTCTTTATTTTTACCAATTATCTTTCTCTCTCTCTCTCTTTTTAAAAAATTAATTGAGTTTCAATTTAAATTAATTTAATTGAAATTTCACATTTAGTTTTAAAATTATTTTAATTATGTCCGTGATTTATGCTTTTAGATTTTAGTTAGCTCAATTAGATCCTAAGTTTAATAAATTAATTCATTTCAGAAATTATTATTATTATTATTATTATTATTACATATAATAAACTTTGATTTAATATAATTATACAAAAAAATTGATATGGATACATGAAGCTTTAATTTAAATATTTAATCAAATTCAAATGCATAGATTAACAAGTTGAATCAGAATTAATCTCATACATCAATAACTCTAAACTAAACCATACATACTAAACCTCAAACCTTTAACCCAACTCAAATCGAATTGACCCGAAAATTTAAATGTTGACCCGACCCGAAATCGACCCGATTTTGACCCGACCCGAAAGCGACCCGAACGACCCGATTTTGACCCGAACCGAAAGCGACCGATCCGATATTGACCCGACCCGAAAACAACCGATCCGATTTTGACCCGATCCAATACCCGAACCGAATCCGACTCAACACAAACCCGAATTAGACCCGAATCCGAACCGAACTGACCCGAACTGAATCTAAACCGATTCTAGATAGACCCGAAATGACCCGAACCGAAATGACCCGAACCGAATGACCCGATTGCCACCTCTATTTAAGAGGATTAGTAATTTAATTCAATATTTAATATTTTTTGGTTATCTTCTCGAATCTCTAAAATATTACCTTAATTAATTTAAACCGATATATGTCACACACATAATTTTAATGAATATCAATATTCTTTTATTTGTCACTTTGTTTCCTTACTTTCATTTCATCTAAAATGTTAACCCCCTCGATTTCCTGTTAAATAAAAGCCACATCGTCGAATAACTTGAGGCCATATGTGAAAAATGTTAAAAATAAAAAACAAAAAAACATAAAACTCCTATGAAATTATAAAAATAAAAATAAAATCCTAAAAGCTTCTAAACACCAAAAAACCTTTAAAAATTGTTAAATTAATTGAGTTTATTACCACTGTTGACTATGAATGATAAATATCATCGACACAAACATAAATATAAATATATATATATATATATATAACAATAACGACACATTGATAAATCACCTTATCACAACTCAATCGTGATCTTTCTTTCGTAATTGTGACCCTCCATCAATATAAAAGAACAAGTTCGAGGATCCAAAGTAAGAAAAAATCAACAAAATAACTAAACAAACGTTAACGTAAAAGACAACGTTAAATCCAACCCTGCAAATTATCAGGTAAACTAATTGCAAAAAAATGTTCAACGTAATTCTTGAAAATCTCTTTAGGAATTCTTTTAGGATTAGGGTAGGCAAAATTCAGTTGGACTAAAAAAATTAAATAAAGTTTAAATTATTAAATGAAAGTTCGAACAATTCGGAATTTTTAGTAATTAGTTGATCAGTTTTCAAGTTCGAGCCGAGTCCCTCAATTCTTTCCGATATAACATATACTATAATATGTGAAAATATGAAGAAATATAAATATATGTATATCGTATATAGATACAGAAATACATTTAAATTAGAATCAAATTCATAAACTCGACGAACTTAATTTTTTTTTACTCAAACTCTTAACTTTAATTGGGAGGACGACCTAATTACCTAAGCCAACCTAACCTTTCACAATAATAATAATTAAGAAAATGACGATTTTGTCGTGTAAATCAGGTCTAGTATATAAATTGAACCAACGTGCCAAACAAAATTAAGTATAATTAATTTCATTTTTTTTATTTGCATGAACCAACGACTTCGAAAACGAACTATTTTTTTTCACTTTAAAAATACATATTTTATACATATACAATAATACACTCAATTGTATGAAAATGTTGAACCCAACAAATGTCTAGTAGAAAATCGGATGATGTTCATCCTAGAAGATAAGTTTAAATCGTTTTGTTTACAAGGTGTATACGCATTCCCAAAAGGTTAAGAATATTTACGAACATATATTATCTTGTAATCAACTCTAAACTATTAAAAAAATATATGAAAATATTGTGAAATTTGGGAATTTAGTCTTAGTTCAATGTATGATATAATGAGCGGAATATATGATCACAAATAAATAATTCAACAAATCAAAATCTATTTTTATGAGAGGAATTTGAGAATTATGTACTATTTTTTTAATTTTTTTATGGAAGTTCTCTAATGGGTCCTAACTTTGCTGCAAAAGTCAATAGAATAATTGATTTGGGAAATAAAAAAAGCGCGTAATTTTATTAGGTGTCTAACTAATTTTGTATGGTGATATTTAATTGTTTATCACGGTGGAAAACGATAAACTTGAGGTCTTAGAAATTTTATGATATTTTCATATTCCAACCTTATTTTATGAGTATATTTTATTATAGATTTAAGTTTTATTATGCGTGTGGAGTCTTATCAAAATTTATTCTGCTGTAGGTCCAATTATATTCTGGTTATTAATTAAATTTTTGGATTGTATTGAATTCTTATAGTTATATAGATGTTGTATTACAATTGTTATTGTGTTTGTATTTGTAACATAAAACAAAAGAATAACCAAATTTCTAATGTTAGGTTGGAAGTCATAATTTTTTTATTAAATACAAAGGAATTACATTCTGATGCCGAAATTTGAATTCATATAAGATGTGATAATACAAACATTGTTAATCACTAGATCAATCATTGGATCTCATAAGTCACTTTTTAAACCTAACATTTTAATGTTTTATTATTACATAACATGGAAAATTATTTTAAAAAATAAATTTAGAAATACAAAAGGTCCAATTACAATTTTACCCTCAAACTTTTCAAAAAAGTTATTTTAGCCAATAAATCTTTTGTTTTATCTATTTTGGTCACTGAATTTTTTATTTTTTATTTCAAAATTGAAACAACTAATCGGAAAAAGTAACGGACATGTTAAGCCATTATAAACTATTTTATACTTTTGTCAATGTCGACGACAATTATTTTATTCTTTTGCACACGAAAGAAAAGTTAAAAATTAGGGATGTTGGGCGGTGAGGGTGCGAAGGGTATTCTTCCTACACCCATCCTCGTCAAGAATTTTTATCTTCATCGTCGTCTCATGACCCGCTGCGGATACAAAATCTAAAACTATTTCTGCCCCGCAACTCGCAAGACTAAAATCATCCCCGCCCATCACTCAAGTGGATTTTGCGACCCATCTAATCTCCTCTTTACACATCCCATGACTCATCCATACAATATTTTTATAAATATTAGTTAAAAATATAAATCAGATTTTTATGAAAAAAGTATGAATACCAGTCATTTGGACTCACACCACATATGTGATATTATTTTAATTGTCACCATTTTTAAAAAATAATAATATACAAAATTAAATTTTTTACAACAAAAAATTTTGGACTAAAAGATATTAAAGTCTATTGTAAAAGACCAGAAATGGCACAAATAACATGTAAAATAATATTTCAGTTGTTGTAACAAATAAACAATATAGAAAGAACTAAAGAGAAAATAACAATGATTTTTTTTAAATAAGAACAAATACCAATATAATCTAAATAACATACAATCAGGGACGAAGCTATTAAAGGGGGTCAAATTTTATTTTCACCTTTGTCCCCTTATTTAATTTTTTTTAAAATTAGTTTATTTATAAATTTTCCCCCACTTTTAAATATTTATAGTTTGCCCCCCAACCCTAAATTCTGGCTTCATCCCTGCATACAATATTAAGGAAATAAAATTAAAAAAATAGAAGAGTAACATACCTATGATGAGGACTGAGAAGAAGAAAATAAACCTTAAAAAAAGCTTAACGATAGACAATAGTAGAGAAGAAACCAATAACCATATATATATATATACACACACACTTTCTTAAATTTGACTCTCATTTTGTAAAGTAAAATTTGACTTTGATTCAGACTAATATTTTAAAAAATATTTATATATTTGATCTAATAAATCTCAAACTCAATTGTACATTGAACTTTTCATTAATATCTCAAGACAAGTCAATATAAATTACTTTAAATTTGACTATGATCCAAACCAATATTATATTTTAAATAATATTTATAATATGTTATAAGATTTGTTAGGGCGAGTGGGGATGATGCGGGGTGGGTGGGGATGAGGCGGTTACAAAAACATATTCACGCCTTCCCCACCACCTACGACGAATCTAATTTTTATCTTCATCCCCGCCCCACAACTCACAAAATTTGTAACCATCCATGCCTAATTGAATGTGAAGTGGGACGAATTCCCGCAAAACCCACCCTATTAACATCCCTATTAAAAATATATAAAAATGTATGTTTAAATTATTGTTATTATTTAAAAATTATAAAATAAAAAGAATGTGAAAATTGTAAGAAAATGTTTAAATATTATTAAAAAAATATTTTTCCGTTAAATAATTTAATAAAAGAATTAAAAGTTCTAGAGTAAAAAAAGTGAAAACCTTCGAGATCTAAAAATGTCATTATGCCTAAATTTTAGTTGTTATTTTTATTATTTTTCTTTAATTTTTCTTTCCCAAACTTATTTGGACTTTTATTTTTCTCGGCATCCAAACAAAGCTTAAACCCATATATTGTATCAACCACTCCATTTCCAGCACAGCTTACTTCAAAATTCGTCACTAATAAGGCTAATTGCTTAAACTTTATAATGTTATTTACTCATTTTTTTTAAAGGAATGAAATGGAAAGTTGATAGATTGTTTCAACATTTCGAACAAAATATCTCTGGGTATTCATCAATAGGTGAGATTTTAGTAGAAAATTTAAGACTTATTCGCATTTGGAGATGATGTTGTTGGTTCATGTTTTTTGCTTCAATTTTCCTTTGCCCGTGTTGTTTTGTTGTGTTTTCTGGGTTTTTTTTGAATATGCTAGTGTGATGTAAATGTAGTATATGTTTAATTTTTTTAGTCTTTTTAAAGACGACACACACAACATGCATTACTGGTGCTCGAACCCGAGTTCCAAGGGATGATGAACATCTATCTTTGCCACCAAAACATAAAGGGATGAGCCTTTTTAGATTTTTCTTTATTTTTCTTTTTTCATGTTTTTTCCTAGTATTCTCCTTTTGTTGTTAATGAACCGTTCAAAAAATATATATATCGAAACATCTTCATATCTCAAGAATGATAGAAAATTCAGGCAAATTTTAAGTAAAGTCAGATATTTAAATATTAATGGTGTGAATGAAATAAATTAAATTAAAAAGACCATTATTTTAATTGTTATCATGTATAATGTGTTTTATATATGTTATTACGATCATAATAGCACAATTGGCCCCTTTGATTATAATAACACAATTAATATCGGCACTTATACAAAATAAGAGAGAATTTTGGTATCCATAAAAAAAAAATTAAACGTTTATCTCTAAAAACATGGATGAGTAGGCCACATGCACACATTTTTGGCTAACCATTGAAGTCTACATCTTTACTCTTTAGTAGCCAATGTGGGATTTTTGTGGGTCAGTTTCAGTTCATTTAACACAGTGATTTGATCGTTGTGTGGGCCTAAAAGGGTGTAAATACGTATGCCAAAATAGTACACCAACGATAACGATAAGAATGAGATCTTAAAAATTTTGAGATTTTAAACTCGATTTTATATAAATTTGTTATATTTCCGCTGAGAACCATCACATCTTCGTCTACAAACACTCAAGATGGTTCTTGACATGATAATTATTAAACGTGTCTTACTCACCGGTTAAATTTATTATCTAACAATCAAGTCTAGTTTGTCAGCTCGCGTGACCAGACTAAAAAACTTACAATTGAACTCAATATTAGTTGTCACTAGACCTAATTTAATCCTATTATATAGTGCCTTTCGACTATAAGTACCTCTCGGGACAAAGAGTATGGGGACGACTAATACTCCATACTCGAGGCCTCCACACCACTTCTCTCATCATCTCCAGTGTCTATTTGTCTACATCAGAATGGATCAACCACCATCAATCACCGCCCTCCTACTCATCTCTGCTTTCATCTCCACCTCTCTGTTTGGTGTCTGACTGAACATTAACAAAATTATATGTAATTTTTTTCTTTATATTTATCTTGTTGGGATTCGAATATGTATATATTATAAAAAAATTCAAGAGTAATCATATGTACTAATTGAGTCGAGTTTTGTGTGTGTAGTCTGTAGACACAAGCCGTAGACGGTAAACATGATGATGTTTGCCACATTTTTATTATGGGTTATTTGGGTTTAAACATATATATATATATATATATATATATATATATATATATATATATACTAATTTAGTTTTGCAGACAACAAACAAACTATTTTAAAACTATAAAACATGACAAAAATATTAATTGTTGAAACATGACAGTATACAGAACCTTTAAAAAAACATGTAACTAATAATCTACATTTCTAAATAATGATCTGTTTGCTCTAAAAGGAACTATATCTAATAATCTTTCTAACCATATAATTAACCTCTTCTAATTTTAATCGTACGATTTGTGACAAATTTGTGAAGTCACGTTCATTATTGTTTTTGGAAACAGTCTGTTGCCTTTTCTTGTGAACTTTGCTCACTAAAAAATTAATAACTTCTAATATATAACTTAAAATCGAGAACCTTTTTGTTTTAAACGAATCTAGACTTCTCTATGGCTATAGAATTATAATACTCACTTCTTGATTTATTTTATAGATTTTTTTTGTGATTTTCCAAAGTCAGTACTAAAATTGTTTTCTAAGAAATCATTGGCCATACTCACGGTATGAGAGATTAGATTTTTGTTAAAAAATGGGTAAATTACCCTTATGGCCATCCAACTTTGTAAAATATCGGAGATCCATGCAAATATTTTTTTGGGATCCCCACGGTAATTTATACTGGTACGGTTCGGTTATCCCCACAGTTTGGATATAGCAATCCCCATCCCCATTTAAGCTTTGTTTATAAAACTTCCCCCATCCTATCCCCGTAGGTGAAGATTTCGGTTATTTCCCATACCTGTTGATTCGGTTCCCCACAATTTTCGATTAATCTCTACCCGATTACCACCTCTAACAAAAAAACATAATTAGGGACAGACGATTTTCATCGACATATAAAGCACACTAAACATGATAACAATGCTAAAATTTTAATACATGATTATTAGGTTTAACTTATACGGAAAAGTTTTTAAACATCAAATTATTACATGAACTTTGATTTAAAAAAACTAATTACAAAAAGTTATGAAATCAAGCAAGACTCAAATTATATATATATATTAGAACCCAACACGGAATCCTAGTAAAAAAGAGGATGTTGTTCATTTAAGAGACTCGAGTTCTAATTATTTTGTTTGCAAGATACTTGCGCATTCTAAAAAGATTAAGAATATGTATGAACATATACTACCTTATAATCACCTTAAAACCATTTAAAAATATTTTTTCTTTTACAATGATAAAAGATAAGATATCTTATGTGTTCGTCCCTATATCTAATGTTAATCAAGAATAAAGTGATCATTTACTATCACACTACAATTTGTCAATTTTAATGGAGTCCAACAATAATTATGTTGGTATCATTTGAACATTTTTTTGGATAAAGGATGAGAGAAGTGATTGTGACGGATTAAATACAAAACTTATAATATTGACTATAATTATGTTGGTATCACCAAGTTTTTATTTCAATAAAAAATCTTTTGTAACTAATTCATACTCTAAATCACTTAAATAACGTCTAGATTTTAAATTTTAGTGTTATGAATGGAGCAAATCGAATTAGAGTCGTTTTTATAATAAATTTATACATTACTTAATCTGAGTTGATTAACCAATAAATTAAATACCGGTATTATAAAGAAATAATAATCGATTGATAACTTCAAATCCCCCTAATCATCTATAGGAATCAAAACCTTCAAGTCACAACAACTTTTAATTATCTATAGACGCGAGAAGTCTTAATCTCATAGTAATGACATCCCACCCAAAACCAATCATCTTTGTTTAATGCAAATATAAGTTTGATCAAATCATATTCTAATTTAGTGGAATTGGTACCCAATTCTTTTATTTATTTTACTACTATGGGCCCATTTAAATTCCAATTAAAAGCAATACATCGAATAGTACTTTTTATCCAAGTACTCACACCAATTTGTTTCGGTTCTTTCCCAAACAATTCACAATTTTAGAACTATTAATCAATTAATCTAAATCAATAATTTTTTTTTTTGAAAAGTAACGAGCCTCGTTAAAACCCCCCTCTAAACCTATAGGGGGAAAAGAGTGCCCCATTTTATTCAAGGAAACTACACATTTCAGTACAAAGTATACAACAGTACAACATCGCTGATAAAGCGCGAGATTCATCAACACAAAGGGATTTATCCAACAACAAAGAGCTTCGATGGTAAGGAAATAAAACACAGATTCCATATGGGAACCCAGGAGCTAAAACACTGCATGCCCTGCAACGACAGGAAAAGAAGTAAAACGTATAGATTCTCAGAGAAAAACAAGACTATTGCAGGATATGAATCACATTAGGGCATTACTGCACTTATCCCTCCCACACATTCATCGAGGTCTCAAAGTTGAGTTGCTGGCCAGCAATACATTTCTGCTGCGAATGTTATGCTGCAGGGAGAACAATTCAGGGTGTCTTGTGAAATCCAAGGTTGAGGTGAACACGTCGGGCCATTTGATTTTACACCAATGACTGATTCTTAGAACGGCAGTATCAAAAACTGAGTTGAAACATAACCTTTTTTGATTAAATATAGCCTGATTTCTCTCCAACCATAGTGTCCATAATATCCCAAAAAACGACAGTAGCCATACCTGTTTGGCAGCTCTATTTGGATGACAGTTTGCCCACATGGATAACATCGAGAAGGAGTTGGCCGGCATGACAAAGTTTACCTCCCATTTGCTGCACCACCTTTGCCAAATCCCCCAGCTAAAGGAACAGTGACAAAAGAGATGTGAGCTGGTTTCTTCTGCTTCACCACACAGCACACATTTCCCGTTGTTGGCAACTGTCACCCCTCTTTTGAGCAGCGCGGAGGCCGTTGGAACTCTATCTTGAATCGCTCTCCACACAAACGCTTCAACTTTCGGCGGAGCTAAATTGGACCAGACCAACTTCCAGATTTTGTCTTCAGCATAGTCTCTTTTCGTAATGATCTGATAGTAATCCCTGGGGTTGTAATTGCCTTTAGCGGAATCTAGCCATCTGATAGTATCGTCCCCATTTTTAGCCTCTGTCACACTGCTAAGAAGAGAATGAAGCTCGGCCATTTGATCTTCCTCCCATGAGAACAGTGGTCTTCTGCAATCGATTTGCCAAACCCATGTACCATTCCTCACAGACCCAAAATTGCAGACTCTGCCCTCTTTGTCAGTCGAGATGCTATAAAGTCTCGGGAAAATAGATTTAAGAGGTTCAGATGATAGCCAACGATCTTCCCAGAACAAGATTTGCTTCCCATTGCCCAACACACATCTAAGGTTCAATCTCATTTCAACGTCCGGGCTTGAAAAACAATGAAAGATGTTTCTCCATAACCACGAGTGTCGTTTAACGGTTCCACCGCGAGGGAGAAATGAGTTACTGTCATAACCGTACTTGGCATCAATCACCCTTTTCCAGAGGCTATTCGGTTCTTGACTATACCTCCAAATCCACTTGTTCAACATCGCCTTATTTTTGGCTGATAAATCAACAATGCCCAACCCTCCGCACTTTACTGGTTTGGTTAAGACCTCCCATTTTATCCAATGAATGGGCCGATTAGAGTTAGGCCCCCATAAGAAATTGGCTATCAGTTTGTTGATTACTGCTGCTATACCCGTAGGCATGTGGAAAATGCTGATGTAGAAGATAGGCAAATTGCTGAGAACGGATCTAACGAGACACAAACGGCCTGCAAATGAGAGACAACTACCTTTCCAACCAGCTAATTTCCTCTTAACCTTGTCAATAACTGGTGACCAAAGCTGTAGAGAGTTACGGGTTGCCCCCAACGGTAAACCAAGGTAAGAAGAAGGAAGCTTACTCACCGAACAACCAAGGGTGCTAGCCCAATCAGCCACAACAGATTCTTCCACAGAAATACCGAACAAATTGGTCTTCTTAAGGTTTAAGCTTAACCCAGCCGCTAATTCGAAGAGCCTCAGGATTCTCTTAGTAATTTGTCACATTCTCGCGATCAGCCATGGAGAAGATGATGAGGTCGTCCGCGAATTGAAGGTGCGAGATAATGCACTTAGAATCGCCAACAGCCACTCCCTTTATCATATTTGCATTGACTGCTTTTTGTAGAAGAGCGCTGAGAGCTTCCCCTACTAAGTTGAACAACAATGGTGAGAGGGGACACCCCTGTCTCAACCCTCTATTCATTGGAAAAGGCTTCGACGGTTTGCCGTTGACAATGACTGAAATTAAAGCTGTTGAGAGGCAATTGCGAATCCACATTCTCCATCTATTTCCGAAGCCCATTTTGTCTAGGATGAAATCCAAAAAATACCAGTCGACCGTGTCATAAGCTTTCCTGAAGTCGGCCTTGAAAAGAATAGCCCCCTTTTTAGTCCTCCTGACATCATCAATGATTTCGTTCGCGATTAGAATGCAGTCGGTTATTTGTTTACCGGGCGTAAAGGCAAACTGTTTGTCACCCACTACTTCATGGATACACTGACTTAGCCTTCTTGAGAGGACTTTCGCAAGGATCTTATAAAGGCTGCTCACTAATGATATTGGTCTGAAATCACTGACTGTCAAGGGAGACTCCTTCTTTGGTATAAGGGTAATGAAGGTGTGATTGAAGAACTTGTCTTTGATTTTGCCTCTATAGAAGTCACTGAAGAAAGCCATCACAGGGTCCTCCAAAATATGCCAGAATTTTTTGTAGAATTCCACGGTGAAACCGTCCGGGCCCGGGGCCTTATTCCCCCATGAACACCAGATTGCCGCCTTTACTTCCTCAACCGAGAACGGTGCTTCAAGGAGAGACGCAGAATTTGTGTGGAGCTTGTTGAGGCTGCAATCGAAACTTTTAATAGGGATTGTGTCTGAGCTATTGTAAAGAGACTTATAGGCTTCCACGAAAGCAGCTGAGACCTCGGAATCCTTTTGAAAGGACTGATTCTTCCATGTGATCGTATGAATAAAATTTCTGTTTCTGCGCATAGAGGCTATTAGGTGAAAAAATTTCGTGTTTTTGTCTCCTTCCGTGAACCACTTTACCCTTGACTTCTGATGCCATTCACGCTCCTCTCTTCGATAGTGATTCCATAGCTCATTTTTCAACCTGTTGACTTCTTCCCCATCTTCATTATTATACCCTTTTTCGCACATCTTATTTTCCAGCTGAGAGATTCTGTCTTCGGTGGATTGAAGGAAAGTTTTATTTCTTTCACGTGATAGATTTGCCCAACCCTTGATACCTAATTTCACCTTCTTCAGTATAAACCCCATATTCTTGGACTTTGGCCTAGCAACCGATTCTTTCACAATATCTTTGACTTCGGGATCATCCAACCAGTGGTTAAACAGTTTGAAGGGTCTATTACCTTTCTCAAAGGTTTCGTTTACTAGCAACACAGGTTTGTGATCAGACAAATTTCTAGCTAGTGTTCTCTGTTGCAGATTCGGGAACCAGGAGATGAGATCAGGTGATACCAGAATCCGATCAAGTCTGCTAGCTTCGACTAAATTGCCTCCGCGGAACCAAGTAAACTTGTCACCTAACAACGGTAGGTCGATTAGATTATTCTGTGTGATGAAGTTGTCTAACAGATTTCCCTGAGTAGCGTTTTCCCCGTTACTTAACCGTTCTGCAGGAGATCTAATTAGGTTGAAGTCACCACCAATGATCACAGGGCAACTAAGATTGTGCAGCATTTCATCTAACTCAGCCATAAAAACCCTTTTATCTTGCGACCCTGAAGGTCCATAAATGTTGATAAAGGCACATTCTTGATTCGACACCTTGAGCTTACCTTCAATAAGAGTTATTCTGTTTCTAGACACAATATGATTTGATTCAAAGAATTCAGAACTCCACAAAGATATTAATCCTCCAGAAGAGCCTTCAGAGGGTACACACACAATATTATCAAAAAGCCTGCCTTTCAACCTTCGTTCTAGCCCCGGCGACAACCCTTTGAGCTTGGTCTCTTGGATTAGACAAATTTTGCATTTTGACTTTGACACCATATCATTCAAAGCCCTAATTTTTTCTGTTCTACCCATACCCCTTATATTCCATGACATGATTAAACAAATCATAGATGAAGATAGGATCACTTAGGGGAAGCAACCGCACCTGATTCAGTCCACCTCTCGGCACTCTAAACTTTCTAGCCGCTCAACCACCGTGTCCACTGTTGCGTCGAAGGAAACCCCCAGCTTGGACCCCATCTCCACAGTAGCCATGGCTTCCTCTCTGTTGTTACGGTAAGAAATTGGACTAGAAGACATCCTCAGCGGGTTAGGATCTTGTCGGATTCGCTCGGGCTTCTTCCCTTTCTTCTTAATTTCTCTCCTTGGCTTGAGATTCCCGGTCTTGGTCTTCTTTTTCTTTGAGTTTTTCCTTTTTTCCTGAATAAACTCTGACCCGCTAGCTTCATCGATTGTGTCACCAACCGGGACAAAGGGAGGCTCGTTGCATAGACCGGATCCTTTGGCTGGGCTTATCGTATTATGCCCTCCTTGAACTATACCCACCTCAATCTCAACTAAGTTGGAACCATTGGAAACATTCGGGCTAACGTTGATGGGCCATCCGTTTCCTATGGGCATAATAGCGGGCTTGGGATAAAATGGAATGGTTTCCACTGAATTTATCTGGACATCGTGTAGTTCTTCCATCAATGGGCTTGTCTCGGCCCGTCCAATTTGTGTTATACTATGTTCCAAATTTGAGAAAACAGACCCTGCCAGCTGAATAAAGACATCTGATGCCACATCCACAGGAAGAGGGGGGGAAGTGGGTACTTTTAGGCCCAATTCCTGTACTCTATCTTGGATTGGGGGCCTATCTTCTCCGCCGGATTTTGGAATTAGGTTAACAGAATCATCTATTGTCTGCGTTTGTCCCTCGACTTCCACACCTTCATTGAATGCAGAGTGATGGCAGTGATCGAACATCGAAGCGTCAAATCCATCATCGTCAAACTGGTTCGCCGGACCTTCGCCGTCAATGAAGATCCGATCTTCCTCATGCTCAAACACATTAACTTTTATGCGGTTCAGGGACCCATTAAAGAGAACAATAAAGCTATCTAGAATTAGAGATTCCTTTTGGACTTCAACCAGAAACCTTGCCCTGTCAAAACGTTTTAATGAAGAAGTCTCCGACTCTACTTCCACCATCTTTCCCCAGCTATTACCGATTGTACTGAAGAAGTCATCATTCCATATTTGGATGGGTACGTCCGAAAGTTCGACCCATCTTTTGATTCGACGCTTACCTTCAAACCCTTGAAGAAGTTCCAGATCATCAAACCACAAGTTCAGAAGTTCTTCGCGCATTTCCCATAGCTGGTTTCGAACGATAGCATTAGGGGCTCTAAGGATAACCAGCAGCCCTGACCACGGACACACCGCAATATCAATGCCATCTGAGTTTAGTGCTTCCTGTACGAGGTCTGCGTTGTACATGGCCTTAATCTTCCCAACTAGATAATTCTTCACCCATTCCATATTCTTAGATAGAATCTTTACGCAAGGCTGGGAATCTGATTGGCCAGATTCCATCCGCTCCTCCACCATTTCCACGTTAAAAGCAGGATTAACCTCACCTGAATAAGCTGGGCTCGCAAGCTTGGAAGGGATGACGTTTTCCTTGGGTTTGCCTAACAACACATCTCTGAAGGACCTAGTATCTCTCTGAGCTTCATTCCATTTCGGGTTAGGGTTCCTCTGTGAGGGTTTACGGAGGTCCTTAGTCGGTTTCTGAAACGACCCTACCACCGTGATTCTGTAGCCATCCATCAGCCGACCATTACCTTGCACCGCAGCATACTCTGCTTCCTTCTGGCAGTTGAATCTTACAAATGCGAAGACCGTAGGTTTGCCTTTCCTCTTCCTGTTTTGATATGCTACGTATACATCCACCACCTGTCCGTACGTCGCAAAAGCTTCACGTAGAGTATTAACATGGATTCTCCTACTCACGTTCGCTACAAACACAGTGAACCCCAGTCGCCTTCTGACATTCCTTTCTGTTCCAGATTTTTGGTTCTGCACACCAACTTCTCTCCATGCCACTCTCTCTCCTCTCCTCTCTCCTCTCTCCATGTCCAAAAGAAGTATTCATATGTCCTAAATCAATAAAAATTAAAGACTTAATTTTTCTCTCCTCTAAAAATTTTTACGCCACGAATTTCCTTTCTTTTGATTTCCTGGCTGAAAGTCGGCAGTTAATTTTAGTACCGATGTTCATTATTTTTCTTGTTCTTTTCTGTTTTGTCTTCTTAATTTTATTAAGAATCTTTGCTCTTGTGGTACGCGTTTCCTCTGACTTTATGACACGTTTTTCATTGGCTTTTGTGGTTTGTTTCATATACCGTTTGGCATGATTTCAGCATACATATCGCTAATTTTTTAATTTGATTCCGTCGATGGTCATAGAAAAGATTGATCATCGCTCGTTTGATGGTTTGTTACCCGATGTAATTAGAACTGTGTAGCGGAGCAATCTAACTGATAGTTTGATTCGCTCACCACTCCTTTTCATCCCTTAAAGCGTCTTGTTTAGCTAGAGACAAAGAGATTCATGAAGGTTTTTGGATTTTGACTATAGAAGTGTTTGCTTTTCTTTGTACATATGTATGAAATTTTTGGTAAACTAGTCTATTTTTCCCTCTTTTTGAGGTGTTGTATTTGTAATATCTTTCATGATATTTAATAAATTTCCGATGCTATTGTTAGAAAAATAAACAAATTTCTATTTCTTGTACAAACTTAAATAGGATAGTCTATCCCGAAATTTGAACTATAGGGTGCCAAATGTTTATTGTGATACGGGGACAATTCAAAGATTTAAAAATTCTTTAGTGGTTCTATACAATCGTTTCTATTGTATCTGGCTAGAATCACCCATGTTAGAATGTAAACAAATCTAAGTAAATTCATAGTCGTTAAAGCCAAGGACTTTAACCATCCAGAACCCCCACATGAAATATATCTATGACTACTGGAGACTAACAAATTTTTTTATGTAAATAGTGTGAAATTACAAAATTTTAGAGGTACGGAATTAGATTGTCAATAAAAAATATAAATAAAAAATCTAAACTATAAGGACTTTATAATTAGGTAAATTACAAATTTCATCACTCAAAAATCTTCTCATTCTTATTTTGTTCACCTATTATTTTTTATTATTATTATGGTATGACGTGGTATTTTTATTATTATTTAATATAAAAAAAATTAAAATAAAAAATAAAACCCAACTGTTCGTCGGCCACTGTTCGCCACCGCTGATGACCGTAGATGGTGGTTGTTCGATCCCAAATTTCATCGGTCTCTTTGTTTCGGTCTCTTGAGTCCGAATTCGACCTTATTTTACCGGAAAGTGCTCCGAAGTCCACAAAAAAGAAATCGAAAGTGAGAAAACTGAAATGGTCAGTCGAGATTGGATGGTTTTGAGGCATTTTACGGTGAAACAGCTACCAAATTCGGACTCAGCGTGTCAAAGCTAATCTCACGATGCAATTTGGATCAAACGGTCATCGGTTTCGATTGCCGAAGGTGGCGGTAATTTTTTTTTAAATATTTTTAAATTTAATAATAATAAATTTTATTATTTATTATAATTTTTTATATTAATAATATTAAAAGTGTCGTGTCATAGGAAATTAATAATAAAATAATAAAAAATGACCAAAATAGGAGTAATCTGAAAGTTCAATTATTAAATTAAAAATTTAAAAATTGAGTGACCAAAATAAGAATAAAAAGATTATTGAGTAATGAAGTTTGTAATTTGTGCGACGGACTCTTTTAACACCCGTCGGTCCATCCTAGTGCCCTAAGCTTCAATACAATTGACAATGGCTGGTTGAGCCCCAAAGAGATGAATGTCCCATTGGAAACAAAAAAAGCCCCAACCAAAGGGGTCCATTGGAGACGTGAGGTAATGAGATTCCAATCCAATTGCTTTCATTATCATTTATTATAGCCAGATGGTTCCCTTGATCTTCACTTAAAAAAAAACAATTGATTTATTGAAAGATTGGAACAAGTTGAGGTATTTGCTACATACCATGAACAGCAGGTTGGATTTAAGATGATGAGAATGACACCTCAAATATCTTATCCAATTGCCTTATCTCTTACATTTTTGGTACTTATTTTTGTTTGTGCTAAGGTTGTTTGGGGATGCCCATTAACATATCCCTTCTCTTCTTATCTCTCTTCTTTATATGGTACAAATATGGATTTGATTAGCTGCTCCAATAAAAAAAAAATCAATAGCCTATATGATCTGATTTATATGTGTTTGAATTCATTTATACAATATAAAAATAAAAAAAAATAAGGTATATTATTTGGGTGAGCACCTAATTATTAGGTCTGGCCTATTTTGATCACTAAATTATAAAAATTCGAAATTCAACCACCCAACTATTTAATTGGACATATTTTGACCACCAATCGTTAAAATCTAACGAAAAAATAACGTGACAGTTAAAGAAAATTTATATAATTATACATTTAGTCCATATTAATTACATATTATATCAATTTGGTCATAATTTTAACTTAAATTGTCTTTCTTTCACAGTGGCCACTCCTAAGCAGATTAGAGAATTGATGCAAGTTGATGGTCTCACCACCGAGGAAGTGAAAATCCATTTGCAGGTTAGTCTTTAGCGTACCGAATCTGCTCATGTTATCATCTTTAATTCACCTCCTTTCATATCGGAAATGTAAATTTATATCGGAAAACTTTCAGCTTCTCCATCCAGGCAAGAAAACAAGCTATGTTCAGCTCTGAACTAGTCCAATGAGCACAGTAAAGCAAGCATTTCGCAGTCTGGTTCCCCGCAAGGTCCCCCAATTGCAAGTAGTTCAGGTAAAGATATGTCGAGTACCAGAGGCGACAACATGGACACCGGAGATGAAAAATCCGACGATCACTATTGGAGAAGTGGGGTTCAAAAGCCTGAGGAGATCAATGTATAGCCAGACAACTGTATTCTCCATAAATTTTGCAGAAACATGGGGGAACATAGTTGATAGGGATGGTCACTTGGTGTGAGGAAGATGAGTGTGTGTGTAAATTGTAATGGTGGTGCAATTTGTACAATCTTTATTTCTTTAATTTTTTTAAACAGTGCTGACATATGCCACCACCTTATTGGAGGAAAATTAATATATTAAATAAATTAAAAATAAGAATAAATCTATCCAATTGGGTGATGACATATGTTATCATCTGATTGGTTGATTAATTTTATTTGATTAAATTTTTAATGATCAAATTGATATAATATGCAACTAACAAAGATCAAATGTATAATTATACAAATTTTCTTTAACTGTCACGTTACTCTCCGTTAAATTTTAACGTTGATGGTCAAAATAAATACAATTGTATGTGATTTTTAATATAATTGTATGAATCAATCGTATATGATTCTCAATACGGACACGGTCATGTGAATTCAGTTTTATCCTACTTGTTTCACAATTTATTGTGCATAAAATATTAAAATATTACTTTTATATTAATATTTTAATTTGAATTCCGATCGATTTGAGAAACCCAAGGTAGTAAATAGTTTGTCCACACTCAGATGATGGCCTACTAGCTTTCACTTCTTGAGGCTCTTAAGCCCAGGTCTGGTACTTTGATCAAACATCCAATAGACCCAACATTCATTTGTTTGAATGCATGAATTAACAAAAACAAAATGCATTTTAATTAACATATAGTAGATATTTTTGTTAATTTTTTTTTTACAAATTTTAATTCTAGTTTTAATCTTAATCTTATCTAAAGAATAGAGAAAGGGAAGACTTTAGGAAAAAAATAGGTACTCTTAGTGGTTCTAAAACTTATGACCTAAAAGAATATAAGAGAACAAAAATAAATAGCTTGACCAAACGGTCAAATGTGGTTACTTGATATTTTTGTTACAATTTAATAGGATTAACATATATTTTTCCATTTTAGGCAACTAGTTCTTATCTATACTTTTTTAAACTCATTTAATAATTGAATATCATCTTAGATATATAGTTGATTTTGATACCTAAATTAGTTGATCTTATCAAGCATCGCCTTTGAGAGAGAAAACTGTGTCCTAAGATAAAATATCAACTAAAAGTACCATCTGAATTAACTGAGTCTTTCCGACATATGACAAATGCATAGTTATGTTGCACTAGTATGAATACATATACGAATACAAGTATAGAAATGAGAACAAAAAATAAAAAAATTTAAAATTACAGGGTACAAGTACAGTGTGATAACAACAAATATAAAATAAATTTTATATTCTAAAATAGTGTAAAAGAATTTATATTCTAAAAAATATATATTTTGTTTTTGGGTTTGATTTAATTTCCTGCTGTTTTCATGTTGTATCTTCGACCTTTTTCTATTAATTTCTAATAAAATGCATTTTTGCTTTGTGAAAAAAAAATTATACAACCTTTCGTATTTAAATTATAGAATTTAAACCCTAAATCCCTAGTCCTAACACCCTAAAATCTAAACCTTAAACCTTAAACTCTAAATCCTAACCATAAACCTTAAATTCTACATCATACACACTAAACCTCTATTCCCTAAACACTAACCTAAATCCTAAAATTGAAAGGCATGTGTAAATTTTAGTTTACACAAGCTTGTGTATCAAAGTATTTTTCAAAATAAAAAATCATAAAAAATTACGTGAGCATGACATCATATATACTTATATACTTATAGTTGAATCATGTGAGTAAGGGAAAATCAAAAGAAAAAAACAAGAAAAAGACTGAAAAATGTGAGAGAATAGAAGAATAAGAAAAACAAAAAAAGAGATAAAATATTGGAGAAGTACTCAAACTGTACCTTATATATTCTCGATACAAAAATCATCAAGTACGTGATACTGAATTAGATAAAATTACTCGTGCTTAATAAATACCTGGCGAATGAAGACTAAAATCTAGCTATTATCTTATCAATTAATGAAGCACAATCTCTTACACTCAACTTCTTTGTGAGTATTGGAATTCTTAAATATCTAACAGGCAATTTACCTATTTTAATACCAGTATCAACTATAATGTCTTTTATTTCCTCCTTAGGAATCCATGTGAAAACACACCCTCTTGACACTTAGAAGTAGAGAGGATCATTTGATCTAGATCTAGCGGGTTTTGACACGATCCTATTTTATAGGGTCAAGTTTAAAAAAAAAATTAGGTTGGAGTTGAGTTTTTATGATGATGTTGGGTTAGGTCTGATTTGGGTTTAGGGTGAAAAATACCTAATATGAAATAATAGTTTATTTTTATTATAAATATTTAAGTATAATTGCTATAATAATACTTTCTTTATATATATTTTTCAATGGAAAATACTTTGATGCACAAGCTGTGTAAACTTTAGTTTACACAAGCCCTTTAATTTTAAGGTTTAGGGTTTAGAGTTTTATGTTAGGGTTTAGGGGTTTAGTATGTAGGGTATATAATTTAAGGTTTATGGTTAGAATTTAGAGTTTAGGGTTTAGTGCTTAGGGTTTAGGTTTTAGGTTGCTAGGGTTTGTGATTTAGATTTTAAATTTTATAAAAGGATTGTGTAAAAAAAATTTACACAGCTTGTGCATCAAAGTAAAACCCTTTTTCAATTATCTTCTTATTTTGTATAATAAAAATAGAATAATTATTATAATGCTCTCTTTATTTGTATTTTTTTCAATTAACTCTCTATTTTATCGAATAATTTTTTTTTATTTATGTTAGAGTCGGAGTCAGATTTTTACTCTAAAATTTGAATCAGGTTGAACATCAAAAATGTCGGATCGAGTTCGGATTTGGGTGGACGTGTTAACTTTTAGGTAAAGTTCACAAATGATCACTAAATTTTAGTTAATTATTCAATTTGATAATCAAACTTCCAATTACTTCAATGTTACCATTAAACTTTTTGATTTGCTTCAGTTTAGCCACTGAGCTCCTAAAAGTTAAGAAAGTGACATGTCAATTAAGAAATTTTGTACAATAACATATTTAGTCCTCCATATTTGCACATTCAAACAATTTAGTCCTAATTCAAAAAATAATAATAAATTTAACCTTCAATGTTTACACATCATTTCAATTTGGCCTTATTTTTAATTAAAAATAATTTAACCACAAACCCTAAACCTAAACCCTTGAATGCATAAACACAAACCCAAAAACCTCAAACTCATAAACCCTAAACTCAGAGATACATTTGTGTTTCTCGGTCTCAAAAATAAACCTATAGAAGATATTATTGATGGCTTTTCTAATAAATGGCCGATGCACCATAAACTTCCCATAAATTCGATGTAGAACTGTCTTCAGATAATCCCTCTCTTTGGTCATCTGAAATCTGAATCAAACAAATCAAACAATTTTAACACAGGACCCGCTTGGCTTGCAAGAGTGGCAGTTTGCTTACCTTGATTCAAATCATTCGCACCATCAACAATAATTGTTGTATCTTTTTCATTGATGGATCTTCAGGTTTTTTATCTTTTGGGGTTAAGGGGTTTTGGGTTTTGGGTGTTGGGTTTATGGTTTTAGTGTTTAATATTTTTGGCTTAGGGTTTATGGTTTATGGAGTTGGAGTTTTAGGTTTAGTGTTTTAGATTTAGGGTTTAGTGTTAAATTATTTTTAATTAAAAATACGTCCAAATTAAAATAATGTGTAAATATTTAGGGTTAAATTTCTTATTATTTTTCGAATTAGAACTAAATTATTTGAATGTGTCAATGTAGGGGACTAAATGTATTTTTATAAAAAAATTGTTAACTGCCACATCACTTTCTTAACATTCGCTAAAAGCTCAGTGGCCAAATTGAAACAAATCACAATTTTTTTAATATAAACAAATTACAAAGTTTAATGGTAACAATGAAGATATTAAAAGTTTAATTACTAAATTAAATAATTAATCAAAATATAGTGACTATTTATAAGCTTTACCCTTAACTTTTTAGGTTGAGTAGGATCTACCAAAAACTCAACCGGATCTATAACCATACCCAAAATCTCCAGAAGAAAAAAGAACAAATATAATTTGCACTTAGAAAAAAATTAACAAATCATCTATAAAACATGGATAAGTTTATCTTTATATCTTATATTTTGGATGATATTAATATATGGGGAAAATACTCCATTTAAGACAAGAACGTTCATGAAGACAGAATCTTTGTCTCACTCCCCTGGCACCTTAAAAATACCATCAGATAAAAAAAAATTGGGATGAGTCTATCACGTGCGACGAACACTGCTGAACACCACTAATACTGAATATCGCTGAATAATATTAAATTAATTAATAAAGAATTAAAATCTCAAGGACCCATCATACAATTAATAATTATTTTAAAAATTCAATTAAATTGTTATATATATATATTAAAATTTTATTTTTTTAATAAGGGTAAACTATATATTTAGTACCTCACGTATTTCTGTATTTCTATTAAACCCTCATTATTTAAATATTATTTTAATTTGACCATATTCTTTATAAAAAATAATTTAACCCATAGCTCTCAACCTAAAACCCTAAACTATTAAACCTTAAACCATTAAACTTTTAAACCTATACTCTAAAACCATATACCATTAAAAATAATTCCACAACCATCAATTTAATAAATTGTTGAATTCTTCTAAAAAATTCAATTAAATTATTATATATATATATATATATATATATATCAAAATTAATTAAACTCAAACCTCTTAAAATTAACACAATCATCTTGTACATAAGGTTGATCTTTGATTCAGTGTTCTAGTTAAATGCTTTCTAAAATCATGTGGTATAAAATCTTTTGGAGTTCAGTTTTATGGATTTTTAAACTTTTACTATGATATTGAATTGACCATGACGACGATCCATCGACTTTTTCAGGAATTCGACTCAACAACATACAGTCCTGCTTGGCACTACATCGTGGGAACTAGTGTAACCCCCTAGACCGGCCTATGCGGAAAGACCAAGTCTAGTAAGACACATTAAAATTTAAAACTCAAGTGGAAAACCTGTTTGCAAACTAAGCGTTAATTTCGACAGCATAACGACAGAACTTAGTGAAAACCATCAAGTTAAATAAACCTGTTTAACACGTCAAACAGTAATACTTTCCAAAATCATTCACAACATAGACTTCATAGATAATATAGGCAGCCATGATTACTTAAATAAACCCATCATAGGATAGTTACAAAATAAGTACCAGTTAGCATATCAAAATACTTTTAGTTTAATATCATACATAACAAAATATAGGCACATGTCACCCAGAAAGTACAAACGGTGGATAGAAACATTACATTCAAAAAGGAATACCAAATGTGTCGATCCTCCAAGTGTCAGCTACAGGGTGGCCTATCCAAAATATCTGAAAGGGGAAAGAATTTGGGGCGTGAGCTAGAAAGCTCAGTGTGTTCCAACAGTGCAAGTAAAACAGTTGCATCAATAAATAATAAATTATATTATGCAAAGCATATCATAAAAAAAATGCATCAAAGTTTTCATGCAACCTATCTACCCTCCAACCGAACACCATGATACAGTTCCCCGGAACAGTATCTTATAATGGCATTAACCCAAGCCCATTGGGCGGGGTACCATCCTAAGGTTATACCTTAGAATACGGGCGGCCCTAGTCGAAACTTAGGAACCGAAAACGGGCGGACCTGGCCGAAGCCTAGGATCCGAAAACGGGCGGACCTAGCCGAAGCTTAATATCATACATAACAAAATATAGGCACATGTCACCCAGAAAGTACAAACGGTGGATAGAAACATTACATTCAAAAAGGAATACCAAATGTGTCGATCCTCCAAGTGTCAGCTACAGGGTGGCCTATCCAAAATATCTGAAAGGGGAAATAATTTGGGGCGTGAGCTAGAAAGCTCAGTGTGTTCCAACAGTGCAAGTAAAACAGTTGCATCCACCTCATAAGACAAATCTAGTCTCAACTCCACATCCTGTACCTGAATAACATGGCTCGGATCTGGGTGGTACTGCCTCAACATAGACACATGGAACACATCATGAATACGGCTAAGTTGAGGAGGTAACTCAAGTTGATAAGCAACAGGCCCGACTCTCTTCCGAATACGGTACGGTCCGATAAATCTTGGACTCAATTTGCCTTTGCGCCCAAATCTCAAAACTTTCTTCCATGGAGACACCTTCAGGAAAACCTGGTCACCAACCTCGAACTCAATGTCTTTCCTCCTTCGATCAGCATAGGACTTCTGTCTATCAAAAGCCTCTTTCAGACGGTTGCGGATCAATCTGACGGTCTCCTCAGTCTCTCGAACCAACTCTGGGCCTAAAGTCTTCTTCTCATACAGCTCTGTCCAACAGATGGGAGTACGGCACTTACGGCCATACAGAGCCTCATACGGTGCCATGCGGATACTAGCCTGATAGCTGTTGTTATATGCAAACTCAGCCAAAGGCAAGAAATCCTCCTAACTACCACGAAAATCGATCACACATCCCCATAGCATGTCCTCAAGAATCTGAATCACCCTCTCCGATTGTCCATCTGTCTGCGGATGGAAGGATGTACTGAAATTCAGGCGGGTACCTAAAGCACTGTGCAAGGCCAACCATAATCGAGAAGTGAACCTCGGATCCCGATCAGAGATGATAGATAAAGGTACCCCATGTAGTCCGACGATCTCAGAGATGTACAGTTTAGCCAGCTTCTCCAAAGAGTAGGTGACTCGAACTGGAATAAAATGAGTTGACTTGGTGAGTCGGTCAACAATCACCCAGATCGAATCCTTTTTAGAAGGTGTTAGAGGAAGCCCTGAAACGAAATCCATCGTGACACGTTCCCATTTCCACTCGGGGATCTTAATAGGCTGCAACAAACCAGAAGGATGCTGGTGCTCTGCCTTAACCTGCTGGCAAGTCAAACATCGAGATACATAATCTGAAATGTCCTTCTTCATACCTTCCCAACGATATCTCTGCCTCAGGTTTTGATACATCTTGTCCCCACCGGGATGCATAACATAAGGGCTGCTATGAGCCTCACTAAGAATAGCCCGCTTCAACTCGGCATCATCTGGTACACAATAACGACCCTTGAAGCACAAGACTCCATCCTGATCAAAGGCATAGATAGGAGTAGATCCCTGCTCAACCTGCTGCATGACAGGGAGTAAAGAATTGTCTAAAAGCTGTTTGGCCCTAATTTCCTCGGCCAATGTCGGTTTAACCTGCAGCTCGGCTAGTAAACTACCATCACTGTATATACTCATCCTGGCAAACAAGGATCTCAAGTCTGATATAACCTTACGACTCAAAGCATCAACAACCACATTAGCCTTCCCCGGGTGGTACTCAATCACACAGTCATAGTCCTTAAGAAGCTCAATCCAACGACGTTGTCTAAGATTAAGATCTCTCTGTGTAAGAATGTACTTCAGGCTCTTGTGATCCGTGTAGATATAACACTTCTCTCCGTAGAGATAGTGTCTCCAAATCTTCAGGGCAAAGACCACAGCGGCCAGCTCTAGATCATGGGTAGGATAATTACACTCATGAGGCCTCAACTGATGAGACGCATAAGCTATTACCTTGCCATCCTGCATCAGGACACAACCAAGCCCAGAACGCGATGCATCACTATAAACTGCAAAATCCTTCCCAGACTCGGGTTGCGTCAAAACTGGAGCTTGCGTTAGAGCTGTCTTCAACTTCTCAAAACTATCCTGCTGAGTGTTGAGTGTGTAAAAGTTCTATTATTTACACCCTTTTTAACCCATATTTATGCTGCATTCAAGCATCATTGCATTGCATTTAGGTTAGTTTTTAGCAAAACATCACAAAAGGATTAAAAGCACGGATTCTACTGAAAGATGGCTATTTTTGCAGGTATCTGTCATAGTAGACGATGAAGGCAGGCGCAAGGCAGATAAGCAGGAAAGCTGAACTGGACAAGCAGCCGAAGAAGACGAACCTGTCATGGACCTGTCGTGACAGCATGGTGACAGCAACTTTATGAAGAGGAAAAGTCAAGTGGACCTCGATAGATAGAGAAAAATCTGCTCGTCTGTCGTGTGAAAGCCACATATTTTTCCAAGCCCCGGATCGAAAGATATGTCAAGCCAAAGCTCAAGAAGAAGAAATTCCTAAAAGCAAGGATGCGGCTGGAAAGTATGAGACTTTAGAGATTTAGTCTTTATTAGAATCTTACTTTTAATTAAAGTTGTAATCCTTGTTACCTTAGATGACTTGAGCCCAAAGCTTATATAAGGGCATAGGTTTTAACCTAGAGGGATCATCCCTCATTATACCCCATAACCGACATCTAAAACCCCTCCGCCGTTTACCCGTCGTCGACCTGTCGTCGACATGTTCTAAAACCCCCTAGGGCTACGGGTTGTTTTGTAAAGTAGTTGCAAGGGTTGCTTTGTTTTAGGATTTTTCAAGTTCAATAAAATAAACTTCAAGTTCTTTTATCTTGGTTTTAATATCTTGCAAGAGCATCGGGAGAGCATTGTGAGGTTATCCATTTACTTAGCATCGGGAGAGTTAAGTATACGAAAGAGATAAGAGCGCGTTCTCTAGTTTATAGTTGAACCATCTCGTGCCTAGGGATAGGGCGAGGTTAAGTGGCTAAGGAAGAATTCATACACATCGGTGTTCATCCTTCGATTCACGCCGGGAGGTATCATCAAAGACGTGTTCATCGACAGACTTGTGCCTAGGGATAGGGCAAGGCAGATCTGGGATTCTTGCCAAGCTTGAAGTACGGAGTTGGTGTGTCTGCTGCCGCGACTGCCAACGGACAGCTGCCGCGACAGGTGCTGTCGGCGACAGGCGCGACGACAGGACTGTATTTCCTAAACTCTGCAATACCTGCACTACTGAGCAATTCAATACCAGCCCATTCTCTCTATCTTGATTTCTCTACTTTTATTTTCCAGTATTCTTTATTATTTTCGTGACAATATCCTAATCTATTCTTTTCCCCTTGTGCAGATAGCAAAGGAAAGGGTTAGCCCAGTCCCTGTGGAGACGATATCCGATACTCTAGTATCACTTTATTACTTGCGACGTGTACACTTGCACTCAATTGCGATAGACTCTTTTACACGCAACAAGTTTTTGGCGCCGTTGCCGGGGACTGGCAACACACTCTTACCCTAGCTTCTGCACTTTTCTTTTATTTTTATTTATTTTTATTATTTTTTTATTATTTCCTTTAATTTTTTTAATTTTTTAATTTTTTTTATTGTTTTTTACAAAAAAAAAACTCAGGTGAAAATACAGGTTCAAGGGCATCAACATGCCAGGAAAAACCATTCGAGAGTTGATGTGGGAAAGTTCTTGCAATTACCGTAAAGATATGCTTCCAGGGCAGCAGCCGTGGCAGCAACAGGGGCAGCAAATGCCGATGCCGCAGCAGCAAAATTTTTTATGGTACGATCAAAACCCACAAAATTTTTTTTACCATGACAGTTTTGCTACAGAACCCGACCTGCCCTGGCAATGTCATCATCCACAAGAGCAGTCAAAATCCTTAGAAGACACACTGCAAGCCTTCTTGGCAATCACTCAAAAAGTGTCAGCTTCTACGAAAGCAAGTATCGCCAAGATGGATGAACTCTTGAGCAGACCAGTCCTCATTCATGCCACAGATGAACCTGAAATCCTGAGGCAAGATGACGAGGATGCCCATGTGAAGGAATACCCAACATATGATGAGTCTGAGCAACAACTAGCCATGGCAATGATAGAGGAGCCGGAATGGAGCAACACCGCGACAACGCTGAGTGGAATTCAAGAGAATGTCACGACAACAACCACTTCTGAGGCAGAAACTCCAGCCTCGGCAGAAACTACCGCCTCGACAGAAACTGTCGCCTCGACAGAAACTGCCGCCTTAACAGCAACTGCCGCCTCGACAGCAACTGCCGCCTTAACAACAACTGCCGCCTCGACAGAAACTGCCGCCTTAACAGCAACTGCCGCCTCGACAGCAACTGCCGCCTTAACAGCAACTGCCGCCTCGACAGCAACTGCCGCCTTAACAGCAACTGCCGCCTTGACAGCAACTGCCGCCTCGACAGCAACTGCCGCATCGGCAGAAACTGCTGCCTCGATAGAACCTGCCGCCTTGACAGCAACTGCCGCCTCGGCAGCAACTGATGCCGAAGCAGCAACCACATCAGAGGCAGATTCTCAACCCACTACCTCGGTTATGCCCGACCAAGATTGCACACATCCATCTCTGTCATGGCACTCGCACAACCACCTAGAAGAGCTACCCAATGACAGTTCTTCACAAATGGAATACGAGCAGGTAATAAACGAACCTTTTGAATCCTTTGAAAACTCACCGATTCCATTGCAGATATTAGAGGAACCAACACCGATGGACTCAGAATTATCAAAGTCTCTACTGATGGAGATTTACGAGTGGTCAACAGAATTTGATATAGAGAGTGATGGCACCTACCAATGTCCCATTAACCTGCAAAGTAACCTGATAAAAAACTGTCAAAATAACTGCCTGCCGCAGCAGCGGGCACGGCAGCAAGGGCTACATTCAACCACAACATTATTCAACGAATACAAGGTAAGTTTGTGGCCGAATGTCAATTTGATTATTTCTAATCATATATTCATGCCCTTAGAAACATTACCAAGAAGGGAGGACTTCATGGACTACAAAGGGAAGAGAAAGAAAGGAGCCCCCAACATGAGAATAATCACCAGATGGAGGGTACGGATGGACTTCAAGAAGTACCGGAAACGACGCCTCAAGCATTATCAGGGGACTGAAGCCCCAGGAATTCAGGAAGTGGTTACTTTAGGAGGTGCCCCATAAGGCACCCCTAATTTAACCTAAGTTTTATTTTTATTTTCTTATTATTATTATTTATTACGAATTAGGTTTATTTTATTTGAATAATGTTTTGTTTTTCTAATTTCAGTTTTTAGGAAATAAAGGAGTCAAGAAGGAAAGGAGAAGTGGCCCAAGCCCACCACCCATCCATCAGCCCAACAAAGCCCATTTATGGTAACCTGTCGTTTCGGCTGCCGCCGCAGACGGATATGACAGGCTATCAACAGACTGACACGGCAGACACAGAAGCGTGCGACAGACGCATAACAGACGCATAAATGCGTGTCAGACGCGTCAGACACGCTAAATCCAATCTGCCGCCCTGTTATTCACGCCTGCCGTTACAGCATTAAATGGGCAGCTACTCGACCGTTATATAACCCCGTTTCATTTTCATTTTTTCTCACTTCTGCTTATTCCTACTTGCTTTCTCCTCTAGTTTTATTTGCTTTCTACATTTTTCTCAACCCTTGCAACTAACATGTCTACTAGACAGACCCGTCGTAGTGCTGCCTCAGCATCTTCTTCAGCAGCAGCAACGCCCTTTGCCAACAAGGAGTTATGGGAGGAATGTGGCTTCGTATACATCTGACAGGCACCCAACATGAGACTCCGACCGTTCATTGTAAGGGCCATCACGGCTCAATTATGGGAGCACTTTGCTGAACAACCGGCAGAGCTAAACGACACATTAGTCCGAGAGTTTTATACTGCCATAGACAGCAGAACGGCGACATCTGTCATCGTTCGAGGTGTTAAGGTGCCATTCACTGCCGACAGCACCAACCACATGTTTGGCCTCTACTTTGGCCCCGATGATGATGCTCACCGGAAATTTCTCGACACCTTCGATGCTGCCGCTTATGATGCTGTCATGGTGGAGTTGACAGAGGAGGGAACATCATGGACAACCAGCAAGAAGAACCCCCACTCAGTCAACAGGGGCAGCTCCTCCCAGAAGCCAAACTTTGGAACGCTTTCATCAAAAAGCGTATCATGCCTTCGTCCCACCACACGACAGTCAACCGGCAGCGGCTCGCCCTTATTCATTCCATCATGCACGACGGGCCTATCAATGTGGGCCGATATATGAGGGACAGCATCCTGGACTGCACCTTCCGCTCCGACTCCCGCCTCTGTCTGCCGTTCACAATAACCTCCCTCTGCCGATGTGCAGCTGTCCCCGAGGAACCCTCCGACAAAATAATCAAGGGCAGAGGCTGGACAGACAACAACATCAACAGCCTCATGGAGCTGGTAGTGGCTACACCTGTCTCATCTTTCAATCCAGCCGGCTCCCCAGAAGAATCATCAGAGGAGCCTGTCCCTGAACCTGCCGCCGCAGCCGCTCCGACAGACCAGTCTGCCCTCATCCTTGCTGCGCTACAACGGGTAGAGGAGAGACAAATGGGACTGATGACATTCATTCGGGACTTCGCTAACTCGACGGTAAATTTTATTAACAACACTTTAAATTTTCCCGATGTTAATTTCCCTACTTTTCTTGCCCATTATTTCCATATCCCCAACCCTGTCCACACACCCACACCACCTGCCTCCCCACATTCCCACTCTACTGCTTCCACCACATCACCTGCCCCGACGGCAGCAGGCAGTCCAACGGCCGAAACATCTGCCAGAGGAACAAAGAGACCTGCCTCAGATGACAGCCCTCTGATCAGAAGGAATTTGGAGAGGGAATTTACGCCTGTCAAAAGGATAAAGCACGTGGCAGACAAGAAACGGCTGCCCAAGGCTAGCACAACCACCAGCAGCACTTAGGACAGTGGCAACAGTTCCGACATCCAGCTTGTGGAGCAATCTGCCCCTGCACCTGCCCCTGAACCTGCCCAGCCGCCTCCACAACCCAGACGCCGCCGGTAGATCCGTGTTAGCAGCAGCAGCGAGAACAGCGACTGAAAATTTAAGTTTTTCTTTTTCTTTTATTGCTGCCTGCCTATATCTTTTGTGATGTACTTGCTTTCATTTTTTTCGTTTTTGTTTTTCATCTCATTTTGCATTGAGGGCAATGCAACCCTTGAGTTTGGGGGTGGCAACCCTCCATCTTTAATGGAGTCTTAGCACATCTTTAAATTATTGTTGTGTCTTATTATTTAAGTTCTCTTAAAAAAAATCAGAAAATTTAAAACTGTTGGCTTAAAACTGTGAAGTTAACTTACCTGTCATGACAGCTCTGTCGTGGCAGCATATTTAGGACAGGTTAAGGAGAAGTTTAGAGCCTTTCTATAGTTCTGAAAACTTAAAACACCATTGTGACTGTTATATTGCTTAGATTTCTTTTAGCCAAACTAGAATAGGAAGCTTAGAACTTGAATAGCCCCTAGAGGTGCCTAACACTGGCTCTAGGAGAGAAGTTTAGCAAAAGAAACTCAAAAACTTAGAGGTGCCCGAAACCGGCTCTAGGAAGCTAACTAGAGGTGCCCGAAACCGGCTCTAGTAACTAGAGGTGCCCGAAACTGGCTCTAGTAAAACTTAGCTTGAAAATAGAAGAAAAAAAAGCATGAAAATGTGCCTTCTAAAAAAATAAACTTTGGCATAAAAATTCGAGGTAAGAAGTTGAATATTCTAGTGAAACTAAGAGAGTCTTAGCATATAACTGTTCACAAGCATGCACACACTGCACGAGAGCTATAGGGAGATTCCGGACAGATCCTAACATTTCCGACAGGTTGCTGCCGCCATAGAGATTGAGTGACGGGTGAGGGACAGTTCACTATTTGAAGGCCAACACAAAAAAAATTCATTTTTTAGTCTTAATTGCTTGAGGGCAAGCAAAAACTTGAGTTTGGGGGTGTGTTGAGTGTGTAAAAGTTCTATTATTTACACCCTTTTTAACCCATATTTATGCTGCATTCAAGCATCATTGCATTGCATTTAGGTTAGTTTTTAGCAAAACATCACAAAAGGATTAAAAGCACGGATTCTACTGAAAGATGGCTATTTTTGCAGGTATCTGTCATAGTAGACGATGAAGGCAGGCGCAGGGCAGATAAGCAGGAAAGCTGAACTGGACAAGCAGCCGAAGAAGACGAACCTGTCATGGACCTGTCGTGACAGCATGGTGACAGCAACTTTATGAAGAGGAAAAGTCAAGTGGACCTCGATAGATAGAGAAAAATCTGCTCGTCTGTCGTGTGAAAGCCACATATTTTTCCAAGCCCCGGATCGAAAGATATGTCAAGCCAAAGCTCAAGAAGAAGAAATTCCTAAAAGCAAGGATGCGGCTGGAAAGTATGAGACTTTAGAGATTTAGTCTTTATTAGAATCTTACTTTTAATTAAAGTTGTAATCCTTGTTACCTTAGATGACTTGAGCCCAAAGCTTATATAAGGGCATAGGTTTTAACCTAGAGGGATCATCCCTCATTATACCCCATAACCGACATCTAAAACCCCTCCGCCGTTTACCCGTCGTCGACCTATCGTCGACATGTTCTAAAACCCCCTAGGGCTACGGGTTGTTTTGTAAAGTAGTTGCAAGGGTTGCTTTGTTTTAGGATTTTTCAAGTTCAATAAAATAAACTTCAAGTTCTTTTATCTTGGTTTTAATATCTTGCAAGAGCATCGGGAGAGCATTGTGAGGTTATCCATTTACTTAGCATCGGGAGAGTTAAGTATACGAAAGAGATAAGAGCGCGTTCTCTAGTTTATAGTTGAACCATCTCGTGCCTAGGGATAGGGCGAGGTTAAGTGGCTAAGGAAGAATTCATACACATCGGTGTTCATCCTTCGATTCACGCCGGGAGGTATCATCAAAGACGTGTTCATCGACAGACTTGTGCCTAGGGATAGGGCAAGACAGATCTGGGATTCTTGCCAAGCTTGAAGTACGGAGTTGGTGTGTCTGCTGCCGCGACTGCCAACGGACAGCTGCCGCGACAGGTGCTGTCGGCGACAGGCGCGACGACAGGACTGTATTTTCTAAACTCTGCAATACCTGCACTACTGAGCAATTCAATACCAGCCCATTCTCTCTATCTTGATTTCTCTACTTTTATTTTCCAGTATTCTTTATTATTTTCGTGACAATATCCTAATCTATTCTTTTCCCCTTGTGCAGATAGCAAAGGAAAGGGTTAGCCCAGTCTCTGTGGAGACGATATCCGATACTCTAGTATCACTTTATTACTTGCGACGTGTACACTTGCACTCAATTGCGATAGACTCTTTTACACGCAACACTGAGCATCTGTCCAGATGAATGGAACATCCTTCCTCAACAGCTTCGTCAAGGGAGCGGCAATAATAGAAAAGCCCTCGACGAAACGCCTGTAATACCCAGCTAAACCCAAGAAGCTGCGGATCTCGGGAACATTCTTGGGTTGCTTCCAACTCACAATGGCCTCTATCTTGCTCGGATCAACCTGAATACCCCGAGCCGATACCACATGCCCTAGAAATGTCACATCGTTGAGCCAAAATTCACACTTGCTCAACTTGGCGTACAATTTGTGCTCTCTAAGAGTCTGCAGAACAATCATCAAATGCTCAACATGTTATGCTTCAGTTCGGGAGTAGACTAGGATGTCATCAATGAACACCACCACAAACTGATCCAAAAAAGGCCGGAACACACGGTTCATCAGATCCATAAAAGCGGCAGGAGCATTAGTCAGACCAAACGACATCACTAAAAACTCGTAGTGCCCATATCTGGTGCGAATGACCGTCTTTGTTACATCAGACCCCTTTATCTTTAGCTGATAGTACCCGGAACGAAGATCAATCTTCGAGAAAACTGTAGCTCCCCGGAACTGATCGAACAAGTCATCAATCCTGGGCAGAGGGTACTTATTCTTGACTGTCAACTTATTCAGCTTACGGTAGTCAATACACAGCCTGAGAGACCCATCCTTCTTCTTCACGAAGAGAACATGAGCTCCCTAGGGCGAAGAGCTGGGTCGAATAAAGCCTCGGTCGAGGAGCTCTTGCAACTGAATCTTCAGCTCCTTAAGCTCCTTAGGAGCCATACGGTAAGGGTTCATAGAGACTGGTGCAGAGCCCAGATAAGTTTCAATCTCAAACTCGACATCCCTATCCGGAGGTAATCTTGGTAATTCCTCAGGAAAGACATCAGGGAACTCGCTAACAGTGCGAATCTCCTCAATCTTTGACAAAGAACCCTTGGTATTTAAGAAACAGGCGATGAAAGTCTGATAGCCCTTCCGGATCATCCTGTCGGCAGCCAAAGCAGATACCACATTAGATAGATACCCTCGGCGCTCACCAACAAGAACCACTGTACGATCATTAGAATTCTTCAAAACTGCTCTCTTGGACTCACAATCTAGATTAACCCGGTGTTCAGTCAACCAATCCATGCCAAGAATCAGATCGAACTCTTCTAATGGTAGTTCCATAAGGTCAGCTAGAAAGATTTCCCCTTGCACCTCGAGGGGACATCGCCTGAAAACCTTATTTACAACCACAGATTGGCCCACTGGACTCATAACGGTAATTGCACTCTCGGTGCTCTCAACTGGAATCTGGAGGTCTCGGGACACAGATCTCGATACATAGGAATGGGTAGAACCATTGTCAAACAATGCAAAGTATGGAACAGAAAATATAGTGAATGTACCTGCAATGACGTCTGGCCCATCTCTGCCATCACGACGTCTAGTAGCATAAACAAGTGCAGGCTGTCTGGCATCAGTCATAACCGGTCCCCCACTCTGATGTGATCGGCCTCTACTATCAGATCTAGCAGAAGATCCATGAGCTCTACTCTGATAACGCCCTGAACCCGGTGTCTGAACAGATGTCTATGAACGAGCTGGTGTCTAGGATCGAGCAGGGGTCTGAAATGACGATCGGTCTACAAAAGGTGGGTGTGGACAATCTTTCTTGAAATGGTCAGTGGATCCACATCTGAAGCAAGCACCCGACATCTTCCTGCACTCCCCTCGATAAAGCTTACCACAATGCTCACATACTGGAAAAGTGGACCCTGATGAATCACCTCAACTAACCGATGGGCCCTGCTGTACTGTGGGCTTATAACTCGATCCACCACCCTGATACATGGTGCGAGCCCTCTTATCAGAGCGCGCATGAAACTCTCCCTGTCTAGAAGATCTCCAAGATCAATCTCGGTCTCGCCCTCGATCCTTGCCTCTATCTCGATCTCCATCTCTACTACTCTGACTAGCTGTCAAGATCTCCATCTGTTCTGCAGTCTTAGCTCGGTCCACTAAATCTTCAAACACCTGATCATGGTGGGTAGCCACTCGATCACGTATCCCAATACGAAGGCCCTCCTGAAACTTTTCACATTTGTCTTTCTCAGTAGAAATCAAGCCAGCATCATATCTGGACAACTCTAGAAACTGTATCTCATACTCAGCTACTGTCATGGTACCCTGCACCAGGTCTTTAAAAGCCTAACGTCTCTCTCTCAAGAACCGCTCGCCCAGAAAACGGTTTCTAAAACGCTTCTTAAAGAAATCCCATGTCAGACGATCAGAAGAAACACTACTCATAATGGACTCCCACCAGGTGCGGGCATTCCCATTCAGCATAGATACAACACCCAAATACTTCATGGATGGCTCAAAACCCAACTCAACCATACGTCTCTCGATATCGTATAACCACTCCTCAGCCTCGGTCGGTGGTCCACTAAGAGATCCCTAGAAGGTCTTGATCCCGTTGGCAATCAGGGTCTGGGAGATAGGAACTTCGGGTGTGACTTCAGACGCTCTGACTACTCCCTGAATCAATTGGAGAAACTGTCTACTCAAGGACTCATCCGTAACTCCATTCATAGGCTCGGGCCCAGAAACAGTAGCTCCCCTGACCGGAGTACTCATGCCAATACCAGGAGTAGGCAATGAAACAGTGGGAGTAGGTGTAGGAGCAGTCGAGACAGATGTCGGAGTAGTCGAAGCAGAAGCAGCAGCAGCAGCTGAAGAACCACTAAGGGTAGGAGGCTCTACAGATGTCGGAGGGTCAACTGCGGCTGTAGCAACTCCAGAGGCAGGTGGATCAGCCACCAGATCATCTATCGGGTCAGCAAATCTAACAGGTCGACCACGCCTACGAGCGGGTCGACGCTCGGCCTTATTTGGATCAGTTTGTGGTGGTGTTCATTGATGACATCCTAGTCTACTCCCGGACTGAAGCAGAACATGTTGAGCATTTGAGGATTGTTCTGCAGACTCTTAGGGAGCACAGATTGTACGCCAAGTTCAGCAAGTGTGAGTTTTGGCTCAACGAGGTGACATTTTTGGGGCATGTGGTATCGGCTCGGGGTATTCAGGTTGATCCGAGCAAGATAGAGGCCATTGTGAGTTGGAAGCAACCCAAGAATGTTTCCGAGATCCGCAGCTTCTTGGGTTTAGGCTGGTATTACAGGCGTTTCGTCGAGGGCTTTTCTATTATTGCCGCTCCCTTGACGAAGCTGTTGAGGAAGGATGTTCCATTCATCTGGACATATGCTTAGCAGGATAGTTTTGAGAAGTTGAAGACAGCTCTAACGCAAGCTCCAGTTTTGACGCAGCCCGAGTCTGGGAAGGATTTTGCGGTTTATAGTGATGCATCGCGTTCTGGGCTTGGTTGCGTTCTGATGCAGGATGGGAAGGTAATAACTTATGCGTCTCGTCAGTTGAGGCCTCATGAGTGTAATTATCCTACCCATGATCTAGAGTTGGCCGCTGTGGTCTTTGCCTTGAAGATTTGGAGACACTATCTCTACGGAGAGAAGTGTTATATCTACACAGATCACAAGAGCCTGAAGTACATTCTTACACAGAGAGAGCTTAATCTTAGACAACGTCGTTGGATTGAGCTTCTTAAGGACTATGACTGTGTGATTGAGTACCACCCGGGGAAGGCTAATGTGGTTGCTGATGCTTTGAGTCGTAAGGCTATATCAGACTTGAGATCCTTGTTTTCCAGGATGAGTATATACAGTGATGGCAGTTTACTAGCCGAGCTGCAGGTTAAACCGACATTGGCTGAGGAAATCAGGGCCAAACAGCTTCTAGACAGTTCCTTACTTCCTGTCAAGTAGCAGGTTGAGCAGGGATCTACTTCTATCTATGCTTTTGATCAGGATGGAGTCTTGTGCTTCAAGGGTCGTTATTGTGTACCAGATGATGCCGAGTTGAAGCGAGCTATTCTTAGTAAGGCTCATAACAGCCCTTATGCTATGCATCCCGGTGGGGACAAGATGTATCAAAACCTGAGGCAGAGATATCGTTGGGAAGGTATGAAGAAGGATATTTCAGACTATGTATCTCGGTGTTTGACTTGCCAGCAGGTTAAGGCAAAGCACCAGCATCCTTCTGGTTTATTGCAGCCCATTAAGATCCCCGAGTGGAAATGGGAACGTGTCACGATAGATTTTGTTACAGGATTACCTCTGACCCCTACCAAGAAAGACTCTGTCTGGGTGATTGTTGACCGACTCACTAAGTCAGCTCATTTTATTCCAGTTCGAGTCACCTACTCTTTGGAGAAGTTGGCTAAATTGTACATCTCTGAGATCGTCAGACTACATGGGGTACCTTTATCTATCATCTCTGATCGGGATCCGAGGTTTACTTCTCGATTCTGGTTGGCCTTGCACAGTGCTTTAGGTACCCGTTTGAATTTCAGTACATCCTTCCATCTGCAGACAGATGGACAATCGGAGAGGGTGATTCAGATTCTTGAGGACATGCTACGGGGATGTGTGATTGATTTCCGTGGTAGTTGGGAGTATTTCTTGCCCTTGGCTGAGTTTGCATATAACAACAGCTATCAGGCTAGTATCCGCATGGCACTGTATGAGGCTCTGTATGGCTGTAAGTGTCGTACTCCCATCTGTTGGACAGAGCTGTATGAGAAGAAGACTTTAGGCCCAGAGTTGGTTCGAGAGACTGAGGAGACTGTCAGATTGATCCGCAACCGTCTGAAAGAGGCTTTTGATAGACAGAAGTCCTATGCTGACCGGAGGAGGAAAGACATTGAGTTCGAGGTTGGTGATCAGGTTTTCCTGAAGGTGTCTCCATGGAAGAAAGTTTTGAGATTTGGGCGCAAAGGCAAATTGAGTCCAAGATTTATCGAACCGTACCGTATTCGGAAGAGAGTCGGGCATGTTGCTTATCAGCTTGAGCTACCTCATCAGCTTAGCCGTATTCATGATGTGTTCCATGTATCTATGTTGAGGCAGTACCACCCAGATCCGAGCCATGTTATCCAGGTACAAGATGTGGAGTTGAGACCAGATTTGTCTTATGAGGAGGAACCTGTTCAGATATTGGATCAAGACGAGAGAGTTCTAAGGAATCGATGTATTCCTATGGTCAAAGTACAATGGAGTAACCGTGGTCCAGAAGAGGCTACATGGGAGACCCTCGAGTCAATGGAGGAGCAATTCCTGCATCTGTTCAATTCAGGTAAATTTCGAGGCCGAAATTTCTTTTTAGGGGGGAGAGTTGTAACAACCATAATATTCTAAGGTTAAAAAAGAAGAAGAAGAGAAAAGCAGCCAAGGGGTTTTGAACCCGTGACCCTTGGCTGCATAGGGCAATGGCTTAACCAATTGAGCTAACATAGCTCTTGGTTAGTGATTGCACCAGGGGAAATAAAAGTTATTAACTAAGATCCTAAAATAATAAAATAATAAAAATATCTTACCTGCCACCTTTAATGTAAATTAAATTGGGAACTTTTCCCAATATTTCTAGAATCACCCCTATCGACGTTCAAGTATCTCCCCTTTGAACCAAACCCGATCACCATCCGTCAGCCTTCACCATCGCGCCGTGCCGCTCACCGCCGGTGCCCTTGAAACCACCGTTGCACGCCGACCAAAACCCCTAAGGCCACTCGCGCGTTCATCGCGCCGATCACCGTCAATCGGTCGTTGAAGGTTCGTCAAACCTAGGGTTAAGACCCTATCAATTTTTGTCGGAGATTTCGGCCGTCGTGATCGTCCGTTCGTCGCGCCACCACCGTCGTTGGACTCCCCGTCGCAGACTGATCAAAACCCAAGTTGCCGTTCGCCCGTTCATCGCGGTTTGCCCCGTCGTCGGAGTTACGTTTTCTTCCGACGTGTTCGAACGATTAAGGACGAATTCGGTGAATTTTTGGTTCATTTTCGGTGTCTTTTCGTTCCTAAAGATGTAATAAAATGATGGTCTGATGATTTGCTTCCTTTTCCGGCAGAAACGACGTGAAACAGACATTTCCGGCGATGTTCCGGTGACCGTCCGGCGACCTTCGGCTTCGTAAAGGTAAGAGTCGGTCTGCGTAGACCGAACCGGTCTAAACCGGCTGGACCGGTCAACTCAGTCAAACCTATTGACCCGACCCGTCCTGACCCGTTGACTGAGTCAACCCAGTGAGTCAACTCGTCCGAGTCAACTCGACCGAGTCAACCCAGTGAGTCAACTCGCTGAGTCAGCCTTGGACCAGTGACATCAACGTTGACTTTGACCGCTGACGTCAGCGTTGACTTTGACCAAAAAGTCAAATTTTTCCGAAAAGCCCTATTTTATGTTTTTCGACGTCCCGAGTCCAATTTTGAAGCCCGTTTCGCGAAATTCTAACCCGAAAGCCTCCAAATTGGACGTTGAACCCGAACATGCATATGTATAAGTTATGTCAATTAAGATAAACTTATGATCAAGGTCTGATATTAATCTTATAATTTAATAGGTACTCGTGGATCTCCCGATCGTGCCTACGCCCAGCCCAGCTCGTCTCGATCCGTACCGCCTCGTGATCCGATCGTCACTCGTACGACCCTAAAACTTAGTATTTTAATACGAATCAAGGTGTAAATTTGATTGTAACCATAATCCTTGTCTATTTAGGTTCCAGTACCGTAGCGGAGCATGATCCCGGTGCTCGATAGACCTTTTGACTGACCGATCTCATCTTTTGAGGTGTGTTCTTTGTGTGCTATATGACTGTTGCACATTTACTGTTTTACATGCTTCACATGATTTAATAAAACATACTATGTGTATATGATTGCTAAACTTGATTTTGTAAAAAACTAGCATGTTTTCTGTTTATGAAAGAAAAACGATTGTGTTGTATGTTGAATTATGCTCTAGCATTTGATATGACAAGCATGCCTATGATTTACGGTTATCAGTGTAGAAATATGTTGTTGAGCATTGCTATGACTATGATGGTTGCATACTATGTTACTACCCGGACTAATTAGTAGAGGTACTTGGGGGTATGATGTGGAGATTATCGGCTCAGCCCTGATCCAGCTGGTAAGACCGCCCGTATTCGGATCCTAAGCTTCGGCTAGGTCCGCCCGTTTTCGGATCCTAGGCTTCGGCCAGGTCCGCCCGTATTCTAAGGTATAACCTTAGGATGGTACCCCGCCCAATGGGCTTGGGTTAATGCCAGTATAAGATACTGTTCTAGGGAACTGTATCATGGTGTTCGGTTGGAGGGTAGATAGGTTGCATGAAAACTTTGATGCATTTTTTTATGATATGCTTTGCATAATATGATTTATTATTTATTGATGCAACTGTTTTACTTGCACTGTTGGAACACACTGAGCTTTCTAGCTCACGCCCCAAGTTCTTTCCCCTTTCAGATATTTTGGATAGGCCACCCTGTAGCTGGCACTTGGAGGATCGACACATTTGGTATTCCTTTTTGAATGTAATGTTTCTATCCACTGTTTGTACTTTCTGGGTGACATGTGCCTATATTTTGTTATGTATGATATTAAACTAAAAGTATTTTGATATGCTAACTGGTACTTATTTTGTAACTATCCTATGATGGGTTTATTTAAGTAATCATGGCTGCCTATATTATCTATGAAGTCTATGTTGTGAATGATTTTGGAAAGTATTACTGTTTGACGTGTTAAACATGTTTATTTAACTTGATGGTTTTCACTAAGTTCTGCCGTTATGCTGTCGAAATTAACGCTTAGTTTGCAAACAGGTTTTCCACTTGAGTTTTAAATTTTAATGTGCCTTACTAGACTTGGTATTTCCGCATAGGCCGGTCTAGGGGGTTACAACTAGCTTCTGTTCTTACGTGACACATTCACTAGGAGGTTTCTTGTATTTTTCAATTGATAAGGTTTACACACTTCTCTTCAAGACCACTGTCGAGCCACTAGATCATTGATGATTATGTGTTTTATACATTTCTTGGGTTAATTCTAGGAGATTCAAGTTTAACTAATTTTGATATATATAAAAAATAATTTAATTGAATTTTTTAGGAGAATTCAACAATTCATTGAATTGAATTGAATCAATGACGATAAAATTATTTTTAATGGTATATGGTTTAGGTTATAGGTTTAAGAGTTTAAGGGTTTAAGGTTTAATAGTTTAGGGTTTTATGTTGAGTGTTCATGGTTAAATTATTTTTATAAAGAATAGAGTCAAATTGAAATAATATTTAAATAATGAGGGTTCAATAGAAATACAGAAATACATGAGGTACTAAATATTTTTTTTGAAAGATTTATTTTATTAAATGTCGGTGATATTACTCGCCTCGTTAAAAAACCTCCCTAAACCTATATGGAGGAAAAAGAGTGCGAAATAATATCACACTATAACAAAGCATACACACTTGCCGAAATTACATGACATAGAAGACCCAAGGCACAACTGGCCTGCCCTTGCGAACGACAAAAACAGCACTACTGAGGTAACATGCTAAAACTCCTGCAGTACCCACGCCACATACTGCAGTCACTCATTATTTTCCTTTGAAGATTAACAGGTCAGTTTTACGTTTTATTCCACTCTTTGCAAGTTTATCGGCAGACATGTTAAACTCTCTTGGAATGATACTAAAACTGCATGACGCGTCTTCTATGGTGGAGATGCATAATTGGACCAGTGAGCTAAACACCACCGGAGTCGAAAGGGGATGCCTTAACCACTCGATGACCGTCGCACAATCGCTTTCGACGATTAACTTGCTGATTTTGAACCACTTAGATTCTCTGAATAATTTCAGGGCCTCCAGCACAGCCCTTAATTCAGCTGTAACCGCGTCCGCACAACCAATAGTCATGGAAAAAATTATCAAAGACTTTGACCGGTTATCGGACAAAATACCCCCTATGCCTGCAGGTCTAAAACCCTCGCACGCCGCTCCATCGGTATTAAATTTAACTGAACCTGGGGACGGAGGCCTTCATCCGCCGATGCCCCGAGTGATCTTCGCCGACGGATAACAGCTCAGACGTTTAGGACATGACAAAACATCCGAAATGGTCAAGCAGGATTCCGACCACTTGTTTTTAATCCACCAGCAAAGTTGAATCAGCATCGAATCATAAACCATAACAACATCAACTTTCACCTTCTTAAACACAGTTTCATTCCTATGCCTCCAAATCGACCACACCATGCTAAAGAAACACATGGACCAGATTTGCTTATGAACCGTACCTTCTGACATAAGTTCCCATTGAATTAACAACTCAATGATATTTCCTGGCATTGTTGAGCTGATCTCCCAAACCTTCCGCCATCTGCACCAAATGAGCCAAACGACCTTGCAATGACAGAAAAGATGAGTCGTCGTTTCCTCCTCCATTCCACAAAAGGGGCAAAGAACATCTCCTGTCGGTAAACAATTCCTCTTAGCCAATTCTTTCTTTACAGGAATTCTTCTGAGAACCAGCTTCCAAGTAAACAGTTCGACACTCGGGGAGGGGTGGGGGGGTGGGGGGGGGGGGGGTGGGGGGCTAAATTACACCATAACACTTTCCACCATTGTTGAACACATTTTTTTCTGGGATACACTACCCGAAATGACTTTGCTGAAAAGATCCCGTTCGAAGAAGCACTCCACCTAACACTGTCTCTCATTCCCACATTCGGCTTACCTCCTGATAACGTATCCATAAACTCCCTCCATTGCTCAATTTCCCAGTCGAATAGCCTCTTGCGAAGCTCAAAATTCCATTCCCAACGACCGTTGACTTCGAAGCCAAATTCTACGATAGGTCCATCTTTCTTTAGGGTCAACGCGTGCATTCTAGGAAACCGAAGTTTGAGAGCTCCTATCCCTAACCAATCATCAGACCAAAATTGAATCGAACGCCCATCTCCCAAACAGAATCTAATATTGTTTTGAAACGTTGAATTGCTGCCGATGCTGAACTTCGTGACATTCTACCAAACCCAAGACATACTCTTAGAAGGAATATTGTTTGGCAGCAGCACACCATTGTCATGACCATGCATAGCAGCCAAAGTTCGTCGCCATAAACTTCCGCATTCCGTCCCAAATCGCCACAACCATTTACAACGCAGTGCCTCGCTTCTAGTTTTGAAATCCATTAGACTGATGCCACCTTCCTCCTTCGGCAAACACAGGCTATACCAGCTAACCCAATGGATTGGTCTGTTATCCGACGATCCTCACAGAAAATTAGTGATCATAGAGGTCAGTTTCTTGCTGATCGAAACTGGCATGGGAAATATGGACTTATAATACACAAGAATGTTGGACAGTACCGACTTGATTAACGTTACCCGCCCACCGAGGGACAGTAGTTTTGACTTCCATCCTGATATCTTAGAGCTTACTGTCTCCAGAACTGGATTCCAAATCACAGCCGTGTTTTTTGTTGACCGAGAGGAAGCCCCAAGTACATGGTTGGAAAGCTCTTGCTTTGACAGTGAAGCCAACGTGCCCACCTATTGACGCCGTCCACATCGATATTAATACCCAATATCTTCGATTTGCTTATATTCAACTTTAGACCAGACACCAATTCGAAGCCTCTCAACAGTCGAACCATATTTTTTACCGGCATTTCGCTCGCTTCGCAGAACATTATTAAGTCATCAGCGTACTGCAAGTGGGAAATCTCCATCTCCGAAGTCCCAACTTTCAGTCCCCGAATGAAGCCTTTTGCCGAAGCTTTTCTGAGGAATGCACTAAGGCCTTTTGCAACAATATTAAATAAAAGGGGCGATAATGGGCACCCCTGTCTAAGCCCCCTGGAGATGGCGAAATACCTGGACGACGAGCCATTTACCAGGATAGAAATCTGCGCAGAGCACACACACCATATGATCCACCGGCACCACTGCTCACCGAATCCCATTGTGTTCATTATAAAAAAAAAGAAATCCCAACTTACCGAATCGTAAGCTTTCTCAAACTCAGCCTTGAAAACCACTCTTTTTAACCCCTGGCTTCTAATGTTTGCGATTACCTCATTAGAGATCAAAAAACAGTCTAATATTTGTTTGCCCGCATAAAAGGCGAACTGCGATTCCCCTATAACATCACTTATTACTAATTTCAGCCTTCGAGACAGGGCCTTAGCAAAGAGCTTATACATGCATTCGACAAGACTGATTGGTCGATAATCCGAAATCTGTGTTGGTGTTCTCACTTTCGGAATTAAAACTATGAAAGTTTGATTCAGCTCAGCACTCACCTCCTTGTTCTCGAACATATCCTGAAAAAACTTCCGTACCTTGACATGTAGCTCTAGCCAGAATTTCTTCATGAAGTTGATATTGAATCCATCCGGTCCGGGTGCCCTCGAACCATCCATCGAGTCTAGAGCCTCTTTGATTTCCGACATGGTGAAACTTTGCTCCAAATTAGACGAGGCCCTGCTATCCAGTGATTTTAGATCCCAATCCACCCGGCTGACTTTTAGCGGTTAAAGTAACAGATTGTATTTAGCCTTAAAGTGCCTCCTAATGCCCTGTTTCAAGCTTTCGGCACTACTATATTCATTATTTCCAATCTTCAAACTGGTCAGCGTATTAGCCCTCCTTCTGTTAGAAGCAACCATATGAAAAAAGCGTGAATTCCTATCACCGTAGGAAAGCCAACGTAGCCTCGATTTTTGATACCACTCCCGTTCGAACCGCCTACTGTGCTGCTAGAGCTTTACTCTAATTCTTCTAATCTCCATTTGATTTGTAGCAACGTTAAAACCTCTAGCAACTTCCTCCTCAAGTTTAGACTGTTTTTTCTCTAGACTGGCCAACTCTGAAACTTCCTTCGATTTCACGTTCTTCACCCATGCAGCCGACTGAATTTTGCATGTCGTAAGCACCTGACCAGTCTCTGCAGAAAGCTGCGACTTACATGCATTTTTTTATCAGTTTAACATAATCCTTGTTCTCTGACCAGTGATCAAAGTATCGAAAGGGTTTTGGACCCCCTGCGGAATAATGGTACATTAAGGCAATTGGATTATGATCCGAAATGTTCTTCGGGAGACATTGTTGAAACACGTCAAGCCAACATTCAAGGCATTCCGGGGAAATCAGTAACCGATCCAATCTACTCTGGGCGGGCACCTCCCTTAGACTCGACCACGTGAATCTCCCTTATTAAAATAATTACCCTTATTAAAAAAATAAAATTTTAATATGTAAAATAATTTAATTGAATTTTTAAAATAATTATTAATTGTATAATGGGTCCTTGAAATTTTAAATCTTTATTAATTAATTTAATGGTGTTCAATAATATTCAACATTAGTAGTGTTCAGCGGTGTTCGTCGCACGTTGTAAAATTTTCCAAAACCTTAAAATTTAAACACCTATTTCTTTCTTTAAAAATGTCAATTTTCTAGAAATATTTGAAGAGTCAAACATTACAACTGAATATGCATGTGTTTACTCTTGATAGTCGTCAATGTTTCCAGACCATATATAGAATTTTTGTCACCTAATAATTAAGAATCTTTGTAGGGTGTTACCCGTTTGAAGAGTCAAACATTACAACTGAATATGCATCCTACTAGGGATGTAAAAACAAGTCAGAACCTGGAAATCCGACTGAAACCTGCTCGAGTCAGAACCTGATTTGACCCGAAGTTTTGATGACCCGAACCCGATCTGCAACCGACTGTTGTTGATCCGAACCCGAATTTGACCTGTTACTGTAGTAACCGAACCCGATCTGCGTCTGACTGAAAACGACCCGAACCCGAATTGGACCTGTTAATTTGGACCTGAAACCCGACCTGCGTCCGACTGAAACGAACCCGAACCCGAAGCCGACCTGGCAAATAACCGAATTTACCCGACTGAATTGACCCGATATCCGATTTTACCCGACCTGAAATGAACCCGACCTGAAATGGACCCGACCTGAAATGGACCCGACCTGAAAATGGACCCGACCTGAAATGGACCCGACCTGAAATGGACCCGACTTGTTTTGAAGTTGATATACCATATACATATATAATGTATATACATATACACCTACATATATTGATGTAGGTGATGTATATGCGCGCATACATATATATATATATATATATATATATATATATATTAAGTACTAAAGTTGAAAAAAGAATAAGTAATTGATAATTTCTGAACTACAAAAATTAACTGAAGAGTTGTTTTTAATTTTTAAGTTTATTCATTAACTTGAATAAAATTGTATACTTGTAAATTATATAAAAAAATAACAGTTGTATAAGTCTTTAACGTTAATTTATGAACTACAAATTTACTAAAGTTGTATATGCATTTGTAGTTCATAAAATTTACTAAAGTTATAAAAAAAATTTGTAAGTACAATTTTTTTTTATACTTAACAGATTCAAGTTATAAAATTTAGTAAAGTTATAACTTATGTATAACATTTGTAGTTCAAAAATGATTAAGTAAATTTAGTAAAGTTACAAAAAAAAATTGTAAGTACAATTTTATTATTTTATACTTAACAGATTCAATTTACAAAATTTAGTAAAGTTATAACTTATGTATAACAGATTCAAGTTTAAAATTGTAGACTTAAGTAAATTAACGTTAAAAAAAGATTAATTAGAACAGATTAATTAATTTTATTATTTTTGTAGTTCAAAAATTTTCGTACAAGTCTTACTACAATTTTTGAAGTTCAAAAATGATTAAGTTATAAAATAGATGATTTACTTAATTAGAAAAAATTAATTAATTGTTGTCTTAATTTACAAATTGTAGACTTAAGTTAAGATATAAAATAGAATTAATACACTTAAGTTAAAAAATTAACTGTTATAACATAAAAATAACTTAAAATTAATACACTTAGGTTGGCCTTCGTCAATCGTCATTGATTTGGAGTTAATTATTTAAAGTTATATCAAATTAAAATTATAAAACATTGGAGTAATTGAAAAAAATAATGAAATTGAGTCAATTTGGATTGAAAAGGGGTTAATTTGGATTAAAAATAAAGTTTCACGGATTATAATGAACAAAAATATCAAATTAAAATTATAAAACATTAGACAAATTTAAAATAAAACAATGAAAACGGGTCAATTTGGAATAAAAATAAAGTTTTGGGGACTATAATAAACAAAAATATCAAATTAAAAGTATAAAAGATTATTAATTAAATATATATATATATATGGGTCATATATGGAATTAAAATAAAGTTAAGGGACTAGAATGAAGAAAATATTAAATTAAAATAATAAAATATTGGACAAATTTAAAAAAATAAATGTAGGTCAATTTAAAATAAAAATAAAATTTAGGGAGTAAAATGAAAAAAAATTGAAATTTTGGTGGGAATCTGCCCGCCAGTTTTTTGGTTTAGGGAAAATTATTGTTATAGTCCTCTTATGCTTTGGTACTTTACGTTTAGGTCCTAATTTTGATTTTTAGGTTTCAATTTAACTCGTTAAAACGTTAAATTATTAGGGTTTCGTGTTTTTATTTTATTTTAGAATTTATATTACAATATCTGTATATATAAAAGTGGATACCCTAAACCCTAATCTCTAAACCATGAAACCCTAAGCACTAAACATTAAACCTCAAACCATAAACACTAAAACATAACCCCTAATTTATGTAAGTATGTACATGTGTACATATTAATGCATAAACCCTAAACCCTAAACCATAAGCACTAAAACCCAACCCCTAATGTATGTAAGTATGTATGTGTGTACATATTAATGCATGAACCCTAAACCCTAAACCATAAACACTAAAACCATAAACCACAAACACCAAACCCTAAACAATAATCCTTAACCCATAAACCTTAAACAATAAAACCCAACCCCTAATGTATGTAAGTATGTACGTGTGTACATATAAATACATTAACCCTAAACCCTAAACCATAATCCTTACACACTAAAACTTAACCCCTAATGTATGTAAATATGTGTGTGTACATATTAATGCATTAACCCTAACCATAACCCTAAACACTAAACCCTAATCCTAAACCATAAACACTAAACCCTAAACCTTAAACACTAAAATCAACCCCTAATGTATGTAAGTATATATGTGTGTACATATTAATGCATGAACCCTCAACCCTACCCCAAACCCAAAACCTTGATCCTTAAACCATAATCACTTCCCCATAATCCTTAAACCCTAAACCTTAAACACTAAAACCTAACCCCTAATGTATGTAAGTACGTGTGTGTACATATTAATGCATGAACCCTTTAACTTTATTTTAATTGATGAAGTAACATAATTTTTTTCAAACAGGTAATCGGACATAAAATTGTCAGAATCTAAAACAAAATTGATGAAGTAACATAATTTTTTTCAAAGACAATCCATAATTTTTATTTTTCCATTTTTATATATATATATATATATTAGACTCAATAACTTGATTTATTCATGGTATAGCTTGGTTTCACAAAGCTGAAGATGCGAGTTCAAATCTTAGATATGATATTATTGAGAGAGGTGGATAAAAATTTTCTGCCCATTTTCGGTGCCCATACATATATCCTAACACTAAAAAATATTAAAAAAAATTAAATTTCAAGCCCTAACCCTAAATTTTAAATCCTAAACCTTACACCATATGCCTTAAATTCCCTAACTATAAACCCTAAACCTAATTTTTAATATAAAGACATAAATAGGGGTACTGAAAAAAGGCAGAAAATTTACATTCAGCATAGGCATCCTTGCATATTACTAAAAAAAAGATTAGACTCAATAACTTGATTTATTCATGGGTATAGCTTGGTTTCACAAAGGTTTAAGCATTAACGAAAGGGTAAATTTCATATCTAAAGTTACAACTCGCACCAACGACTCTACCACCTTCATTCCCATCACAGCAACTCGGAAGCTCACCGATTATCCCATCAAGACACTTCTTACACTCACTACTAGAAAGGTCCCTCGTGCACTGAGTCAACCCGTAAAGTTTCTCCAACCCGTTCAGCTCAGTCTCTCCGACGGCATACATTTTCGGATTCCCATAAGCTTCATTAGCCAACTCACTCAGCAAATCCCTGGTCTTCGCGTTGAACGCCTCGGGTTCACTCACAACATTCAGGTTCCACATGTAGAACCTATTTCCATTATCAATCCGGCCGAAGAACTCAAGGTTTGAATACTTGAAAAGACAATTATCGTACCAAATGATCCCACCTTTGTTGTAGGGGCAGCGTTTCTGTATCTCGCTGCCCGCTTCGACAACACAGATTTTACAATCCTGGCTCGACACATCGCCTCTGCAAAGTGCGAGGCCATACGCTTGGTTCGGCCTTTGTCCTATCGAACCGTGGCCGAACCCTGACGGCGGAGCTTGGATGGAGAGGTAAGCGGTGAGGTCCTTCAGGCTGGCTTCATATGGATCATTGGCCGAGAAATTCCCGGAGTCTGAACAGAAATGGAAGAGAGGGTCGGCTCCGAAAGCTGTTTGGAGAAGCAAAGCAAGGCTAATTAGCAGATAGACAAAGGAGACAGAACTCGAACAAGACATTGTGATTTGTAATGTTTTAGATTGTTTGTTTGAAGGTTTGGGCCATGGAAGCTGTAATTTATAGGGAAAATTCCGCAGGTTTGACGGAGGAGATTGATAGGTTTAATTTACCAAGAGGCTGATATTTTCAGTTTTTAGTTATGAAATTAATTAAAGGTGACGGGAAATTTTCAAACGTGGGCTGCCACGGCGGCGCTAAGATAATGCTGTAAATTAATGGGGTAAACCAAGAACGCACTTATTCATAAGTTATCATGCACACTAGTAGTGGAATTAATGTGGCAATTACAATATATAAATACGAATATTTTGATGTGATTGTATGATAGTATTTTTTTTTAAATGTTAAACTGGTTGAACATAAATTGTTTTAAAAAATTTCGCTAAAATCACTAGAAGGGTTTGTGTTTTGAATCAAAATTAGGTCGTAAGACATGGAAATTGTAATGGTTGATTAATTAATTAATTAATTGTAATGATTAGTGACTGGTTAAACACGTATGGTGCGTGGATAATTATTGAGCTTTGAGTATGTAAAATTCATTAAAATATATTTTTAGAAAAATGTAAAACATTAATGTAATTAACTGCCAATGGAATCTCTATAACATGGGATGTTACTGTTAAATTGAATAATGATTATATCACACTCGATGAACATCGTTGAACACTATTAGATTAATTAATAAAGATTAATAATTTCAAGTACTCAAAATATAACTATAAAATTATTTAAAATAAAATTTTAATTAAATTATTTTCAATATATATTATATTTTTAATTTTTTTAAATAATTGAATCAAATACCAACCTTAGTCCATTAAAAAAACCTAAACCCTATATCATAAACCGTAAACCCTAAACTTGAAACCTAAAACCTAAACCCAATGTTTGAATTTATAGTTTAGGGTTTAGAGTTTAGGGTTTTAGGTTTAGGGTTTTGTTTTAGAATTTATAGGTTATAGTTTTGGGTTTACTATTTAGGGTTTCAAGTTTAGGGTTTTTATTTTTTAAATTGACTAAGATTGGTATTTGATTCAATTATTTTTTAAAAAAAGATTACAAAATATTATATATATATATATGGAAAATAATTTAATTAAAATTTTATTTAAAATAAAATTTATAATTATATGTTGAGTCCTTAAGATTTTTAATCTTTATTAATTAATTTAATGGTGTTCAACCATGTTTAGCGTTAGTAGTGTTCAGCAGTATTCGTCGAGTGTGGTAGAAATTTCTTAAATTGAATGATGTTTTGTTTAAAATGATTTTTTAATATAAGTTTGAAACGAATTTGAATTTACCGTTGAGACTAATTTTTTTTTCTATATTTATACATAATTGAATTGATGTTATGTCTTAATCAAATATTAATTCAACTGAAAATATAGAGGATTGAGGTGAAACCGTTAATTTTAAAAAAGTTAATAAGAGGTTTGAGACATAATTAGATGTTTGACCAGTCAAATCCGTTAATATTGTTGTTTGTGAACAACGGATTGAAAGAAAAGATTGGGGTGAAACTGCTAATTTTGAAAAAGCTCATAATAGAAGCTTTTTGAAATTAGAATTGTAAAGACTCTTTTACCTTTACCAATTACCAAAAATCTCAAAATAACCTAAATTAAATATTTTCTCACCCTATTTAAATTTATTTATTAATTAAATTATATTAAAATAATTATATAAATAATAAATTAACATATAAATCATTCGAATATGTTTAAAAAAGTTATATTAAAAATGATTTTATAGATCTAATTAATGTTAATTAGATACAAAATATTGATAACTAATAAACTATTCAAACAAGTAATGAATATAATCATGTCCTTATATGTCATGTTGCTTGTTTAAATAATCTAATAGCTATTACCTATCAGTTAATTTTACCAAACACTTTTATACAATCAGCTAATACAATCCGCTAGTCAAAACAGCTAATGTAATCTGCTATCCGCTATCAGTTATCCGCTAATTGTCAAACAAGACCATAATCTTTAAATTAAAAATTAAAACTCAGACATTTAAAATCGAACTCGTGTTTAATAAAATTTATATATAAATTCTTTACCACTCTATCTATAATTATTATTAAATAAAATTTCAAGAGTAAATTTGTAATTTGATATGTTTATTTATCTTAACGAGTATATTGGTTCAAATTCATAAAGTTGTTGTTGTTATTATTATTATTATTATTATTATTATTATTATTATTATTATTATTATTATTATTATTATTATTATTATTATTATTATTATTATTATTATTATTATTATTATTATATTACTTGAAGTTTGCTTTTATATATGAATTAGGAAAATCCTGCCACGCTCGACGAATACTGATGAGCACCACTAACGACGAGCACCGATGAGCACCCTTAATTCAATTTATAAAGATTAAAAATTTAAAAGATTCACCGTATAATTATAAATTATTTAAAAAATAAAAGGTAAATTAATTGAAATATATTATTTTATTTTTAATTTTCTTTTAAACATAGATCAAAAAACCTATCTAGCCCTAAATTACAAAATCTTAGTTTTTGTTCATTTGAAATTTAAGCCGACGTCGCCGTTACCTTATATTATCACCGTCGTCGCCTCATGCATGGTCATTGTTCCCCACCGATGAACAATATTTGAATAGCCTAAATTAATTCATGGATTCTGTTGAGTGTATAAAAGTTCTATATTTTACCCCTCATTTACCCATATTTCTGGTGCATTCAAGCATATTTCATTACATTTAGGATAGATTCCTACATATACATCACAATTAGATAAAATGACACATTTGCTACTGAATTTGGTCACTTTTGTAGGTATCTGCTGTGGCAGACTCAGGGCAGCAAAGGAGAAGAGCTGGAGCACAGGATTGGAGTCGAGGAGCAAAACGCTGCTGTGGTAGCCATGACGACAGCATTGGTGAGGCGGAAGATTAAAGTGGAGCTAGATTGATAGAGGATTTCAAGCCGGTCTGTCATGGACCACTCCTATATTTTTCTGAACCCTGAGGCAGAATGAAGGTCAAGCCCAAAGTCCAAGGAAGAAACTCAAGGCAAGAAAAGAGGACGAATTAAAGGCATATACTCAGAAGATTTAATCTCCAATAGAGTTGTACTTTAGTTTAAACTTGTATTCTTGCCATATTAGAAAACTTAGACTCAAGGCATATATAAAGGCATGTAATTCAACCTATGAAGGGATATCTCATTCATAGCCGTCTTCCCCAAAAACCCTTGTTGTTCACCCCTCTTCATCATGTTCTAAACCCCCTAAGGGTAAGGGTTGATTCTGTAAAGTAGTTGCAAGGATTGTACTGTTTTAGGAATTTTCTGTTCAAGCAATAAAAACTTCAAGTTTATTTATTCTGGTTTTCACATCTCGCAAGAGTATCGGGAGAGCATTGTGAGGTTATCTATTTGTTTGATATCGGGAGAGTCAAGCATACGAACAGAATAAATATGCGTTTTCTAGTTTATGGTTAAACCATCTCGGCTTAGGGATAAGTACGATGTTAAGTGGCTAAGGAAGAATTCAACAACATTGGTGTTCACCCTTCGATTTACGTCGGGAGATATCATCTAAGAAGTGTTCATCAACAGAACTTGGGCCTAGGGATAGGACAAGTCATAGTAGGGATTCTTGCCAAACTTGAAGTACAGAGTTGTGTGATCGCTGCCGCGACAACAACAGACTACTTCCGCGACAGGAACGGAGACATAACATAAGTTTCTATTCAGTGCAACACCTGCACTACTGAGCAAATCAATATCGGCCTATTTATTAAACCTGATTCTTTTATCTCTTACTTTATTTGCTTCTCAAGATTACTTTCCAAACAATTTAAACTCTTTCTTTCTCTCGTGCAACAACTCTAGGATAAAGCTATTTCCAGTCCCTATGGAGACGATATTCGATACTCCAAGTATCACTTTACTACTTGCGTCGTGTACACTTGCACTATTTGCGATAGGACTTTTGACACGCAACAAGTTTTTGGCGCAGTTGCCGGAGACTGGCAACATATCTTTACCCTTACTCTTACTGCACTTTTTCTTTTTAATTTTTCTGTTTTCCTTGATATTATTTACCATGTGCTTTTCACAAGGTTTCCTGTTTGCTTATGCGCAGATCTAGATAAAGCAAAGAACCTGAGTACGAACTAGACCCTGAAATCAAACGCACGTACAACCTCAGGAACCGAGTCCGACAATTGATAGCAAGAAACGACTATCTTGAAGAACAGCTAGAAGCAATGCAGAACAACGGGGTAGATGATAACCAAGGGGTTATTGGAGATCTTCCCCAAGATGCTCGGAATGGACGACCTGCCGCTGCCGCACGACAGTCCTGCCGCGATTACATGGTCAATGACCATGTTGAACTGGAGACCACCTTGCCAGACGTGGAAGCTGAGCACTTCGAGCTGAAACCTGTTATGTTCAGCATGATAAATTCCGCTGGCCAGTTTAGTGGTGCTGCAACAGAGGATGCCCGAGAACATCTGAAAACGTTCCAAGAAATATATGGATCGTTTAGATTTCCAGGAATAAATCCAGAAGTACCGAGGCTCCGGTTATTTCCTTATTCACTGAGAGAAAGAGCTAAAACTTGGTGGAATAAACTAACGCCGAGTTCAATACGAACTTGGGCATATCTCTCTCGTGAATTTTTATCTCGTTTTAATCCTTCTCATTTATCTGAGATATTGCGTAACGAAATTGCTACTTTTCAACAGGAAGATGATGAACCAATGCACGAGGCATGGGACAAATTTACAACTCTTTTAAGGAACTGCCCGATGCATGGATTCCCCGTGTGGAATCAAGTTGTTAAATTCTACAATGCTGCCAATACACACACTCGTATGAGAATAGATTCAGCAGTAAATGGGCTATTATTGGATAAAGAACCAGACGAGGCAATGATAGTGTTGAAAAACCTAGCAAAGAATGATGATCAATTTCCTACGGCTAGGAGAGGGAGCAAACGAGGGATAACTGTAGAGGATTATGAAGCTGGCAATTCCCTGAAATCACAAGTTGCATATCTCACAAAGGTGGTGGAAAATCTGCAGAAGAAAGATTCTAAACACGTTTATGCTGCAGAAGAAGTATGTGAGACTTGTAGTGGGAACCACAGTTCGGAAGACTGTCCTTTACAGCTTGAAGAAGGGATGTATGTTGGAAATTACAACAAGCCAAGAAACTACGACCCCAACAATTACAATCCCAACTAGAGGAAAGATCCAAAGTTTTCCTGGAGCAATCCGAACAATGCACTGAATCCTCAAATGCAGAACAACCAAAACCAAGGGGCACCTAGAATCCTGTCACGACAGCAGCCACAACAGCAGCCGCAATAGCCACAGGCAGCCGTACCTAGTATACTGGAGCAGACATTGGCAACATTTATGTCATAGACAGGAGCTTACATGGCAAACATGGATCACTTTGTCAAGAAAACTGAGTCATTCATGGACAAGACATAGATGAGGATGACAAATCATGCGGCTACCCTTAAATTGTTGGAGACACAAATGGGCCAGGTTTCCCAGCATATCAAGGCAAGGCAAAACGGAGGATTCCCTAGTGATACTGAGGTCACTAGAAAACCCACACATGAGTAGTGTAAAGCAATCGCAACTAGGAGTGGGAAACAGTTACAAGGGCCAGAGATGAAGACCATACCAAGTGAGGAACCAACCTTAGAATTACCTACCGAGAACACTGCACCGGGAGAGGAAGAACAACATGCTGTCGACACTTTTGACGCGACATCAGAAGGGACAAATGAGCAAGAAAAGGATGCTGAAGAACCTAAACCTCCTCAAATCTGAATATCATGTGAAGGACTTCTTGAAGATTACCGTCCTCCACCTCCTTTTCCATGGCGGTTACAAAAACAGAAACATGAGTACCAGCTCAAAAAGATTTATAATATTTTTAAGCAGGTGCACATTAATATAACGCTGTTAGAGGTCATCAAGCAGATTCCCGGTTATACGAAATTTCTCAAGGACGCCATGTCAAAAAGGTCCAGACTTGGGGAATTCGAAACGGTAAAAATGACAGAAGGATGCATAACTATCTTGCACAGGCATCCACTCTAGAAGAAGAAGGATCCTAGGAGCTTCATCATACCGTGCATAATTGGTGACAAATTCGTGGGTAAGGCACTTTGTGATCTGGGTGCTAGAATAAATTTAATGCCAAAATTTGTGTTCTAGAAATTAGGTATTGGACGAGTACGACCCACGACAGTCATGCTACAACTGGAAGACCGCTCTTACGTACAACCATAAGGGAAGATCGAAGATATTCTGGTAAGAGTGGATAAATTTATTTTTCCTGCTGACTTTCTTGTTTTAGGTTGTGAAGTATATGAAAACGCACCGATCATCCTGGGGCGACCCTTCCTAGCCACAGGCAGAACTGTGATCGATGTGGAGAAAGGAGAACTGACCATGAGAATAAATGACCAAGAAATCAAACTCAATGTTCTCCAAGCAATTAAACATGCTGATGCAGAAGAAGAGTGCAAGGCCATCACTGATGTAAACCTTGACCAACCCTGCATCAGATCGAGCTGCCATGACATAAAGTTTGGTCACTGCCATAGCAGTCATCTGGAAGACTGTCACGGCAGCAACAACGACAGTGACTCTTCCGATTCAGAAATATCTAAAACTGAAGGTCATGAGAAGGTAAATTGGATAGGCAATCGTCCAGGTAAGTTCTTCGAACCTCTTAATTATACCTCAAATGAACATATAATCCAGAAGCCTTCAATTGAAAAGCCACCTGTTCTAGACCTTAAGCCCCTGCCAGGGCAGCTTAAATATGTCTTTCTTGGTTTAAATGATACGTTGCTCGTAATGATCTCTTTCAAGTTAATGCAGAAATTGGAGCAACAGCTAATCAGAATGCTACAGCAGCATAAGAAGGCCATTGGATGGACGATAGCTGATATCCAAGGCATCAGTTCGACATTATGTATGCACAAGATTCTCTTGGAGGATGATCATAAGCCGACTATTGATGCCCATAGATGTTTAAACGAGGCTATGCGAGAAGTGGTGAGAAAAGAGATTATCAAATGGCTTGACGCCGGAATCATATATGCCATCTCGGATAGTAAATGGGTGAGCCCGATGCAGTGCGTGCCTAAAAAGGGAGGAATAACTGTGGTGACCAACGAAGAGAATGAGCTAATGCCAACCAGGACTGTGATTGGTTGGAGGGTTTGTATGGATTACCGGAAGCTTAACAAAGCTACCCGGAAAGACCATTTTCCCCTACCTTTTATTGATCAAATGCTTGATAGATTAGCGGGGAAACCTTACTATTGTTTTCTTTATGGTTACTCAAGTTACAATCAGATAGCAATTGCACCAGAAGACCAAGAGAAAACTACCTTCACACGCCCGTACGACACCTATGCTTTTCGGAGAATGTCATTTGGGCTCTACAATGCACCAGCAACCTTCCAAAGGTGCATGATGGCAATATTCTCCGACATGGTGGAGGATTTCCTAGAAATTTTCATGGACGACTTTTCCGTCTTTGGAGACAGCTTCGAAAGTTTTTTAGGCAACTTACAGAAGGTGCTTGAAAGATGCGAAGAGGTGAACTTGGTCTTGAACTGGGAAAAATGCCACTTCATGGTGGATGAAGGGATAGTACTAGGCCACAAAGTGAGTTGTGCGACATTGAAGTGGACAAAGCCAAAATAGAAGTCATCAAAAAACTGCCGCCACCCACCACAGTCAAGGGAATTCGGAGTTTCTTAGGGCATGTCGGGTTTTATCGACGATTTATTGCAAATTTCTCGAAGATTACTAAACCCTTATGCCACCTACTGGTGCAGAATCGTCCCTTTGACTTCAATACTGAATGTACTGAGGCATTCAGAATTCTGAAGGAGAAGCTGGTAACAGCCCCGATCGTACATCCACCGGAATGGAGTTTGCCATTTGAGATAATGTGTGATGCCAGTGACTATGTTGTCGGGGCAGCACTAGGGCAGAGGAAGGATAAGCTCTTCCATGTGATTTACTATGCCATCAAAACATTAAATGATGCCCAAATCAACTACACCACGACAGAGAATTAGCTGTTAGCAGTGGTATTCTCAATCGGCAAGTTCCGTCCGTACATACTTGGAACAAAGGTGGTGGTCCATACAGACCATTCAACACTAAAGTATCTATTCGCGAAAAAGGATGAAAAACCGAGATTGATACGTTGCATTCTACTGCTGCAAGAATTTGACATTGATATCAAGGATAAGAAGGGAACAGAGAACCAAGTGGCAGACCACTTGTCGAGACTGGAGACGGGAAGGAGTCAATCCACAGATGGGACCAACATATTGGAGACCTTCCCAGATGAGCAGTTGTTTGCTGCCACCAGCACTGCCGCGACAGCCATGGCGGCAGGTAAGCTTTCTGAAATCCCTTGGTACGCTAATTTTGTTAAGGGTAAACTACTGCAGGGGTCATTTTCGTTTCCCGTTTGTACAGATTTAGTCACCACTTTTGAAAAGTGCCAATAAGTGGTCATCTACGTTTTCGATGTGTAAAGATTTGGTCACTTCGACGTTATAGTCCGTTACTCCCCTAACGGATTGTTGATGTGGCGGAATTAAAATAAGGATAAATTACTGCAATAGCCATTAAAATTTATCTCATGTACATTTTTTCTCCTCAACTTAAAAAAGTAAACATTATAGTCACTAATAAAAATGTTTCTTTATAATTTCACCCTTAAATTTTTAAAAATTCATTTTTCAATCCTAAAACTTTACAATCAATTAGTACAATAATATTATAAATGCTTAGTGAAAAACAGGTGCCCAAAGTATACCCTTTGAAACTTAGGTGCCCAAATTGCTCCTATTTAATAACTCAAACTTAAAAATTTAGTCCACTAACTACTAAAAAATTCGAGTTATTGGAATTTCTATTTTATAATTCAAACTTTATTTTGTATTTTTGAGTCGAGTTTATGAAATTATGAGTCGAGTATTTTCACATCAAACCAAAAAATTTAATTTTTTCGAGTCAAGTCGAGTTATTGGAATTTTTATTTTATAATTCAAACTTTATTTTGAATTTTTGAGTCGAGTTTATGAAATTATGAGTCGAGTATGTTCACATCAAACCTAAAAATTTAATTTTTTCGAATCAAGTCGAGTGTTGCACTTCCCTACATATAATTTTTAATTTTAAAAGAATTCTTAACCTGGCTCATTTAATTCTTTTCGAATATGAAAAAAAAAGAAAAGAGAGAAGTCTTCCCCGACCCTTCACCTAACCCCATCGGCCACTCCTCCAATCGCCTCCACCACCCCATCGTGGCATGCACCGTCGTTACCTCCTTGTTCGCCGCCGTGCCATGAATCGAACCCCGAGCACCACGCGCAGAACCGACGCTTCGTCTGCCGTGGAGATCGATTTAAAGATTCGACGGAAACCTCCCTCTCACCTCTGATTTTTGAGTTTTCCGGCCGCCTCGACCGTCTTTTCGCCGTGTCGCCAGTGCCATCGTCATCTCTGAGCCATGGCGAGCAAAACCCAACTGGGCAATCGACCGATCAACGTCGATAAAGGCCTGTCGGAGTAACGCGAGTTCGATCGACTTTTGTTTAAAAATTATATGTAGGGAAGTGTAACACTCGACTTGATTCGAAAAAATTAAATTTTTTAGGTTTGATGTGAAAATACTCGACTCATAATTTCATAAACTCGACTCAAAAATTCAAAATAAAGTTTGAATTATAAAATAGAAATTCCAATAACTCGACTTGACTCGAAAAAATTAAATTTTTTGGTTTGATGTGAAAATACTTGACTCATAATTTCATAAACTCGACTCAAATATTCAAAATAAAGTTTGAATTATAAAATAGAAATTCTAATAACTCGAATTTTTTAGTAGTTAGTGGACTAAATTTTTAAGTTTGAGTTATTAAATAGGAGCAATTTGGGCACCTAAGTTTCAAAGGGTATACTTTGGGCACCTGTTTTTCATCTAAGCATTTATAATATTATTGTACTAATTGATTGTAAAGTTTTAGGATTGAAAAATGAATTTTTAAAAATTTAAGGGTGAAATTATAAAGAAACATTTTTATTAGTGACTATAATGTTTACTTTTTTTAAATTGAGAAGAAAAAATGTACATGAGATAAATTTTAATGGTTATTGGAGTAATTTATCCTTATTTTAATTCCGCCACATCAGCAATCCGTTAGGGGACTAACAGACTATAATGTCGGAGTGACTAAGTCTTTACACATCGAAAATGTAGATGACAACTTATTGACACTTTTCAAAAGTGGTGACTAAATCTGTACAAACGAGAAACGAAAGTGACCCCTGCAGTAGTTTACCCTTTTGTTAATTACATCGTTAGTGGGGTACTACCTCCTGAACTTAATTACCAAGCAAGGAAGATGTTCCCAAATGATGCAAAACATTATTATTGAGACAAATCTCTTCTTTTCAAACACTGTGCAGATCAAATTATCAGGAGATGCGTACCACATGATGAACAGGAAGTTGTGCTTCACCACTGCCATGCTTCTCCTTATGGAGGTCACTTAGGTGGAAACAAAACCGCTCCCAAAGTTCTGCAATCTGGTCTCTATTGGCCCACATTGTTCAAGGATGCACAAGCCTTCTACAAAAGCTGTGACAAATGCCAAAGGACTGGGAACATCTCGAGAAGGCATGAGATGCCACTGTAGAACATTTTAGAGGTTAAAATCTTCGATGTATGGGGAATCGACTTCATGGGACCATTCCCAGCATCTTATGGGAACCTTTACATCCTACTGGCAGTAGATTATGTGTCCAAGTGTGTAGAAGCGATCGCCACTCAGAAAAATGACGCTGAAACTATTCAAAGATTTCTGCACAAGAACATCTTCTCCAAATTTGGCATCCCTAGGGCTATCATTAATGATGAGGGGAGACACTTCGATAACAGGGTAATTGATGATGCCTTAAGAAAATACGGAGTAAAGCACCGGATTGCAACAACATACCACCCTCAAACCAATGGGCAGGCCAAGATATCCAACCGAGAAGTAAAGAACATACTTGAGAAAATGTTTAACCCCACTCGAAAGGATTGGTCTCTACATCTCAATGGTGCACTCTGGGCCTATAGAACAACGTTCAAAACACCATTGGGAATGTCACCCTATAGACTCATCTATGGGAAAACATGTCACTTACCTGTTGAGATAGAACACAGAGCTTACTGGGCTATCAAGGCAGTAAATTTGGACTGGGATAAGGCAGGACAAAAGAGGCTACTAGACTTGAATGCAATTGAAGAAATTCGAGCAATGGCCTACGACAATGCCAAGATCTACAAGGACAAAACCAAAAGGTGGCACGACAGGAAACTGCTGCCACGACAGTTCTACCCAGGGCAGCAGGTGTTGTTATTCAATTCTAGGTTGAAACTTTTCCCAGGAAAGCTTAAATCTAGATGGTCCAGTCCTTTCCAAGTTGTCTAGGTTTTCCCCTATGGTGCCATCACAATCAAATCCCTAAAGGACGGGCACCGGTTCAAAGTCAACGGACAGAGACTAAAGCATTATCAAGGGACTAAAGCCCCAAGGATGCAGGAAGTAGTTACTTTAGGAGATGCCCCTCAAGGCATCCCTAATTTAACTTAGTTTTTATTTTATTTTACTCTATTTTATTTATATATTAGGAATTAAGATTTATTTATTTTATTTTAGGAACTAAGATTTTATTTTAATTATATTTAGGAAATAAAGGAAGCAAGGCAAAGAGAAGGAATGAACCAGCCCACCATATCAACAGCAGCCCCAAAGGCCCAACGGACGAGTCTGTCGTCACAGCCTGTCATCAGCTGTCTCGAAATACGCGTAGAAGACAGCCTATCGCGGAGCTGTCGCGACAGCCACGCAAATGCGTAACAAACGCGCAGCAGACATGGAAACGCGTGACGGACGCGTCAGAAACCGCGTAACAGTTGGCCTCGTTATTCGCGCCTGCCGTTACAACTCCAACAGGAAGAAAATCACACTTCTATATAAACCCCCACTCAGTATTCATTCTTCATCTCATTCTCATTCTCTCAACTTGTTTTCTCTATTTAAGATCTCAAAAATTTTCTTTACATTTTCTACAGACCTTGCAAATGGCTAGCAGACAAACCCGCCGCAGTGCTGCCTCCACTTCTGCCAAAATAATATCCACCCCAAGTCACAGCGTCATTCCAAACCGTTTTGCCTCCTCTGAATCTACCTCAAGATACTACAGCTCCTTCCAAAAGAGGGACATGTGGGAGGAAATAGGGTTTATCTACTCACAACCCACGAGAGATCTAGGGCTCGAAAACTTCATCGCCAGAAAAATCCAAGCCCTCAAATGGAAGCAATTTCCTGCTCAACCCGATGAGATGAACATAACACTCGTCAGAGAGTTCTACGCTGCCGTTGACAGCAAAGACACCAAGACAGTAACCGTTCGAGGTAAACAACTCTCCATCGAGCCTACATACATCAACACAATCTACGGATTGTATGTGAGTAAGAAGGATGACTCCCACAAGAGATTCGTGAATAGTCTGTCGCTAGTAGACTACGACGCGGTCATGGCAGAAGTCACCAAAGAAGGAACGGAATGGAACAACGACCCTAAACACCGATGGACGGTGAAGAGAACCCAGCTGACTCCACAAGCCAAACTGTGGAATCACTTTGTCAAGAAGCGCATCATGCCATCCTCCCACAACAACACGGTCGACAGACCAAGGTTAGCCCTTGTTCATTCCATTTTAAATGAATGACAGATAAATGTCGGCCGCTATATACAAGATGGAATACTTGAGTGTACCAGAGATTGAGGAAGACGTCAAAGTTCAAGGAAAAGGGTGGACGCAGCGGAACATTTTCAGCCTCATGGAGTTGAAAGCTACCATCCCGATGTCATACTTCAATCCCTTTGCCACGGCAGAGCAGACGGCATGCCCTAATTCCGCAGAACCTGCCATAGCAGAACAATAGCAGACGGCAGCAGCACCTCAACCAAACACATCCGCCTAGATTCTGTCGACGCTGAAAAGGATGGAGGAACGATAGCTCGGACTGATGGGTGACAAGTCATCGTTTAACCGGTAAAAAATAAATATATATTTAACCTCTTTCAACAATAAATAAAATAAAGAAATTGAGTAATATAGGGAAAGAGGGTCGATCCACAGGGAGATTATTCAGAATTCTTGACTTGAATTTGTTGGATTTGAATTCCCAGGAATATCTATAAAAACAAAGAAATAAAAAAGGGGGTGATATGATTTTGAGTGAAGTAATAAAATTAAAATGCAAAAATTAAAAATAAGGAAAACCAAGTATGTGAAATAGCCTCGAGCTAGCCTTGTCAATTCCTTCGATCATTGAAATAGATTTTTACTCCGGGGATCATATCGGTTACAGTCTGCGAGGCCCAACCCGTCGCAACTTGCTTTTCTCTCGAGTAACCAATCCTCCCAAGACTATCTTCGAAGGTTGATTCTTAAACAAATTAACCACGTCTATCGTCGTTAAAGTATTTAGTTTTGAAAGCAGGAAAAGCCCGACTCAGAAATTGTCTTTAAAAAGAATCGCTTCTGATTTTATCTTTCCTTAGCGGACCGCCGCTAAGAGTGTTCACAGGAAGTCAAAATTGCCACAGGCCGATCCTTCCTCCCAACTATGTCTTTAAACGATTCCAGACCAACGAGCTCTTTTTGATTTGAAAAACGATTAAAAACTTTAGTAAGGCCGATTGCCAAACTATCTTAAACAGAAAGATAAAAATGTATTCCTGAAGGAATTTAGGCAATGTTCAATTCTCACGATTAGAATTGATTTGGCTAACTCTTGGCTCAAGAAATTTAGCTAAGCATGATATTGATTATTATGCTTAACTTGGTTTTGGAAAAATAATTAAATAACATAAAATAAATGAAACAAGAAAATAAAGAAAAAGAACTTGAATTAAAACTAAAAAGTGTTTACAAAGAAAACTCAAAACTAGAAGATGATCACTAAAATGATTCATGATCTAAGCCTTTACCAAGGGTGGTATTTATATGCTTAGATTTACAAAGATAAAGTGATGAGATAATTTAAAATAATAAACAAAAGATAAATAATTCAAATGTTTTGAAATTTAAATACAGCAAAACGAACGGATAAACTGATAAGATCTTCCAGAACGTTCCAGAAGCTTCTAGAAGTCGCCACGTCATTGCCACGTTACTGCCACGTCAGACGCGTCGTGCCCTGTGTCGTGCCCATGATGCCAGTCATGATAGAATTATAATAAAACTGCAGAAATGCCCCATTTTCACTGTTATTTCCAGAATTGGATCCCTGCACAAAATATAACGAAAACATCATGTATTAAGCAGCAAGAAGTCCCAATAACTAGAAAATAGCAAATGAAATATGTCATATTTGAGAACTCATCAATGGGCTACATGAAGGACTTCACGGCAGCAACGGTAAACTGTATTCACAATGATTTACATTTTACCCATGTGGCGTTCCCTTCCTTCCCCGATCACTTCTTTGCTACCCCCACATCTACCCCTGTTGCAAGCCGGAAAACCCCCTCTGCTGGTTCCACACCTACCCCTGCCACGACAGGCGAAGGTGACAGGCAGTCAGCCACAGCCAGAGGAGAAAAGCGGAAGGACCTCCTACCAGAAATCGACCCCAAATATTGGGAAGGGTTCTCCTCTTCTTCCGTCTGGTAGGATTCTAATTCCGAGCCATCAGTTGCCCGAGACATCTCCAAAGACTACCCGCCAATGAAAAGGAAGAAGCTCAGTGAGAATGTCGAAGGACCCTTCAGCAAAGGCAGATCTGCCAGCAACAACAGCATCAACAACAGCTCCGACGATGATGTCGAGGTCCTGGACAGGCCCCCACACATCTCACCGACACGTGTCTAGCCACCTCGGGAAGCAAAGAAGAAAACATCGACGACAGCTCCTCAACTTAAGTTACTGCCCGTCGGCAGCTTCATATCAGCAGCAGCAGCAGCGACGACAGCTCCTCAACTTAAGTTTCTTTCTTATATTTTGATGTCTTTGCTATTTTATTTCTTTTGTGATGTATTTTATTTTGTTGTTTTTTATCTTTCATTTTGTCATGCATTGAGGGCAATGCATCCTTCGAGTTTGGGGGTGGCATCCCTCCATTAATGAAGTTGTTAGTTGTGTCTTAAATTCGTGTCTAATTATTAGTTTATTTTTAAGTTAATTAAAAAATGAAAATAAAAACAAAAATTTGACTTAAGTCTTTGAACTAAACTTACCTGCCGCGACATACTCTGTCGTGACAGTGCCTTTAGGAAATTTTAGGAACTGTTTATAGCCTTGCTATAATTCTGATCTGTACAACACTCTTTGTGACTCTTGTGCTATCTATACTTCTGTAGTGCACTAGAATATGAATGTTTACCCACTTGAAATTGCCCCTAGAGGTGCCTATCACTGGCTCTAGAAAACAATAAAAGAAAGAAAAATATTCAGACTCATTTGCTTGCAAAACTGCCATGCACTGATTTTAGGAGATTTCTTTTTGAGCTTAAGTTAGAAAAAACTAAAGGAGCCTAAGAATTGCCTCAAGAAAAGATGCAGTTAAATCTAGAGTCAGAAAAAACTAAAAGAGCCTAAGAATTGCCTCCATAAAAAATTAAATTGGCATAAACACAAGTTTGTAAGCATGACTATTCTGGTACACTAAAGAAGTCTAGACACATAGTTGTTCACAAAACATGCACACACTACACAAGAATTATAGCATGGTTCCGAATAAATCCAGAAATGCCTGACAAGGTATTGCTCTTGATAGGGAATAAGTGGTAGGTAATGAAAGGTTAACTGAATTAAGCCAAACAAAAAGGTTTTTATTTTTAGTTAGGTCATATTTGCTTGAGGGCAAGCAAGAACTTGAGTTTGGGGGTGTGTTGAGTGTAAAAAAGTTCTATATTTTACCCCTCATTTACCCATATTTCTGCTGCATTCAAGCATATTTCATTGCATTTATGATAGATTCCTACATATACATCACAATTATATAAAGTGGCACATTTGCTACTGAATTTGGTCACTTTTGCAGGTATCTGCTGTGGCAGACTCAGGGCAGCAAAAAAAAAGAACTGGAGCACAGGACTGGAGTCGAGGAGCAAAACGTTGACGTGGCCGCTGTCGTGGCAGTCATGACAACAACATTGTTGAGGCGGAAGATTAAAGTGGAGCTCGATTGATAGAGGATTTCAAGCGGTATGTCGTGGACCACTTCAATATTTTTCTGAACCCTGAGGCAGAATGAAGGCCAAGCCCAAAGTCCAAGGAAGAAACTCAAGGCAAGAAAAGAGGACGAATTAAAGGCATATACTCAGAAGATTTAATCTCCAATAGAGTTGTACTTTAGTTTAAACTTGTATTCTTGCCATATTAGAAAACTTAGACCCAAGGCCTATATAAAGGCATGTAATTCGACCTATGAAGGGATATCTCATTCATAGCCGTCTTCCCCAAAAACCCTTGTTGTTCACCCCTCTTCATCATGTTCTAAACTCCCCCTAGGGATAAGGGTTGATTCTGTAAAGTAGTTGCAAGGATTGTACTGTTTTAGGAATTTTCTGTTCAAGCAATAAAAACTTCAAGTTTATTTATTCTGGTTTTCACATCTCGCAAGAGTATCGGGAGAGCATTGCGAGGTTATCTATTTGTTTGATATCGTGAGAGTCAAGCATACGAACAGAATAAATATGTGTTTTCCAGTTTATGGTTAAACCATCTCGGCTTAGGGATAAGTACGAGGTTAAGTGGCTAAGGAAGAATTCAACAACATTGGTGTTCACCCTTCGATTTACGTCGGGAGGTATCATCTAAGAAGTGTTCATCAACAGAACTTGGGCCTAGGGATAGGACAAGTCATAGTAGGTAGGGGTGAGCGTTCAAGTGAGTCGAGTCGAGTCGAGTCAAAAAATTTCGAGTTATTCGAGTTGACGTGTCATATTTTACGACTTAAACTTAATTTGAATTTTTTTTCGATTCGAGTCGAGTTTTCGAGTTTCTATACAAATTTAATTGTAATTATTTACCATGTTATAGTACGATTTGATTCCAATTTAAACGACTTTCTCTATTCATATAAGATATGCATATATATATATATATATATATATATATATATATATATCTTCATATTATTTTTCATATGCATAAGTAAGATTTGTAATGTTATTTAATAAAAAAATATCATCTAAACTTCTAAAATATATTTATAATATTATTTTTAAATAAGGAACTTTTAAGGATAAAGTACTGATGTGGGTATAAATGAGTCAATGAATTGATGTAAAGAAAAAATTACAAAAAATTCGGTTGAATGATCAAATTGAATAAAATATAAAGTTAAAGGGCTAAATTAAAAAAAGAATGAATTTGTTAAAAATATGGATTGAAGTTATATAGATATTATATAGTGTTAGTGAATCATGTGGTTTAATTTTGGTAAAAAAAAAGACTTAAAATGAAAGAGAAATTAAAGAAATGGGAAACATTCAAAGTTGAGGGGCTAAATTACAAAAGTAAGAAATTTAATTTAAAAATATGAATTGAAGCTAAATAGGTATTCTAGTTTCTACATTGGTTTAGGAGCATGTGGTTCAATTTTGGTCAAAATTGACTTAAAACGAATGAGATATTGAAGAAATGAGGAAATCATACAAAGTTAAGGGGATGAATTGAAAAAATATGAAATTTATTTTCAAAAATATAAATTGAAGATAAATACGTATTCTATGCTGGTTTAGGAATACGAGGTTCAAATTTGGTCAAAAATGGACTTAAAATGAAGGAGGAATTGAAGAAAAATGAAATCAGTGACTAAATTGCAAAACTGTAAAATTCGGTTTTTCGATTTTTCGAGTTGGGCAAATTCCAAACCGACTCGAAATCGAAATTTTTTCGAGTTAATCGAGTTGACTCGAATAACTCGAACAAATCGAATAACTCGACTCGAATAACTCGAAATTGAAAAAAAATATCGATTTTTTCGAGTCGAGTTTTGCTCACCCCTAATAGTAGGGATTCTTGCCAAACTTGAAGTACAGAGTTGTGTGATCGCTGCCGCTAGGGGTGGGCAAAAAACCCGATTACCTGGTCCCGGTGGATTTTTACCCGGTATTGGTTCCGGTGGGACCAAGACTGGATCCAAAATTTAGGTCCCGATTGCAACCGGGACCGGGACTGGATCCTGCTTTTTTAGACCCGGTACCCGGTGGGTACCCAATGGGACCGGGACCTGTACCAGGTACCCTGTACTGGTCTGGTACCGAATGGCGTTGAAGAGGTTGAAAACAACTGAAGGCGCTCCTTTATTTCTCTTTGTGTATGAATATTATGAGTATGACTCGTTTTAAGACTTCAACCTTCAAGCCTACAATATTTTGACTTTTTTATTTAATATTATTATTGATGGTTGGAATTTTTTTCCCCTGCTGCTCAAATTTTATTAATAATAGACTAATTGACCGGGTACCTGGTATTGGTACCGGTTCCCACTAGTACCGGGACCGGTTCCTGAAATCTTGGACCTGGTCTAACCGGGATCGGGACTAGTTCTAATTTTCAGGAACCGGTGGTTACCGGGACCGGGACCAATTCTAGACAAATTGGTCGGGTACCCGGTCTTGCCCACCTCTAGTTGTCGCGACAACAACAGACTACTGCCGCGATAGGTGCTGCCGCGACAGGAACGACGACAGAACAGAAGTTTCTACTCGGTGCAACACTTGCACTACCGAGCAAATCAATACCGGCCTATTTCTTAAACCTAATTCATTTATCTCATATTTTATTTGCTTCTCAAGATTACGTTCCAAACAATTTAAACTATTTCCAGTCCATATGGAGACGATATCCGATACTCAAAGTATCACTTTACTACTTGCGTCGTGTACACTTGCACTATTTGCGATAGGACTTTTGACACGCAACAGATTCAATCGCCATTACAATTCATGTTCGCTAAATAGCCTTCTGCCGGACATGGATTTTAAGCTCCATCCTGCTTTTTTAATAGGGTAAACTACCGTAACGTTCATTTATATTTGGGTTGTGTACATTTTTGCTCACTGATTTTAAAAATTGAATTTTATGCTCATTTACGTTTTCGGGGTGTAAACTTATCATCACCTAAACATTTTTCATCGTTAACATTTAACGGGAAGCTAATTTGGCAGATTAAAGATTAATTAATAAAATGCTTAATACCCAAATAGGTGCCCAAACTATACTTATGGAACACTTTTAGTGCTTAAACTATTTTTAGCTCTAAATAGGTGCTTAAAGTTTTAATTTTGGTAATTTTATGTGTCTAACCGTTAATAAAAAACCGTTAGCCAATTAAATTGTGACAAGTGGCATGTTTTTAATTTCTTTTAATTAATTTTTAAATAAAATTCAATTTTCTAAAAAAATTAACATTTTTAAATCTTTATAAAACAGTCCCAAACCCAAAACCTCAAATCGCAAAATTAACGTTGTTGTCGTCGTTTACTACCTCACCGGAGACCACCACTACTGCCGCCAGACCACCACAACCGTTCCCCCCAACCACCTATCGCTGATAGCCGACGGTAGGTGTGCCGACGACTTCCTTTCATGATTTTGGCTTCTTTCAATGTTAAGAAGCCAATCAACACACCTATCGCTGTTTACCGGCGATGGGTGGTTGGGGAAACGATCTTGGTAGTCCAGCGGCGGATATGGAGTTGACGGCGAAACTATCTGCGGCGGATTCAACTTGGGAAGTTAGAGGTTTCGAATTTTGGGGGAATTTTGTGAGTTTTGCGAAATTTAGGGTTTTTTATAATAAAAAAATTAAGTTAAAAAATAAATAAAATTAAAAAAAATATTTTTTAATAAAAATAATTGTAGTTAACGGTTAGACACCTAAAATGACCAAAATTGAAACTTTAGGCACCTATTTAAAGCTAAAATAGTTTAGGCACCAAAAGTGATCCACCAGCATAGTTTGGGCACCTATTTGGGTATTAAGCCTTCTATTAATTAACCTTTAATCTGCCAAATCAGCTTCTCGTTCAATGTTAACGGTGAAAAGCGTTTCAGTGGGGATAAGTTTACTCCCCGAAAACGTAAATGAGCATAAAGTTAAATTTTTAAAATCAGTGAGCAGAAGTGTACACCACCCAAATGTAAGTGAGCATTATGGTAGTTTACCCTTTTAATAAACTAGTATTGATTTAAACATTATTGATCTCAAGTAGTTTGAAAAAATGAGGTAGATAATCCCTAATTTTTGAAATACTATTTGAAATTGCGTTGTTCATTTCAAACGGCGGCAACGGCGGTCACGTAGGGGGCGATAGAGTAGCGGTAACGGTAACGGCAGGGCAGCGACGGCTGTTTTAATTTTAAATGGACACAAATTAGAGTTTTGTAAGGGGTATATATATATATTTTGATCTATGTTTAAAAGAAAATTAAAAAGAAAATAATAATTTTTTAAATTAATGTACTTTTTAATTTTTAAATAATTTACAATTATACGGTGAGTACTTTAGATTTTTAATCTTTATAAATTGAATTAATGGTGTTTATATGTACTCGTCGTTAGTGGTGCTCATCGGAGCTCGTCGAGCATGGCAGACTCATCCTATAAATTATCTTTTCTTATAATACTTTTTTGAACAACTGCTCGTACTTGGATTATTTTAAAACAAAAACATTTTCTTTTTTATTGAAACCACTTAAAGGTTTCAATTTATTTATTTTTATATATTTTAAGATTTGAATTAAGCTATTTGCCGCCCGATAGTAATGATTAATCCTCTAGTCGCGGGTGCTGTCACCAAGAAATAAAAAGTTAGCCATAAAATACACTTCATTCTTATGTGTATTAATCAAACGTTTGTGTATAAAAAAAAGATTATTTCCAATAATTTGTTAGTCTAGTGAGATGACATGTCAGATTTTTTAAGTAAGGTTAAAAATTCAAATTGACGTTGTGAAAAAATAATATTGAGTTGAAAGAGTCATCCACATAATAAGTGTCTGTAAAATTTAATCCTAATTAATCTATTAATGAATGAGATATTAATGATTATAAAAATTCTTAATATTGTTTTAATTTCCATAAATCTAGAACTTAATTGAGCAGTCAGCAGATATATCATCATTTCAGAAGGAAGAATCAAAGGTTTGACCAATCTAAAAAGAGTTGACCTAGTATCAACCTCTCGTTCTGTTTGTACATTTGTTGACTTTTAAGCTTCAGAAAGTTAATGTTTTGATACAAAACAAAGAGCAAATAGCAACCGAAACCTTCAACTATGCCTTGTCATAAGGCTCATATTAGAAGTCTCATCTAGAACCTTTTCCTAGGCATGCCAAAACCGACAAGGAAATAATTTGTATTGCATGAAGAGAGCTAGAAATTAAACTTAAAAAGAAATAGAATATAGGCTTAACCGTGAAATAAAATGCCTCTAATTATAATTTTTTTTTTCTATATAGGTGTTTAAACTATATTTTGAGCTAAATAAATGATTAACGTTTTATTTTGTAATCTATTTTAGATTTTTTTGTTAACGATTAATTTTTTTATTATCATTCAATCAAAACATGACATGTGACATGTTTTTTTATATTTTTAATTTTTAATTTTTTAGAGATATAAATTTCTTTAAAAATCTCAAAGTTTTAATTTCTTTCAATCAAACCTCTAAATCACATCTCTCTTATCGCCCGACATCCTCTAGGACCCCCACATGTCAATGGTTTCATCGTTCACCGCCCAAGTGTCAGGTACCTCACCGTTCGACATCTCCTACCCCTTAGTCGTCGATCGGAACTCAATCGACCTTTTTTTCTTCATTGTTGGTGTTCGTCGACGATAAAATCGGTGGTTCATTCATCGATATTTTTTTTACTATGAGGTGATGGGGTTTTCAGTAGATGGGGTCTGATGAAGATAATGGTGGCCGGTGGTGGTTGAATCGGTGGTCGAATTGGAGGACTTTAGGGATTTAGGGTTAGAGTTTGAGTTCTTTTAGAGAAATTGAATATTGTTGGGTTAATTAATATTTTTTATTTTTTTATTTACCGCTTTTAATTTTAGAAAATGATAAAACCATGCCACGTGTTAGATTTTTATTGGAACAAAAAAAATTAACGTTTGTCACAGAAAAACCTTAAATAGGTCACGAAATGAAATGTTGGCACCTATTTGGCTCAAGATGTAGTTCATGCACCTATCTAGAAAAAAAGTATAGTTTGAGCACTTATTTGATTGTTAAGCCTAAAATATAAATAGTCATAAAAGTAAGAAAATTTTTTATCCATAAAATTTGAAACCTAAAATTTCAGCCCTTAAAAATAAATTTTAGGAGTTGACAGAAAATTAATTTACTTGTAAATTGGGACATAATAACACGTGTTAAAAAAATAAATTTTAATGAAGTTAAGCATCATCGAGTTTCTCTTTCAATTAACCCTAGCGGCATAAGTTTCTCTTTTCCTCCGGTTTCTTCGGCGGCTGACAGCGTTCAGGCGGCCGCGCTATATAACGACTCTAGCGGGCAGCCACAGGGGATGGTGGTTGACGTGGCTGTCCTGGCGGCTTTGGAGCGGCAGGGGTCTCCGATTGAATTGGAATCCCAATCGGTATTAAAGAAGAGTCGAGACAACGTCGAGGTGCATGGGACTGACGTTGATATGGTAGGAGATAACCCTATGCAGCCGACGGTGGCAGGGCCAGGTGCTGCTCCGGGCGAGGAGAATAGCGCACGACAGTCCTATGCGGCGATGGTGGCGGCGTCTTCGGTGAGCGGGGGCGGTGCAAATATTGATAGGGCAGAAGAAAATTTTGAAGTATTGGATACGGACGTGGTGATCGATCGTAGTGGTTTGTTCCCTCGGATTTTTTTTCTTCAGAAAAGGTGCATGCACATATTGATGAGAGTATGCGTTTGACCATTATAGTCCGACCTCTGGGTCGAGCAATAGGGTTTAAGACGTTGGTTAATAGGGTTCATGCGATTTGGAAGACAGAGAAAAACTTCCAGGTTATCGATCTGGATAACAATTATTTTCTGGTGAAGTTTGAATCCATTGATGATTATACGAAGGTTCTTACTGGTGGTCCATGGACCCTATTTGGTTGCTACCTAACGGTACAGCCGTGGTGCAGGAACTTTTCTACTGCGGAAAAACATCCGTCTCAGGTGGTGGTGTGGATTCGCCTACCGGGTTTGTCGTACAGATATTACACGAAAGCTTTGTTTCGTCGTATCGCGGAGGTAATTGGTCGTGTAATCAAAATCGATTATAGTACATCACTGGGTGAGAGAGGTAGGTTTGCGAGGCTTGCTGTAGTTGTTGACCTGAATAAGCTGTTGTTACCTTGTATCGGGATTGATGGGTTCATTCAGAAGCTTGAGTATGAGGGGCTTCATTTGATCTGTTTTAAGTGCGGTAAATATGGACATTCCATGGAACTTTGTGTGGATGATCAGCCGGAGAATGCTGCAGATGGGGTATTACAATCAAATAAGGCTAGCACGGATGTGCAATCTAAGGTTGAGGTATCAAAGGAAGATTTATTCGGACCTTGGATGGTAGTGGAACGGACTCGTCGAAGGTCGGCTCGAGTGGCTAGTAGTAAAGTAAGTGGGGATCGTGTTGTTGATGGCGGATCTCGTTTTGGAGTATTACAGGAGGTGCGAGACGAGGAAGATATGAAGGCTCATGGAACTTTATCGGGTGATGATAAAGGGGGGGATGCACAACGTCCGAATATGGATGGGAAAGGCCATGGCCGCGGTGCCAGGGGTCCAAGTAATGGTGCGGGCAATGCAGGCCAAAAATATTCGAAGGGTTCCGCGACTGGGGCAAGTTCGAAGGGTGCTGCCAGGGGTCCGTCGGTTAGCAGTGGAGCGGGAAGTGTAGGCCCGAAGTCATCATCGAAATCTACTGGGGCCAACGCTAGTGCGGAAGGTCGACAAACCACAGGGAATACTAGCGGTGTGGACAAAGGCAAGAGGGTTGATGTTGCCGATGAGGAGGCTCGGGCATCGGTTGATAACCGACAGAAGATGTCGCAGGGGGCTGTTAGACAGGTTCAGGCGGTGCGCGTAGGGAACCAATCGGTGGTTGTTGTTCCATCGGTTATGGGTGTTGAACCACAAGCTAGCTCTCATTTGACTGAGATAGCTTCGGGTGCTCATAGGGCTATCGTTATCAAGGAAGGGAGGAATGATTTCAAATCAACCTCGCGGCTTCGGCATGGAACGGCTTCGGGTAAGGATGGGGGTGTGTTATCCGCCGTGAAAAAGAAGAATTTGAAAGTGTCGAAGAAATCTGAGACACGTATTCCACCTCGTCCAGTGTTGACGGAATGGGTTTCGTCTTTGTCTACGAAGCTCGACAATTTACAAGATACGGGGCAAGCACTTGGAACGAATGCGGATGAGTGCGCGTCGGATGGAGATATGAGTATCGATAAGATGTCGGATGGCGAGCATGCAGGGGATGATGGGAAGGAAAATCTCCCGCCTTCTCAGTAAGTGTTTCTTGCTCTCGCCTTTCTCTTTTCTTATTTTAATGGATATTATGTTCTGGAATACGCAAGGCGCTGGAAGTGCGGAGTTCCGACGCCATTTTAGAAATTTCATACGATCTAATAATCCGCGGATGGTTGCTCTGTTTGAACCGCGAGTGAGTTATAGTGAGGCTGATAGGGTTATTGGGGGTTTTGGTTTTCCGAATTCTTTTCGTGTTGAGGCGCGAGGTTTCAGTGGCGGTGTGTGGATTTTGTGGCGAGATGATTTGGAGGTTGATATTCTTACTGTCTCCAATCAGTTTGTGCATGGGAACACCGGTGAGGTGAGTTCTGAGACTTGGATTTACTTTATAGCTGTTTATGCTAGTCCTAATGCATGTATCAGACGTCATTTGTGGGACAAATTATATCAGCTTAGCCCTGGGGTTGATGTTCCATGGGTTTTAGGGGGTGACTTTAATGTGATTCTTCGCAAAGAAGAGCGATGTGATGGATCGAGTGAGGTCTTGGGTACTAGTTTGCTATTTCAGGACTTTATTGATGTTACAGAGTTAATTGAGCTTGATTCGAAAGGTGATGCTTTTACTTGGTGTCAGGGTAATTTGTATCAGCGTTTGGATCGGTGCTTGGCGAATTATGCTTGGTTGGTGAAATATCCGTTGTCGGTTGTAGTTCATCTTGATAGGGTAGGTAGTGACCACTGCCCGTTACTTCTTAAACCAACAGGTGTATTGGGAACCGATATTGAGAAGCCGTTCCGTTTCATGGCGGCGTGGCAGGACCACCCAGATTTCCGGGGCTTTCTTGAATCTGTTTGGGATGAATCTTCCTCGGTTATGAGTAATGCGCAGAAGTTTCAGGAAGCTGTTACACAGTGGAATGTTAATGTTTTTGGACATATTGGAAAAAAGAAGAAACGTATTTTGGCAAGACTGAGGGGTATTGAAAAATCGCTTCAACGTGCACAGTCGAGTTTTTTGATTGATTTGAGGAGTCAGTTGTGGGATGAGCTTGATGTCATTCTTGAGCAGGAGGAGTCATTATGGTTTCAGAAGTTACGTAGCCAATGGGTTTTAGCGGGTGACAAGAATACTCGGTATTTCCATGCCTCCACTATGGCGCGTCGTCGCGCTAATATGATTGTCGGTTTGAAAGCGAGCAACGGTTTTTGGAACACGGATCATGGGGTTCTCAAAGTAGAGGCGATTGCCTTCTACAGACAGTTGTTTTCTGCTGACCCTAATTGCCACGGACAGTACTTTGTTCGTGGATTATTTCCTCGGTTGCGTGAGGATACGAAGAGGGCACTTGCCGGGAATGTTACAGATATGGAAATTAAAAATGCTATTTTTGATATGGATCCGTGGAAGGCTCCGGGTATTGATGGTTTACATGCGGCCTTTTATCAGCGTAATTGGGATATTGTGCGTGACAGTGTTTGCCGTTGTATTAGGAATGTTTTCGCAGGGAACCGTTTCCGTTGGAAATTAATAGAACTATCATGGTTCTTATTCCGAAGGTTGCTTCGCCTGAAACTATGAGTCAATTCAGGCCTATCAGTCTTTGCACGGTTATTTATAAAGCTATCACTAAAGTTGTGGTTAACCGAATCAAGCCTTTTATATCAGATTGGGTGTCGGAGAGTCAGACCAGCTTTGTGCCCGGGCGAGCTATCACTGATAACATTATCATAGCATAGGAGATTGTTCACTCTATGAATCGGAAGTCAGGAAAACGCGGGTGGATGGCGTTGAAGATTGATTTAGAAAAAGCCTATGACAAACTGGAGTGGGGTTTTATTGACGATACCTTGCGTGATGTTGGATTCCCGGATAACTTGCGCGAATTGATTATCAGATGTGTCTCTAGTGTTTCAACTCAGATTAGTTGGAATGGATCGTTGACAGATTCCTTCTCGCCGACACGGGGTATCCGTCAAGGTGATCCTATTTCCCCATACTTATTTGTTTTATGCATGGAAAGACTTAGTCAGGCGATCAATCAGAAAGTGATATCCGGACAATGGAAAGGTTTTTGTACTTCTAAGCGCAGCCCGGTTATCTCGCATTTGATGTTTGCTGATGATATGGTTCTTTTTGCGGAAGCTTCTGTGGAACAGTTAGATGTGATCCGGGAGACTTTAGTGGATTTTTGTAGGTTCTCAGGACTCAAAGTGAATGTTCAGAAGTCGAGTATCTTCTTCTCTAAGAATGTGTCGAGTGAGCTTCGGCAAGAGTTGAGTACTTTGGTGGGTTTTTCGGAAGTTACTAATCTTGGGCGGTATTTAGGTGTTTCGATGTTACACCGACGGGTTACTAGAGCGACGTATTCCTACTTAGTTCAGAAGGTGCGGGATAGGCTATCAAGATGGAAAGCTAAATATCTTTCTTTTGCGGGGCGAGTTACTCTTACGAATGCGGTACTTTCGGCAATCCCTTATTATGCGATGCAATTGACTAAGATCCCTATTGGAGTTTGTGAGGAGATTGAGAGACTGATACGCAACTTTATTTGGGGAAGTAGCGCGGATAGGAAGGGGGTTCACCTAGTTAATTGGAATGAGTTGTGTTTACCTATTGGCTCAGGCGGTTTAGGCTTTAAAAGTTTACGTGATCAAAACGATGCATTCCTTCTGAAAATTGGCTTCAATCTGATAGCGAAGCGGGGACAGCTATGGGTACGTTTCTTGCGTGCTAAATACAAATGTGTTGAGATTGTTCTGTCCTCTATTGTTCGAAACAATTGTTCATATTTATGGCGGGGTATTTCGGCTATTTGGAATGATGTGCGAGATGGGGTTGTTTGGCGGATTGGAGATGGCGAGAGTATCGACTTTTGGCGCGATCACTGGGTTCGTGGAATTGGACCTCTTGAAGCGGTGGTATCGGATCAGGCTTTTGTTCCAGATAATTTTACTCCTATCAAAGATTTGTGTGTTAGCGATGGACAGTGGGACATCAGACAGTTTCAACACTGTTTTGCGGGAGATGTGTTGGATCAAATTGTGGCTATTAGGGCCCCTAGCGGTAATTTGGTGATGGACTCGCCGGGGTGGAAATGGTCGGATAACTTGGCCTTTTCGGTAAAATCGGCTTATGACAAAATTCGTTCACATAGTAATGAGCCACAGGGTAATATTTGGCATGTATTACAACGCTTCCAAGGGCCGCAAAGGATAAAAATCTTTCTTTGGTTGGTGTGTAAGGGAAGGGTGTTGACTAATAGCGAACGAGTCCGACGAAATTTAACGGAATCGGCTGCTTGTCCTTCATGTGGTGCGTGTGTGGAAGACGTGGACCACACTGTGCGCCACTGTTTGGTTACGAAGGCAGTATGGCGATTGCTGGTGCCGGAGTCGCAGTGGGGCAGCTTCTACAGCGGTTCGGTAGCTGAGTGGGTGTTGGCGAACTTGCAGCGTGATGCAGCTGCATGGGGAGGACATGAACGGTGGGATGTGTTGTTTGCAGCCGTGTTGTGGCAGCTATGGCTTGCACGAAACAGCGTAGTGTTTCGAAATGAGGCGCGGGGGGTTACGGAGATCGTTTTGCGCAGCAAGGGGTTGGTCCGCGATGTATCCCGGGCGTTACTGAGTGCACAGACTGTGCAGGGTCAGCGGACGACTGTCCAACAACAGCAGCGGCGTTGGATACCGCCGGGTGGTTCTAGCTGGAAGCTAAACGTCGATGGGGCTTGTGACTTGGGGTCTGGTTCGGTGTCGTGCGGAGGTGTGCTCAGGGATGCAATGGGCACATGGGGTGGTGGCTTCTCGAAATATATAGGCTGGTGCCGTCCGATTGATGCGAAACTTTGGGCGGTCCACGAAGGGTTAGTTTATGCTCTTGCACATAATATTGATGATGTTGTGGTCGAATCTGATTGCTTGGAGGTTGTACGTGATTTGAATAAGGTTAATGATGTACGAATGATGTCCTCCTTGATGAGCGCGATTCGCGCCTTGGCTTCTTGATTCCGGGTATGTGAGTTTTGCCATGTATGTCGTGAGGCTAACCATGTTGCCGATGCTTTGGCAAAATTGGGGCCTTGGCGAGGGTATGAGGTGACTTCGTTTAGCTCCCCGCCGGATGCGGTTTTAAGATTATTGCATGAGGACTTACCCATGTCGGGTTAATTTATGTTTTCGTTTCGCTCGTATGTTGTAATGTTATGGTGAGTACTCTTTTCCTCCATCTAGGTTAGGGAGGTTTTTAACGAGGCTCGCCATAGCATATCCCCTTATTAATCAAAAAATTTTTTTTTAAGAAAAGACAAAAATAAATTAATTTATTTATAAATTGACCCTATAACAAGTATGAGAAAAAAAAATTAAGAGTAAACAAAAATAAATTAATTGACTTGTATATCAAACCCTTTATAACAACTATTTGGACTTTTTAATTGTATGCCTTGGGCATGTGCCCCTACTGCTCCGGCCCAGCTACAGTCTTGTGGGGATTCAATCTTTTTACCATTATCGATAAACTCTCATATTTTAACCTACTGATTCAATTAAGGGTAAAATACAAAAATAATTACTCAACTTTTGTCTCTCTCCTATTTTACTCACTCATCTTTAAATTGAATCGATTTAATGACTCAACTTTTAACATTGAGTTTTTATCATCACCCAACCGTTATATTATGGATGCCGTTAATGATGTGGCATTTTTTATTGATTTGACCGCCACGTAAGTGGTGGGCCCCATTTGGTGAGTAAAATAGGAGAGAGGCAAAAGTTGAGTCATTATTTTTGTATTTTACCCTTAATGATATTGGTGACAATTATTGTCTGCAAATGGGCAAACATCTGATATTAGCAGGAACCAGAATGAGCCATGCCACATTGAAAATTGATACTATCATTTTGCAAATCGAAGAAGAACATTATGTGAACCATGAACATGTAAACCATGAACATGTTGCAGCTCATTTCTTATGATATCCATGGATGACATATACTGGAAACCTTCATCTTTGATGGAATCCAATTCTTTCTTAGCTGCCTCCAGTTCTTTCTTGATCGATTCCAAGAAAGCTGAAGGTTCCACCTTTTCAACACTATGAAAACTATCATCTTGTTGCTTCAAGCCATCCTCATCGCCTCTCGGAACCACACTGTCTAGTCCCTTGACTTGCTTCAGCTCATCTTGTAAGAGACTAATACTAGACAATGTGGCACCCAATTTTGTTTCCAACTCTTTTGACTGATCAATCTGTTCAATCATGTCCTCCCTTTTCTTCTTCGTTTCCTCGATCCAAAACGAGAACTCACTGGCTTCTTTTTCTTTTTGAGCTTCGATCTCTGCAGCTTCTTTCTGAGCCTCAATCTGAGCCAATTCAACTAACACATGTTCCTCTTTAGCTGCCTCAATATGTTCCTTAAATGCTTCAACAGAGGCACCATTAGACTTCATTCTCAAATTCGAGTCTTCGAACTCCTTCTTTGCTCTTGCTTTCTCTTCCATAACAGATGCCATATCAAGCTTCAGTTGACTCAAGTCTTGTTTCACCAATTCCAATTCTCTCATCACTTCTTCATACTGATAACTGTCAACACTCCTGCTCTTGGCAACAAATGCATTTCTCTTAGCCTTTAGATCTGATTCCTCGGCCATTGAAGCCGGATCGTTAATCGTTCCCCTCGATCCAAAGAGCTCAGATTATGCAGTTTTTCTACTCTCTTTGTATCTGTTCATGCTCCTCCTTGCCCTATGAAACTCTTTTACCCTTGGAGAAGGCTTTTAAACAAGAGTTACCCCAAAGATTACAACTTTGTCAATCAATTTGAAAAACTATAAAATCCCAATAATTGCATATAAACAAAATCATACCTCTGGAAAACCCTCCTGGGGTTTCTTCAATGAAGAATTCCCATCCAAAATCATATCTCCATACATATTAATAGTAGCTTTAACTGACCCAATTCTTCTCCTATCTTCATACTTTTCCCTATCCATTTTTAAACTATTCCATACACAAACCAAATCAAAAAGTTCAAATCTTTTTACCCACTTGTGTATATATATGGATAGAAAGTTAAAAAAAAGGGAAATTGAAAGTGGAACAGAAAGTTAAAAAGGAAGAACAAGTAGAGTGAGAAGTACATACCAGGGAATCCTAAGGTTAGAAAACAGAGAAATGGTGGTAAGAATTTATAAAAACAAAGGTCGTTAAGTACTAAAAATGGTGAATGGAATAAAACCAAAGATTCCAAAGGTCGTGTTGGCAGCAAAACTCAAGTCAGAGCTCCGGCGGTGCGCAGTTCGCAGCGGCGATAACAAGCCAAAGTCACGCTTGGGGGTAGCTTTCGTCCAACCCGTCCGACGCTTCGGTGGTGAAAAACCTAGCATGACACTCCAACGGTACCTTTTCGTCGACAGTAAAAAGGCCCGACCGCCCCCGGGGAATAACCTTATCGCCACCACCTTGGAGCAAACCACCCGGTGTCGTCGGTCACCAACAAAACCCGGCGCAGCGAGGCCTCCTACCGGGGACGGCGCCTCGTGTAAGAAGGCAACCACAAACCTGAGCTGGGGTGGTGAGTCAAACCGAACGGCTGAAGCCAATTGGGGCCCACCACTCATTCCTTTTCTTTTGTATTTATTCTATTTTTTAACACGTGTGTGTTTACGTGGCGGTCAAATCAATAAAAAATGTCACATCATTAACGGCATCCATAATATAACGGTTGGGTGATGATAAAAACCCAATGTTAAAAGTTGAGTCATTAAATCGATTCAATTTAAAGATGAGTGAGTAAAATAGGAGAGAGGTAAAAGTTGAGTCATTATTTTTGTATTTTACCCTTCAATTAATTATCGTACTAATCAAGAGAAAGATATTCTTAATTTTATTTTACACGTACTTATTTTTTAAAAAAAAATATTTAAAATATAAAATTATATTAATCAATTTCATGTATATTCCTCTATAATAATAATAATAATGTAGAAATATGTGTTTTGATATAATAATTGAAAAAGAGTTTTGAACTAAATTGAAAAGATTTTGAAAATGTTCTTAAGTCCAAACAACTTGAAAATATGTTTGAGGAATTTTTAAAGAGGTTTTAAAGTGTTTTTAAAAGCCAAAATTTACAAAACCACCTAAATGTTTCGAAACAACCCTTGGGTGTTTCGATACGAGTATTTACAGATTCAAAACGTTTCGACACAGCTCTATCTGTTTCGAAACGGGCTTAATCTGGGTGAGGGTTTAACATAGCGTTTCGATACGGGCCTTCATCGTTTCGATACGCCTATGTGGCAAAGACCTTAACGGTCAAAACCCCCAACGGTTATTTCCCAACGGTCTTTTAAATTCCAGGCTATTTCGATATAGATCTTAATGTTTCGATACAGGCATTCCGATACGGCCCAAAGTGTTCCGAAACGGGTACTGCATAAAACTCAACGCTAGTTCTGAAGAAGGTCATTCCGATACGGTCTCTCGTGTTCCGATACAGGTGGCAGCAGAACTGCATTTATGGTGGGAAATAAAGTCTCCAACGGCTCTAAATCAATCCCAACAGTCACCAACGGCTACAAACTCAATTGAGAGTATAAAAGGGACCTCTAAGAATCAAGGAAAGGCTAATGCTTCATTGTCAACAACATTATGATCAAAGATTTGTCTTAGTGCTTTAAATTCCCATTTTTGTATAGACAAACACTTGTGAGCTCAAATGTCAATGTATGCTCAAGTGTTCAAAATTTTGGGTGAGTGCTTTAGTGTGCAAACATCAACCTATTAGAGGGATTTTGTTTGCTTAGAATTCTCTTGTTTAAGAGTGTTCCCAAAGCTCGAGTTGTGAGCTTTGGTTGCTAGACTTGATGAGTGAGTCTATGTTGTAATTGATTGCTTCCTAAGCCAAGAAAAGGGGAAGAATTCTTAGTGAATTGGTGAAATCCTTAGTGGTGTGCTAAGGTAGTGGATGTAGGCTTTAGTTTAGAAAGTCGAACCACTTTAAATCCTTGTGTTTAATTATCATCTTTTGCCACCACCTCAAACACCAAAAAATCCAACTTCTTCACAACTTGGCAAGCGATTCGGTTGTGATCATCGAGCCTAACAATTGGTATCATAACCTCGTCTATATCGAAGGACTAACATCCGGGAGTAAAGATCTATCGCTCTAAGTTCAACCGTTCAAGATTATGGCAAGATTTGAAGAATGCTGTTTTATCTTGTGTCCTACACTCTTCGAAGGAGAAGCATACTTCCAATGGGCAAATATCATGAAATTCTTCATCAAGTCTCAAGACTGTGAGGTTTGGGACATCATTGAAGATGGGTATTTGGAAGCTCCGAAAAAGAAAAAAAAAGCAAAGGAGTGTCAACGACACAAAGGCAAAGCTAAACACCAAGGCGATACACATTCTCTATTGTGGCCTTACCGAAGAAGTTTCCAAGAGGATCTCCACATGCAAAAGTGCCAAAGAATTATGGGAGAAACTTAAAAAGCTTTATGACAACAAGAAGGGAGAAAAGAAAAATGATGATCAATCATGTGCAAACCCTCTCTCCAATCCAAAGGTGGATGGTGTTTTGGCTCTCGATGAACCCGATGTATCTTCAAACTCAAGTGAGCTTAATTCTTACTCTTTCAATGAGTTGCAAGATGCTTATGATGAATTGTTTTTGAAATTTGAAACCATGAATTCCAAATTTAAGAAAATGATTTCAAAACTTGAATTTGAAAATGTTTTTCTTTTGAAAACAAAATTAAATTTTGAAAACTAAAATAAAATTTAAAAAAATGATTTAGAGTTTTCAAAAACAAGCAAAGATGTTTTAGAAAAAGAAAATCTTGATTTGAAAGTTAAGCTTGAAAGCTTAACAAAAGAAGAAGAAAAATTCATTAATTCATCTTGTCACATAATGGCAAAATGCTCACATTGCAATTATCATGGTCATTCCTTACATACTTGTCCTATAAAGAAAAGAAAATCTTATATGATTAGACAAGTATGGGTTCCTAAGGGAACTAAAGACATTGAAATTAACGTTAATGGATCCAAATCAATTTGGATACCAAAATCTAAGTAAATGTCTTTTGTAGGTGTGTTGGAGCAGTGGCAAGCAAAGCAAAATTAAAGAATGCTCAAATCACACATGAGAAGAAGATTGGGTAACCTCTAAGGTTAATGCTTTCATTTTATACATTTGGTTATCTAACTTTTGTTTAAAAGTCTTGGACTATTTGTTAGCCTAACAATGATGAAATGAGTAAGAGGAAGCCATTTTTAAAACCAAAATTTTAATTGTGTCGATTTTTTTCTCCCAAGTTATTTTGAGCCTAAAAGTCATTCAAATTCTTTTTGATATAACAAAAAAATGGAGAAATTATTTGAAAAAATATTTTTTCAAGAGAATAAGGGGAGCTTTAATTTCATTTAAATTTTTAAAAATCTCTTATTCAAATTTTTAAATACTAAGGGGGAAGAATCTCAAACAATTTTTCAAGTTGGTTTTATTATATCAAAAAAGGGAGATTGTAGAAATATATGTTTTGATATAATAAATGAAAAATAATTTTAGACTAAATTGAAAAGATATCAAAATGTTTTTAAGTCCAAACAACTTGAAATTATGTTTGGGGATGTTTAAAAAAGTTTTGGCAATGTTTGAAACGTTTTTAAGTAGCCAAACCAGTGTTTTTCAGGTACCCGTTTAGATACATGACCAATCTGTATCGATACGATTTGAAACTGCCAAAATGCGTACCAAAACAGGGCTTGCCCGTTTCGATACGGTGTAGTTCTGTTTCGAAACATCCTTTTGTGTTTCGATACAGCTAACGTCAAAACCTCCCTAAGGGTCATATTTTCCCAATGGTCTTTTGAATGCAGCTCAACGATCATTTGTACTGAAACGGCTCAACATCGTTTCGATACAGCTCAACACCTTTTCGAGACAACCAAAGACGTTTCGATACGACATGTTGCATCAGGTTCCAACGGCTAGTTCTGAAGAAGGGCGTTTCGATGCGGTCTCTCGTGTTCCGATACGGACAGCTCCAAAACAACATTTATTGCGGAAAATAAAGACCCCAACGGCTCCAAAACATCCCTAACGTCTACAACTTCAATTGGGACTATAAATTGAAGGTTGGAACACTTGAAGAAGTTTTAGAGACAACATCCAAGCAACATGTTCAAGAGAAATTGAATCAAATTCTTATCTCTTCATTTCTCTTGTAAATAGTCTTTAGAGAGAGAACTTAATTGCAAATCCTTGTACTCTTGTGAGCTTAAGTTGTGTAAACACCAACCTTGTGAGGTATTAAGTTTACCCAAATTAATCTCTTGTAAAAGGAGAGGTTATAGTTTAGCCTTGAGAGAAAAACTAGAGTTGGTTCTATCTTAACCAAGTTCAAAAGATATGGTTGTAACGGTTTCCTCCTAAACCGGAAAAAAGGACGAATTCATTGTTGAGTGAATTGGGAAACTCTTAGTAGTGTGCTAAGATAGTGGATGTAAGCTTAGTTAGAAGCCGAACCACTCTAAAATCATTGTGTCACTTGTCTAATTTTGTTTCGATTTTAGCTAATTCAACCACCAAACAAATACAACCCTCCTTAGACGGTTTCGGTGATCAATTTGAGCGTACTACAAGCCTAACAAATAATAATAATAATAACAATAATATATCTATTTTTTTAAAATATATTTTTATATAAGAAAATAGGATCGACTGACATAACGTAAAAGTACTTATTTTGCATCGTTTTATGTTTGTTATTGTTGGGTAAGTGAAAATGGTTTAAAATTAGTACCATGAAATAAGTAGATTTCTACGTGAAAAAATGAATGGATTATTCTCGTTTAAAAGTTTTAATTTCACCTATTATTAGATTAACTCAATACTACTAAATCAATGTAAGAGGATCATAATTTTTTCTCTCTATATATATATTAAAAGCTGAAAGATGAATAAGCCAACCTGAAAAGATAAATTAAAAGGAGGATTATTATTATTATTTATTTATTTTACTCCATATAAATGAATGTTTTTCACGTATAAATCTTGGCTGCTCCTTATGCAGATATTAGTTTTGAATTTCTAGGAGGATTATTTATTATCGAGGGGAAGTGCTGTTGAAATTTCATAAATATTGTTCTATATATTCTATTTTATCCATATTTGTTAATTTATATGTTTACAAATCTTTCTCTTGTTTATATGAACGTATAAATCTTGAATTTGGTTTCGATTTAGGTTCCATTCAGTAACAAGTCGTGAGAGAGTTAAATGTCTGATTAAAAAATAGTTAAAAAATCTAATTGTGACGGAACGGTCGTTTAGGCACTAAATTCGGTGAAAAACGTGAGAAACATCCGCTCAGCACGCATAAAATACATGTTCGACATTACTTCTCTGTTTGATATTCCAACGTTTGTTGGAGAAGTATTACTGAACGAGTCCTTAGTCTGAATTTTACTCGGCCTTTTAAAAGTGATATTAGCGATTCGATCGAATTTTTAAGTCGGATAACGATGTTACAATATTTGTGCATATAGATGATAAATATACTTAAAACAGTGTCATGTTTGTATTAGTGATGACGGCTTTAGAAATTGAACTAAAATTAAAATTACATGTATACAATAATACAGCAGAAAATTAAAGTTTATCCCATCACATATTAAATTAATCTTTATTTAACTATGTTTTTATGCGAACTGTATTTATTCATGGGTATATATATGTATATATTTTTCCATCAAAGGTTTTAAGCATTAACAAAAGGGTAAATTCCATATCTAAAATTACAACTGCTAACAATGCCTCATCAGCCCCTTGGTCATCTCATTGAACGAATGGGATTCACTCACCTTGTTCGAGTTCGACTTGTAAACCTCGTATACGTTATGAATCCGACGAGAGAACGGCGTGCTCGAAAACTTTAGAAAACATTTATCATACCGGATGACCGCAGCACTATATTTCGGGCAGCGCTCCCGTATGTAACTGCCCGCTTCAGCGATACAAGTTTTACAATCAGAGTCGGACAAATCGCGTCTACAGAGAGCGAGACCGTACACTTGGTTTGGGTTTTTACCTACGAGACCAAGGGTATATCGTGTCGGAGAAGCTTGACCAGAAAGGTACGCAATGAGCTTATTCACGTTGGATTCAAAACAACAAGAGGATGGATTCCTGGAATTGAAACAACCAAAGGAAATAGAATCAGCTCCGAAAGCCGTTTCGAGAAGGAAAATAAAGGTTATTAGATAAATGAAGACGAATCTTGAAGAAGACATTATTATTTTTATAATTTAGTTTATTTTGGTTGAATCTAAGGACCAATAAAGCCATTATTTATAGGGATCAATATGGTTTGCGTAGGGAATTAATTGATGATTGAAATTGGTTAAGCATGCATGATGCATGTATAACTATTAGTGCTAAAGTTAACCTTTTTAATTAAAAAAGAACTATTGAGTGTTTGATACGTGTTAGTAATTAATTTCAAATGCAATACTTTTATCATGGGCGATTACTTGCGGGTAAAGATGACGAAGGAAACATAATTTTATGTCTTGGGTACGGACATTTAGGTGGTTATATTAAAATTATAACAGTGTAAAATTATAAAATTACAAGGATATAAAATTAGATCATTAATAAAATATATAAAAAACAAATTATTTAAGAATTTAAATAATGCAGAGGTGCGCCCGCACCCTTAACACTCTTTTGATTCATCTTTACTTGTCGAAGGTTGTAAGTGTAAATTATTAAATAGAGTAAAATGAGACCTTGAGTATTTCCCTTCTTTGAACTCTAGAATATCAAATAGCATGTGTCTCGGTCATTAATCGTATTGTTGGCGATTATTTATTAATATGCGTCCCTTTGATTATGTCGTGTTTATAAACTTTTTGATTTGTTAAAAATGAAGATGAGTTTTTCTTGCGCTATTTTTGTACATATGACTCTTGTTTTTTGTATGGCGGTTTTTTGCTTTTGACATTGTAATATATAAACATATTTATAAAAAAATGAAAACTAAGACAATTACAAGTAGTATCTGTTCTTAAATATACTTTTAACTATTTGATAATGTACGTTCAATCACCCTGTTGTAACTACTGGTGCTCAAACTCGTGACCTCTAGAAACAACAATTGTTCCTTTAACCACTAAGACAAGTTAGTTAGTGCACAAAAAAAAGAATTAAATTACATTTTTTTAATATATATATATAGAGAGAGGGGGGATTAATATCCTATACACTAGCGGGTATAGGGAGTTAGTTTAGGGTATAGGGTTTAGGGGTTTAGGTGTAGAGGTTTAGAATTTAGGGATAGTTGTTTCAATTTAAGGTTTAGGGTTATAATTTAGTGTTCATAAGGTTTAGGGTTTAGTTTTTAGGGTAATATGGTAAGGATTTAGGTTTTAACCTATAAACCCTAAATTATAACCATAAACCTTAAATTGAAACAACTACCCTAAATTCTAGCCTTCTATACCTAAACCCATAAACCCTATACCCTAAACTAACTCCCTATACCCTAAAACTAAGACGCTTGTGGAAACTTTTAGTTTTCACCACCTATATATATATTTGAATAAATTCATACTATAATTTTAAAGGTTAAAAGGTCTAAAACGTGCTTCCCAAAAAGGTTAAAATATAAATAGAGTTCTTGTTAAAAAAGTGCACCTAATTGAGCCCTTATGAATTATGATCCACAACATACTCAATCGGCTAATGGAAAGGGGCTAGTTGAGCCCATATAATCGGTGTCTTAGAAACTCAACTAGGAAGGCAGGGTTGGGCCAAGATGCCCACAACTTGAAAGGTCGAGAGAGAATAAAAAAATTATTTTTTATTTTAAGTCAAAATATTTCATCTATGGATGAAAATTATTAGTTAACTAACGATAAACAGCTTGAAATGAATTGACAGAATGTCTTCAGCAGAAAAAATAATTTTATATAATTTTATAAAATTATTTTTAACTGATGTGACATTATTTTAAGTCAACACCTTTGTCTATATGACAGTACCATATCAGTATGTACAATCATGTAAGTTTACCACGTCATTTCAAACAATTTATCATTAGTTGACTAACAATTTTCATCTACAAATAGATTATTTTTAATACAAAAAAAATGTTAATGATTAAATCACTTAAAAAATATATGAGCTTAAATGATTATTTAGTAAAAAACTATCACGGTACCTTCGATTTGTAAAATCAACAGGTATAGCCGTCTAGGTGAATAATATTTGGTTAAATGAATGACAATTTAACTATGAAAAAGTTTTAATTAAATCATCGATCTATTATTTTTATCAATTAGGTCACTTAATATTTAAATGATATAATTGTAACGTAGGCGGTTAAAACATAAAGATGACGTGTAAATTAAAATTATAGGTACACACCTATATAAAGTAATAAAGATTACGGATAGAAATTCTCTGCCCTTTTCGGTGCCCCTACTTATGCTCCCACACTTAAAATTAACTTTAGAGTTTAAGGTTAGGGTTTATAAAATTTAGGATAGTGTGTAGAGTTTAGGATTTAAAATTCATAGTTAAGGCTTGGAATTTAATTTTTCAGTATTTTTTAATGTTGGAGCATATATAGGAGCACCGAAAAGGAACATATGATTTTTATTCAAAGATTACAAGGGTTATAGGATTTTCTAACTAAATATTTTACGTTATTATATTTGTAGGATGAAAATTCTCTACCCCTCTTTGGTGCTCTTACTTATGCCTCACGCTCAAATTTAAGTTTAGAGTTTTAGGTTAGGGTTTATGGTTAGAGTTTGGAGAATTTAGGGTAAGATGTATTTTTTAAGGTATAAAGTGTAGGGTTTAGGAATTAGAATTTAGGGTTAGGATTTGAAATTTAATTTGATAGTATTGGAACATAAATAAAAGCTCCGAAAAGAGGCCGAAGATTTTTATCCTATTTCTAATATCTTGAACATAAAACCTTAGTTTAACTAAAACAATCTCGTATCAATCCATGTAAATGTTTTTAATATAAATTATTAAAAAAAACAAAGTGATAAGTATAAACAGTATGTTCTATTCAAAAAGTATAAACAATACGTTTAATGAATATGAGTAATTTACGAAAGTAAGATCCAAGATCCGATGGCCAATAATCCAGCAAGGATCCAACGTGAAGCCGAGTATGGTATTTCACCGTCATTAGTTTCCCTGTCCTCCGTAGTGGTGGTTGGCGTGGTGGCCGTGGGACCATTATAGTTAGGATTACCACCGTACAACGACTGAATCCCTTGTATATCATCATCTCCCAGCTCCACTTTCCTCGTTCTCGACGTGACCGTCGGGTACATAATCGCATCTTCCACCGACGAATGCCCCAGCCCCAACAAATGCCCGATCTCATGCACCGCCACCGTCTCCAAATCCACAGCCGACGGCAGAGCCGACCTCGTTACGTCGCCGGAAACGACCCAGTTCTCGTCCGCGTCCAAATGGAACCTCCCGCTCGGTGGAGAAAAAGCGTGAGCCAACGTCCCTAGAACCCCATCGAACGGCTCTCCGTCTCCGTGGTCTCCGCTGTAAAAACCGATCGTGAGATCGGAAGTCGAGTACGAATCCGTTTCCGTGAAAGTCAGCGGCGTAACGGCGGACCATTTCTGGAACGCGCTGGCGAAAACGGCCTTCACCTCGTCTGTTAATTCGTTCCCGGGTAAGAAAGCGTACGTTAAGTCCCGCCTGTAAACAGGCCAACGCGGCGTTCCGGGGAAGAAAGTGTAATGACCCGTCGTGTGCAGCAAGTGTCCGACGGTTTGGAAAGATGACGATTTACCGGAGTTCATGGAAGAACTTCCATTAACAATATCGGCGTTACCACATCTGGGCCGCACGATCTGTTCAAGAGTCCGATCATCGAGTTGACCGGTAACGTTGAGGTTGAAATTCCGCTGGTATGTTTTCAAAGCCTTTTCTAGCTCCTCGTCGAAATCGTCACTAAAATTCGACGACGAAGAGTCGGGAAAGTAACCGAAGTTGCTAAAGTAGCGTTTGAGCTTAGACAAACCATCTCGTGTCTCCCCGGAGTGGCAGCCGGAGAAGTTGGTGAAGGCGTCCCATGCGGCGAAAGAGGTGGCGTTCGGGAGCTTTTGCCACGGCGGAATAGCGCCTGTTATGTTGGGGAAGAAGAAACTAGCCGAGACTGAAGCAGAAGAGAGTGAAATCAACAGGGTAAGCACAAAAACTCGATCTTCCATCTTCTTGAATGTGTTTAGTTTCTGGGTTTGTGCGGTTGAATTGAACAAAAGAATGTAAATGAAGCAAATTTAATGGCGGTAGAAATAGATAAAGAAGACGAAGTCGAAGTCTTGTTTCTGGAACTGAAAGGCTGCGTTGAATGTCAAAGGATAATAATTTACTTAATTTGTTTTTTTGGTTAGTCAAACATTACTTATTCAGGAGATTATACGTTAAGATTTTAAATAAGAGCCACGTCTCATTTCATTTCTTCTTCCCTACACGTTTCCGCCACCACCCTAAGTCCTTGGCTATTAATTAATATAAATATTCGATTCATTGATCTATTAATCCATATAGTTGTGAAGATGTACGATAGGAGACTACTTGCTCAACCTAATTTTCTTAGTTAACAACTCGACATTCGAACGGTTCATAATTAGAGTTTAAGATTTAAGGTATCTAAATAGGATATCCGACAATTTTGAAGTTCCGTTCATGAATTTTTGTTGATATTATTTTTTTAACCCTTTAACAATACACATACACATTTTAAACAGAATGATTAAACCCGAGTTTTTACGATGAATTTATTTTCAAAGTTTGCCCAATGCATGATCGCCTTAATTAAACAATCCAGCTATCATTTTTTTCTCTTTTGGTTAAATATGCTTTAAATTTTTATACTCTTCGTACATTTAGAATTTAGTTTTTTTTTTACTTTTTTGGATTAAAAATCTAAATCCAATTATTAACACCATTGAAATTAAATTCTTTAAATTCATGTTCATAATGACGTCATTTTTTCTAACAATATTAACAATTGAAATTAATTTTTTAATCTAAAAAGTAAATAAATGAAATATTTGAGAATAAAAATAGAAGGACTAAATTCCAAATGTTTTAAACACTCACTTTCTCTAGGAAAAGTTGAACAATTTATCACCTAAAAACTGCAATAAATTTCATTTAAAAAAAGTCAAAAACTTCAATTTTAATTTTATTATATTCTCACAATACAAGACCAATATGAATTATTGGTTGCATTCTAGATACAGAAGCCAGAAATTTCATTCTAAGAGGACAAGTGGATTATAGTTTTTTTAAGGAGTATAATAGTTTTATAATCTTATAATATTCAAAGGACTAAAAGATTATTTTACGAACGAATTATTTAGAGATTAATTACTCTTAGCTTGTCTAATAAAACTAGGCAATGGAAAACCCTAATGACCCTAGCGCAAAACGCCCTACTGCAATCGCTGCTGATCGCACGGTGAAGAAGGCCCGCTGCGATGACGACAAGCCACCCGACACTGGCCAGCCGGTTGCCGACGAGGAACAGCCTCCGACGGCAATGGAAGGGATCCAATCCTCGGTCCAGAACCAATCCTCGCCAATTATTCCGCCAACTGCTTCGCCTGTAAACCCTACTCCTATATCCCCGGCCCCTCCTTCATATAAGGATTCACTCATCGGAAACCAATCACTGCCTACTCCTACTGAAAACGATTTCCTTGATGAAGATGATCTCGAGATAATCGAAGGCGACGTTACTCGCTCCACGGTTGATGGCGTGATCGCGATCGATTTCTCTGACAGAATTCAAAATCTGGCTGCTAAAAGTTTGTATCACACTGTGGTAGTGAAACTGCTTGGTCGGAAAATTGGTTACACCACCCTCCGTAATCGTCTGTATGACCTTTGGAAGCCGAAGCAATCTTTCCGCCTTATGGACATTGAAAACGACTACTTCCTAGTCTCCTTTAGAACTAATGCTGACTATCTTGAAGCAATTGCGGGTGGTCCTTAGACGATCTTTGGACATTATCTTACAGTTGAGCCTTGGTCCATTGATTTTTCAACGTCGAACCCGCATCCCAATCGAATTGTGGCTTGGATTCGCTTGCCCGGATTGCCAGTCCTTCTATACAAGCCTAGCATCATCTCTGAAATCGGAAAAAGTATTGGAAAGGTTGTGAAACTTGATTATCAAACTGAGCATGGTTGTCGTGGCCGTTTCGCGAGAATGGCGGTTGCGCTTGATCTTGGGAAGCCTCTCGTTTCTAAATTGCTCATTAATGGCCGCTTACAACTAGTTGAGTATGAGTCCTTGCCGACGATATGTTTTGAATGCGGCAAATACGGCCATGTGCAGGATATTTGCCCGTTGGTGCACAACCCAATTGGAGAGATGAACTGTGAACCAGCTGCTCCACTGCCCCCCTTGCCATCACCTACATCGTCCTCTTTTGGACCTTGGATGAAGGTTGAGCGTCGCCCCCGTCGGGCTCTACGCAAAGACTCGACTAACAATGCCAACCAACCTGCAACTCTGGAAACAGGTTCCCATTTCAATCCAATCTTTGAGGAAGACTCCTTGCCGAATGTTGTTTCCGAGGACATTCCCGCAGACCACATCTCTGACAATATGATTGCCCAAGAATCCCTCCCAATTCCGCCTGTTTCTCCGCCAGCTACCTCTCCCTCGGGGCCATCCGCCTTAGACGCGAGTCGCGCGAAAGGCAAAGCTGCAGCTGATCCTCGCCTCTCCAAGACTCGTGCTCCTGTGATTGTCAAGAAATCTCTGAAAGTGCAGCAATCTACCGCTCCTGCCTCCTCTAAGCTGAATGCTACATTAGCACGGTCTTCTCCCGGTTCCTCCCGCCCCTTGTCGTCCGCCCGTGTTCCACCTAAGTTTGATAAAACGAAGCACACATCCACTGTGATCAGTGAGAATGCTGACCCCAACATACATGTTCAACAAAATCAGCAAGCACCTCCCACTCCTCGACAACGGAAGCCGCCTGACTCCTTGCCTCTCAAACAGCATATTGAGCAGGCTCCGCTGGTATCCACTCCTATGAAGAGCGCTGTTTCAAGCGTACAGCAGGTTAGTCCATCTTTGTCAGTTGCTAATGCTCCGCCCTCGATAGCTGCCAATGTGTCGTCTTCTGCCCCTGCGGCCTCATCGCAGATTTGAGTTACCATCCTCTCTACTTTTTTTCTTAATGAATATTAAAGCTCTATGTTGGAACGTCCAAGGCTGTGGACACCCTAAGTTTTTGACAGCCGCTAAAAAGTATCTTCGGGACAGTCGCCCTGATTTTCTTGGCATAGTTGAGCCGCGTATTAGTGGGTCACGTGCTGACTCGGTTATCAGTTCTCTAGGTTTCGCTTATTCTCATCGGATTGAATCTTTGGGTTTCTCAGGAGGAATATGGCTATGTTGGCATCACTCGGTTCGTGTTACCGTCCTCGCACATCACTTCCAATTTCTTCACTGTGAAATTACTAGTCTTCACTCTGGGCACTCTTTTTTGGTTACTATTGTTTATGCTAACCCCAGCTCTACTAAGAGAAAGTCTCTCTGGCCACATCTTACGAATTTGGCTTTATCGATCTCTAAACCATGGCTCCTTATGGGCGATTTTAATGCCACCCTAGATGCTTCGGAAAGAAAGGGTGGTAAAGGTTCTACTCCTGCTAGCCGAGATTTTCAAGACTTTATCTTCAACAGTGGCCTTCGAGATTTGGGATTTCAGGGGCCGAAATTTACTTGGTCGCGTGGGATGACCTATGCACGCTTAGATCGTATGCTTTGTAATGATCTTTGGGATGAACATTTTCCCGAAACATGCGTGACTCATTTATTCCGCATGAGATCGGACCATAGACCCCTTCTTCTCCATGTTGGCTATGCTCGCCATGCACCTAGACCGCGACATTTCCGTTATTTCACTGGATGGCAGCGACATGATGATTTTGATCGCATGGTTGCGGATAATTGGCAGTCTTCCGCTTCGTTGTCCAGCACCATTCGTCATTTTACAGCAGCTGCGGATGTCTGGAACACCACTTTTTTTTGGATACATTGGTGCCAAAAAAAGATCCATCATGGCACGATTACGAGGTGCTCAGAAGGCTCTTGAGAGAAAACGTTCTGGTTTTCTTATTTCTCTTGAGCATGATTTGCGTCTCGAGCTTGAATCCATTCTAGATCAAGAAGAGCTTCTCTGGCAACAAAAGTCACGATCAGAATGGATTAACTCTGGGGATCGGAACACAGCTTATTTCCACCGTATAGCATCTCAACGTAAAGCTCGTAATAAGATTCGTGTTGTGCAACTTCCTAATGGCAGCTGGTGCGACAATGAGTCTGTTCTTTGCAACGAAGCTGCAAAATTCTTCCGTGCACTCTACACGACTGGACCTACGCCTATAGGCAATTATGGCATTACTGGTATGTTTCCCGCTGTTGATTCTCTTGTTATGGAAACTCTGTGCGCCATCCCACCAAATCAAGAAATTCATGAGGCCTTACAAGCAATGGCCCCTCTCAAGGCACCCGGTCTTGATGGTTTACACGCTGAATTTTTTCAAAAGCAGTGGCATATAGTTGAAACCGATGTCTGCCGCTCCATTCAAAGTATCTTCCAGGGTGGTACTCTTGAACCATCCTTGAATCGCACTGCTCTTATTCTTATTCCTAAGAAGGATGTTCCCTAATCCTTCGCGGATTTTAGGCCGATAGGACTATGTTCGGTCATATACAAATTGCTCACCAAGATCATTGTTCGCCGGTTGAAGTCGGTGATGCCGCTACTCATACATCCGACGCAAACTGGGTTTATCTCTGGAAGATCAATCAACGATAATTTCATCTTGAATCAAGAGATTATTCACTCAATGCACGGGAAGAAAACTAAACAAGGTTGGATGGCCCTCAAAATTGATCTCGAAAAGGCCTTTGATAAAGTGCGATGGGATTTTCTTCGCTCTACTCTATTTGACGCAAGTTTTCCCATAGACCTTATTCGTATTATTATGCATTGTGTGACATCCGCTACAATGCAAGTGCAATGGAATGGAGTCCCTTCGGAGACCTTTACTCCGGAGTGTGGGGTTCGCCAAGGTGACCCGCTCTCGCCCTACCTATTTGTCCTCACCATGGAAAAATTAGGACAAGCCATCCGTCGTTCTGTTGATATCGGTTCTTGGCAGCCTTTTAAGATGATCCGTAATGGCACACCTCTGTCACATTTGTTCTTCGCTGACGATCTAATTCTCTACGCGAAGGCTGATCGTTTGCAAGCACATAATATAGCGAGCATTCTTCGAGAGTTTGGGAGATATTCGGGGCACAAAGTTAATGCTCGTAAGTCACAGATTTATTTTTCCCCAAATACTGATCCATGTATCCAGGATGAGATTTGTGAGATTCTAGGCTATCAGAAAACTTTGTCGCTTGGCACGTACTTAGGTGTTCCGGTTCAACATGAACGGGTACGTCTTTCTGATTACAACTTTATTATTGACCGTATCCGATCGAAGCTTAATGGCTAGGCATCCCGTTACCTTTCTCTTGCGGGACGAATTACCCTTGCCAAGTCTGTATTATGCGTCATCCCATCCTATTTCATGCAAACAGCGAAACTTCCTGTGGGAGTTTGTGAAAAGATTGACAAACTGATTCGCGGCTTTGTTTGGGGCTCTTCCCGCGCATCGCGTCCCATCTCTCTTGTAAATTGGGAGGCAATCACCCGCCCTATATGTTTCGGAGGCCTTGGAATTGCACGTTCGTTTGAACGAAACTTGGCGCACATGTCCAAGCTTGCGTGGTATTTGGTTAGCCGACCTAATGACTTGTGGGTTCGTGCTCTTCGTGAAAAATATCGAATTATCTCATTGTGTCCTCTTTCTATAGCTCGACCCAATTGCTCACCTCTTTGGCGTTGGATCGCTAATGTATGGGATTCAATTCGTGGGAATATCCATTGGCTTATAGGTGACGGCAATTCTACTGATGTTTTGAATGATATTTGGGTGCCAACACTAGGGCCTTTGAGAGATTGGCGTCGTGCCTCCTCAACAGCCCCCCTTGCGTTGAACTTTTCTGATTTGGTGATCGGCAACAACCAATGGGACGTTGAGCGTATCGCATCCCTGTTTTTGCCGGAAGCAATGTCGCACATTTTGGGCATTTTACCGCCACATGCTGATGCAGAATGCGACATGGCCGCGTGGTCCTTATCACCTAACGGGGAATTCACCCTTAGCTCGGCGTACAAAACTTTTGTTGAAGCGAATTGGGGTGTTACGGATAAAGCTTGGTCAACGGTTTGGTCCTTGCCGATACCTCAACGCATCCGGGCTTTCTTATGGCTTGTACTTCATTCACGCCTTCTTACCAATGAAGAGAGATTGCGTCGAGGCTTGACTTTGGACTCCTCTTGTCCCTGTTGTGGTGTTGCGTCTGAGACAATTCTGCACATCTTGCGTGATTGCTCAGCCACGCGGGCTTTTTGGACGTCAATTGTCTCGACGGAAAACCAAGATACTTTCTTCGCCTTGCCTCTTCTTGATTGGGTTATCGCAAATATCTCCACTTCTACGAGCATTGGTAATGTGTCTGCTCCCTGACGTTTATTCTTTGCTTCTTTTGTTTGGCAAATATGGAAACGGCGTAATGAATTTTTATTTGCGGATTCGTGTTTGCCATTGGGTGATGTCTTTCGAATAAGCCTTGTATGGGCAATGCATTTTGGAGGGCAGGATTGCATCTTTCTCCCTTCGCACGCTTCTGCTGCTGCGAGTATCGCATGGCAGCCTCCTCCTCTTGGCTGGTTGTGCTTGAACACCGATGCGGCAGTCTCGCGCGCAACAAATGCAGGGAATATTGGTGGCGTGATTCGCAATTCCAAGAGAGTTTGGGTGGTCGGATATTCCAAGCAAGTTGGCTCGGTGTCTCCTCTCCAAGCTGAACTTTGGAGCATTCTCGTTGGCATGCAAGTCGCCTGGTCCATCGGCGCTGAACGACTCCAGCTTCAATCAGATTGCAAGCAAGCTGTCAATCTTGCACTCTCCGCCTCCGTATCTCGTACCTCCTTTCTTGTTAATGCTATTCACAAGTTGCGCAATAGAGCTTGGTACGTCGATTTCACTTGGATACCCCGGGAATGTAACCACGTTGCCGACGCCCTGTCGAAGCTCACTGCTCCTACGGCCTACCAGCTACATCTTCACTCGCAGCCTCCGGCGTCTGTTTTGCCCTTGCTTGAGCGCGATATCAATGGTCCCCCTTATGCTCGTGGTGATCGATATTAGTCCCTTTGTTTAGGACTCTCTTAATTAAAAAAAAAAAGATTATTTTACGAAACTAAGAGAGACGCTACCTAACCTTTGGTTGCAAAATGAAAGTGACATTCGTTTTAATATTTTGTTTTTCTGAAAATTAAAAAACAAATATATTAATTAGCAAAAATATTTTATATACCCGCAGTAAAAAAATTATTGTTTATGAACGGTTTTAATTTAAGATTTAGAGGTTTAGTTTAAGGTCTAGAAGTTTAGATTTTAGGGTTTAAGATATATATGTTAGGGTTTAGGATTTAGGTTTATTGTTAGAGATTTAGAATTTATATTTGTTTTGTTTGACAATTAGCAGATAGCTGATAGCGCATTACATTAGCTGATAGCTGATTGCATTAGCTGATTTGACTAGCAGATTGTATTAGATGTTTATACAAAAGTGTTTGGTAAAATTAATTGATAACTGATAGTTGTTTGATTATTTAAACAAGCAAAATGACATATAATGACATGATCATATTCGATACTTGTTTGAATAGTTTATTAGTTATCAATATTTTGTATCTATTAATATTAATTATGTTATGAAAATATTTTTTTAATATAAAATTACTAAGCATATTTGAAAGATCTATATATTCATTTATTATTTATATAATTATTTTTAATCTAATTTAATTAATTATTAAATTTAAATGCAATATAAATATGTGAGAATAAAAAAATATTAGTTTACAAATGTCCTCTATGTAAATACATGTGGCGAAGAATTAAAATAGAAAATGTTAAATTTAGGTTATCTGAAGATTTTTTTACAATTGTTAAGGTTAAAAAAAGTCTTTATAGCCTTATGTCAAAACTTCTAATCCCAAAAAGTTCATACTAGCCGCTATTTCAAAATTTGAGGTTTCGCCTCAATCTTCCATTCCAATCAGCTATTCACCAAATATTCAAATTAGCATATCTGACTAGTCAAACATCTAATTTTGACTAAAACCACTATTTACCAAACAAGGCCATTATAAAATTAAAATATACATGTTTGTGTAAAAAAATGTCCATCATATATCAATCTCATTATATATATATATATATATATATATATATATATATATATATATATAGGGTTAGGATCAACTTACACTGTGTAAAACTCTCTAAGTTTTACACCTTTTTTGGATCGTTGGATGGAGGAAATGGATGGTTGAGATTAACTCCGTGTTTTTAATTCCCAAGTGATAATCTTCACATATTTTAATGTTAATCTCATCCATCCGTTTCACTCATCCAACGATCCAAAAAAGGTGTAAAACTTAAAGAGTTTTACACAGTGTAAGTTGATCCTATCCCATATATATATATATATATATATTAAGATAAAGAAAAAGATAACAGTTTGTTCAAGATCAAACATAAAGTCTAATATTAACCTAAATATTTTTGAATAAATATTAACCTAAATTTTAATTCAACAAAGTTTTATATTATTGTATTATAATTTATAGAATAAATATTAACCTAAATTTTAATTCAACAAAGTTTTATATTATTGTATTATAATTTATAGCTTAATTGATATTAGAACTATTTTTAATAAAAGAAAAATAAATATGTATAATTGGGCATGGTACGGCATACCAAAATCATGTATGCGTTAGTGGGTCAACCACATGATTTTATATAAGTTGTGAAATTGTTGTTAACCTATAATGTACCTAGGGGTGTGGTCAATTATCCTTATCAATCAAGTTGGTCCTTTAATCCAAAATTCAGATAGTGACGCTTTTAGAAATTAGGTTTTGGAAATTGATTCTTATTTCACAATGTCAAGAGATAAGTCGTTTTATTTCATTTTCATGAAAATAAATTCCCAAATACAAACATCATCAAAGTGATATTTTTAATAAAGAAATTGACCAACTTATATGCATTGTTTGTGTTCTGTTTAATGAGTCCGGTTTTATCTTTCTAGAATACCCCTTTAAAAAATTGCAGAATCAAACTATACATTATTTTAATTTTTTTTTATAAAATACGAGATTTAAATCGTAATACGTTACTCTAAAATATCATTTACCTAATAAGATGTTGATGTGTAATGAAAGATTTGAAATTTTAAATATAGTAATAATGTGTCTGGTCTAATTGATTGAATATTTTTTTTGAATAAAAGTGGCTAGTCTAAGAATATTTAAAATTATAATAAGAGTTTACAATTATTATCGTAGACAAAATATATAATTTGGACATTTTTCTATAACATATAACATTGACCCTAACCACTTTAGATTGTACAAGGACCACACATAGAAAATGTAAAAAATTCAACCAATAGACTCAAACGAAAATAGATATGAACAAATCTGACTGCATCGACAAACGAACCACAAAAGAAAATTAAGCTATTGAAAGACTACCGAGAACCGCAAATCAGAGCCAAGCGTCATGAAAAACTATCCACGGACGCAAACCGCATATCCAAATTTAATCCGAGGGTTCAGAACATAAAAGATCATCAGGATTACAAATAAACCACATCTTGATTAGTCGTGGCGCCGTCAAGTTCAACACTGAGAAAACGTAAAATAAAAGGCACAGCCAAACGACCGAAAAAAAAACGAAAAACGTGTTAAAAAATAGAGAAAAACATGCCACAAAAACAAAAACAAAAAACGTATCACAAAGGTAAATTTATTTTTATTAAAAATTAAAAAAATTAACGGTCAACTACCAACATTAAACCGATACCACTGCGGATTAAACAAAGTTAAAGAGGAAAGAATTGCGTTCTATATTTCTACAGAGAAAACAAGGGGTTGCCGCGCTTAGGGTTTACTGATCGAATAATTTCTTTTATATTAAGGTTTAAATTGATTATGAAATTACGATTTAAGTGCATGATTCAATCGATAATTTAAGTTTCCAACTTGAAAAATATAATCCGAAAGTTTATTGTTCGTTTGAACTTTTTTATATCGTTTTGATTTAATTAATTGGAGAAATTATTAGGTATATAATGTCAAAAAATGTCCTTAATGTTTGACTGAATAGTTATTTAGACTTTTTTTTTTAAAATAATTTAACGCTCAACGTTTTATTTTGGGTCAAATTGACCTCTCTACAGATGAAAATAGTTAGTCAACTAAAGGTAAATGACTTAAAATGACGTGACAAACCTACATGACAGTGCACGCCGCGATAGCAGCGTCATATAGACAAATGTGTTACTTTACAAAATGACACTTTAGTTAAAAAATAATTTTATAAAATTCTATAAAATATAAAATATTTTTTCTTTTGACTTGTCATTCTGTCAAGTCATTTCAAGTTGTTTATCATCAGTTGACTAATAATTTTCATTCACAGAAGAGCTATTTTGACCTAAAATGAAGCGTTAAGGGCTAAATTGTTTATAAAAAAAAGAAAACTAAAGTGACTATTCAATTAAGCATTACAAACATTATTTTTGACATTATGCTAAATTGTTAGTATCACGTCAATTACAATCTCGTCTAATTATATAGTTCTCGTAAGATCATTTTTACATGACATATTTTATTGATACATATTGTGTTTTAGTTTACGGTTTTCAGCTAAGGTAGTAGATATAGGTGCTTGTTCGAAGGTCGAACCACTATAAATTTATCGTTCATATATTTTTGGCTTTCACAAATTAATCACCCAAAAATTCAACTTCTCCGCCACTTGGCTAACTAAACCTGTTGAAGGAAATCAAGTCTATCAAGCCTAACAGGTAAAATACTTAAATCATCACTCAACTTTTCTTTGTGACTTATTTTGGTCACTAAACTTTCAAAACGATCAATTTATTCACTGAACTTTATTTTTTGACCTATTTTGATCACTTTAGATTATTTTATTAATAATTTGGAATGACTTGATATATTTTATTATTTTTAAATATAAAAAATAATTTAAAATAAAAACAAAATATATCTTAATATTATTAAATAAAAAGTAATTTAAAATAAAACCCCAAACACTCAAATCACTAAATCACTTTCACCTTCACCGAAATCATCTACCCACTCGTCGTTGTCGGTGTCGGCGTCACCCACCCATTCATCAGTGTCACCTTCTCCGGCGTCACCCAACCATTCGCCGACGTAGAACTTACCGACATTTACCTGTCCAACGCTAAGAAATAAAACTCGATGCTCAAACTGGCATCGGCGATGGCGAGGAATTGAAGAGGAAGACGGAGGGAATGGACGAAAATGAAGAGGCTTTGCTAGGGTTTATGAAAGATTTGGGTGGACAGTGGTGTAGTAGGAGAAGAAAGAGGAAGATTGTTGATGTTAGTATCTTCAGCGACATCTTGCCGGTAGACTGGAAGCTTTTGTTGGGGTTAAAGAAGAAGGAAGGTCGCGCTTCAGTATATTGTCGGAGATATATCAGGTGATACATTGCTCATTTCTTGCCGGAAACTTTATAGTTTTACTGCAACTGCTAACGAAACAAATCAGAACTTTGCATCATATTTCTTATTTTGGTTGGGTTATATTTTAGCTGATCAAAGACGCTTGATATTATTTTTTTACATTTCTGTTGTCTATCAAATACATTGTCATAATAATATTTCTTCGTTGGGAACTTTGCACCATATTTCTTCCTTAGCGATGGACAGGTAAACGCCGGTAAGGGTGACATCGACAAATTGTTGGGTGACGCCGGCAAACATGACACCGATAAATGGGTGGAACACCGACGCCGGTGAGTGGGTGGATGATTTCGGTGAGAGTGAAAATGGTTTAAGGATTTAAGTGTTTGGAGGTTTTATTTTAAATTATTTTTATATTTAATAATAATAAAATATGCCAAGTCATACTAAAATATTAATAAAATAATTTAGAGTAATCAAAATAGGTCAAAAAAATAAAATATGCAAAGATGACACCGATAAATGCGTCATTGCTTGAGATCCAAGACAAGGGGCTTCGAGTATGTGGAGTTAACTCTTGGAGGTGTGTGTAAAACTCAATTATTTTTACATATTTTTTAAACTGTTGGATGATAGTAATAAATGGCTAAGATTATTTTCAAGTGATAATATTCACATTTTCTATTGTTAATCTCATTCATCCATTTACCTTCATTCAATAGTCCAAAAAATGTGTAAAACTTTTAAGTTTTACACAGTGTAAGAGTATCCTACCTCTCTCTACATATAGGGATAGGATCCAGTTACATAGTGTAAAAGTTTTTAAGTTTTACACATTTTTTAGATTGTTGGATGGGTCAAACGGAGACAGAGATTAATAGTAGAATATGCAAAGATTATCACTTGAAAAAAATAATGAATTAATCTCAGACATACATTTCCACCGTCCAATGATCTAAAAATTGTGTAAAACTTAAAATCTTTTACACTGTGTAAGTGAATCTTAATTCATATATATAAATTGGTGAGCAAAACTCAACTAAAAAATTGAATTTTTTGACTCGTCTCGATGCGAAAAAACCCAATTCATCTTGAAAACATTTCAAATAAAGTTTGAGATATAAAATGAAAAAGTTGAATAACTTGAAATTTTTAGTAATTAGTGGATCAATTTTTCATGTTCGAGCGAGACCCTAAATTTTGCCTTATGTGTATTGTATAGGTTATAGAAAGATGTTTAAGTTAGAACTAATTAGTATCATAATATTGTAAATGTTTACAATTAAATTTGAATGAAACTCGAACAATTCGATTTGACTAGAATTTTTTTTTAAAATAAAATTTAATTCATGAGATAAGACTCGTCAACTTGACTATACCTCAAAATTTTTGTACTCAACTCGATCGAATTCTCATCTGTATGTATAGTGAGGTGGGATCATTTTGGGTCAAATCGTTTGCTAATTTGTATAGTAGTTTTCGACATAGGGTAACTTCTCTGCATATCAAGTTAGGAGATTTTCACAATATCATGATCAGCATATTAAGCATTGTACTTGGTATCGTGTTTTGAACATACATTTGATAATTCAGCTCAAATTGATTCCATTCAAATCATTATTTAATATTTTAAAAATATATTTTTATTTAAATCTATATATAAAGGATGAGTCTGGAATGAGCGACGCACACTGCTAAACACCACTAATGCAATACACCATTGAACATTATTGATTTTTAATGACTTTTAAATTATTATTAAAAAATTTAAAGGCTCTACATGTAATTTATCATATTTCAAAATAAAATTAGAAAAAATTGTTTCATGAATCATTCTCACCACATTATCTATAGTCCTACCCAATTAAATAAAATCACATCATCTTTATTTTCCACATAATATTTCTTATAAATTAAAATTTACAAATCATCGTCTTCTTCCTCATACCTCATATTAATTTTAAAATAATTATTTTATTTTTGTCTCTTTTGATTCGTAGGTTAAGTTTTTGGGGTGTTTTTTTTTATTTTAAGAATTTTATTTATTGACATATTAGAATTAATATATGAAGTATGAGGAGAAGATGATAATTTGTAAATTTTTATTTATAAAAAAATATGCGACAAATAAAGATGATGCGATTTTATTTAATAGGGGGACCACATATGATGTGGTGAAAATGGTTCATGAAATAATTTCTTTCAATTTTATTTTAAAATGTGATTAATTGCTTGTAGAACTTTTGAGATTTTTAATAATCATTTAAAAGTCATTAAAAATTAATAATGTTCAACGATGTATTGCATTAATAGTGTTCAACGGTATGTGTTACCCGTTTTAAAATTTTTCATATATAAATATACTTTTTAATAAATAAATACTGATTCCAGCTTGACTAGTGCCGTTTATGAACAATTCTATTTGGCATAAGTTTTCTCAAAAAAAAGAAAAAAACTATTTGGCATAAGAAGAGAAGCAAAGAAGACAATGTGCGGTGTGGAGAAACATAATGAAAGATTGATTGACAATACTTAGTCAACTCCTTGCATGATTGTTACGCTTATCATATATACCGGTCAAACCCTTGATTCTCGAAGCTGAATTAATCATATATAGCTGCTTGTGTTAGGCCGTTTTGGTGTCTTATTTATGGGTAGTTCTAGCATGCGGCCGCCTAATATAAGGCTAATATACGGCGTTACCGGAAATATCATAAAAGTATATCGGAAACATCATAAAGGTATACCGGAAACATCATAAGGTATACCGGAAACATGGATACTTTCGAAAAAGTATGGATACTTTCGAAATCAACATATCCAAAAGTATGGATACTTTCGAAATCAACATATCCGGTATACCTTATGATGTTTCCGGTATACCTTTATGATGTTTCCGGTAACGCCGTATATTAGCCTTATATTAGGCGGCTGCATGCTAGAAAACTCCCTTATTATGTTCGACACTGAAAAATTAAGCTAAGAGTTTATGGTTAAAATTTAGGATTAGAGTTTAAGAAATGAGGGATGGTGTATATTTTTAAGATTTAGGGTTTAAAGTAAGATTTAGATTTTAGAATTAAAACTTATAATTTATTTTTTAATGGGCATGAAAAGTGGTATCAAAAAGGGTATTAGATTTTTGTTCCCCACTGCGTGGGGATAGCTTATGAATTTTAACACCCAATAGACATGGGTGTACAAAGACGAATACAAAATTTTATGTTAGGGATGTAAACTTTTATATTTAGTAAAATTATATGTAAAAATTTCAATGGCTTTAACTAACATATGCCGTTAAGGTGTATTTAATAACATTAATTAAGAAGAAAGTTATATTGTTGCATTTAATGAGAAACGTTTAATAAGAATTTCATTTAAGAGAATTTTTTGATTATTTAACTCATTTAATAGTATTAGTTCTCGAGTTGTTTAAGGATTTAGGATTTTATTTATGGTTTAAGATTTTTGTTTATGATTTTAGGGTTTATGATTCATGTTTTAGGTTTTAGGGTATGTGGTTTAAGTGTTTTAGGATTTATAGTTTTTGTTTAAGGTTTTAATGTTATGATTTTAGAGTTTTAGAGATTACATGAGTTGAATAATCAAACAATTATTTTAAATGATATTCTTATTAAAAGTTTATATTAAATGCAACAATAGAATCTTCTACTTCCGTTCAAAAAAATAAAATCTTTTACTTAAAAATTAAATACACCTTACCATATGTCTCAGGACATAGATTAGACAAAAGTAATTTTAAATAATGTAAAATTAGATCATCCATATAAAAAAAACTTATAAATTATATGTTAATTTAAATTTTCAAATGAGGTACATCTCTATCCATGCATATGCTGCTATGCATGTTGAACCAATCACTAGCAGCGACTCCGTCTGCATGAGAGTTTATGAATAAATGCGTTTATAGCAGCTCGCCCCATTAATTTACAGCCGCCCCGGAGCCCGCGTTTGAAAATTTCCCGAAAATGTCAGCCCTATCAATCTCCTCATTCAAACCTGGGAAGTGGGAATCTATGTTTCCCTATAAATATCAGCTTTCACAGTCCCAATGTTCAAAACACAACAACCTAAACTACAACAAATCACAATGTCTTCTTCAAGAATCGCCGCCTTTGTTTATCTCTTTGCCGCCATTGCTTTCCTTCTCCAAACAGCTTCCGGAGCCGACCCTCTCCTCCATATTTGCTCAGACTCCGGGAATTTCTCTGCCTACCATCCTTATGAAACCAACTTAAGGCTCCTCACCGCCCATCTCTCCATTCAGGCTCCTCCCTCGGGCTTCGGCCTCGCTTCCGTCGGACAAAACCCGAACCGAGCGCATGGCCTCGCACTTTGCAGAGGCGATGTGTCGATCCAGGATTGTAAAACCTGTGTCGTGGAGGCAGGCAGCGAGATACGGAAACGCTGCCCCCACGACAAAGGTGCGATCATCTGGTACGATGATTGTCTTTTTAAGTACTCGAACGTGGAGTTCTTCGGCCGGGTTGATGACCGGAACAGATTCTACATGTACAACTTGAATAATGTGAGTGAACCCGAGGTGTTCAACGCGAAGACCAGGGAACTACTGAGTGAGTTGGCTAACCAAGCTTATGGGAATCCCAAAATGTATGCCGCCGGAGAGATGGAGCTGTATGGATCGGAGAAGCTTTACGGGTTGACTCAGTGCACCAGGGACCTTTCTAACGACGAGTGCAAGAAATGTCTTGACGGCATAATCGGCGAGCTTCCGAGTTGCTGTGATGGAAAACAAGGTGGCAGAGTTGTTTGTGGCAGTTGCAACTTTAGATATGAAATTTACCCTTTTGTTAAAGCTTAGTTCATGTAACGTGTGGGTATACATATAGATTACTTTCCTATGGTCATGTCGAATAAATATAAATTGATTTTATTTGAAATAAAATAAAATAATTATATTTTTATATCATCAGTATTTAACTTTATTAGTTGATTAATATAGATTCTGTATTGTAGATGCCTATTAGCAAAATACCCTCTCAATTCATTTTGTTCCATTCAAATCATAATGATTCAAACTTTTGACCTTGTTTAATAAGACTAGCTAGTGTCTCATCCCACTATGTTAATTGTTCATCAATTTTGTCTAAGAATTTTCTACTTCACATTAACTATATTAAAATTAAAGAATCCCCTTTTAACTTTGTTTTGACACATATAATACATTCAATAAAATGAATAAACAGTCGAAGTCCGTTGGAAACAATCATCATAAACCTTACAATTATATGAAAAATTCGAAGTTATCTTATTCAACATATTTAAGATACTAATAATATGGGTCAACATAGATTGGTTCAGTACTCATTAGCACCTTGAAGAGAATTGATATTCTAATTTTACTAATAATCTCATATGACTTCTAAAAAATACGAATAATATAAAAAATATTTGATACATTATTAATATAAAAATATAAAATCCAAATCCAAAATCTAATTTTCAACTTAATATTATTCCTAGATTCAAAAAAAACTTAATATTATTCCTATCCAAACATTTTTCAAATGGACTACTTGGTCAGGTAGCACCTTAATCGTGTTTTAATTTCATCATATCACCCGGACGATGTCGTTTTACACATACAAGGCTAGAAGTGACAAACGGGTCAATGTTCGGGTCATTTCGGTTTCGGTTATTTCGAGTATGATGTCATTCGGTTTGGTTCGGTTCGGTTCAGTTGGTTTTAGTGTGCTTCTGGCCATTTCGGGTCAACGGGAAATCGGTCAGTTTTAATTAAGTTTTTAGGTTGGTCAGTTTTTTACCCTCTTTATATGGTTTTATAAAGCCAATATATTCCACAGTTGTTCATATCTCATCTTTCTTTATTTTTATTAATATCTTTTAGGGAAAACTACATCGGTAGTCCCCAAACTATCACTATTTTTCTATTTTGGTCCCAAAACTAATTTTTTTGGCAAAACCGTCCCTTCTGTTACATAGTTCTCCTGTTTTGGTCCCCGCTGTTAAAAATTAAAGAAATTGCTGATGTGAAATATTTTTCTTATTTTTTAAATATTTTTTTATTTTCTCTCTCCTCTATATATATTATTTAAATTTTTTATTCAGATTAATGTGGTGGTGACACGTGTCACCACCGTAACAAACAAAATAATGTGAATTGGGGGAAACAATCATCACAAACCTTACAATTATATGAAAAATTCAAAGTTATCTTATTCAATATATTTAAGATACTAATAATATGGGTCAACATAGATTGGTACAGTACTCATTAGCACCTTGATGAAAATTGATATTCGAATTTTACTAATAATCTCATATGACTTATAAAAAATACGAATAATATAAAAAAAATATTTGATACATTATTAATATAAAAATATAAAATCCAAATCCAAAATCTAATTTTCAACTTAATATTATTCCTATCCAAACATTTTTCAAATGGACTACTTGGTCAGGTAGCACCTTAATCGTGTTTTAATTTCATCATATCACCCGGACGATGTCGTTTTACACATACAAGGCTAGAAGTGACAAACGGGTCAATCTTCGGGTCATTTCGGTTTCGGTTATTTCGAGTATGATGTCATTCGGTTTGGTTTGGTTCGGTTCGGTTCAGTTGGTTTTATTGTGCTTCTGGTCATTTCGGGTCAACGGGAAATCGGTCAGTTTTAATTAAGTTTTTAGGTTGGTTAGTTTTTTACCCTCTTTATATGATTTTATAAAGCCAATATATTCCACAGTTGTTCATATCTCATCTTTCTTTATTTTTATAAATATCTTTTAGGGAAAACTACATCGGTAGTCCCCAAACTATCACTGTTTTCCTATTTTGGTCCCAAAACTATTTTTTTGGCAAAACCTTCCCTTCTGTTACATAGTTCTCCTGTTTTGGTCCCCCGCTGTTAAAAATTAACGAAATTGCTGATGTGAAACTTTTTTCTTATTTTTTAAATATTTTTTTATTTTCTCTCTCCTCTATATATATTACTTAAATTTTTTATTCAGATTAATGTGGTGGTGACACGTGTCACCACCGTAACAAACAAAATAATGTGAATTGGGGGAAACAATCATCACAAACCTTACAATTATATGAGAAATTCGAAGTTATCTTATTCAATATATTTAAGATACTAATAATATGGGTCAACATAGATTGGTTCAGTACTCATTAGCACCTTGATGAAAATTGATATTCGAATTTTACTAATAATCTCATATGACTTATAAAAAATACGAATAATATAAAAAAATATTTGATACATTATTAATATAAAAATATAAAATCCAAATCCAAAATCTAATTTTCAACTTAATATTATTCCTATCCAAACATTTTTCAAATGGACTACTTGGTCAGGTAGCACCTTAATCGTGTTTTAATTTCATCATATCACCCGGACGATGTAGTTTTACACATACAAGGCTAGAAGTGACAAACGGGTCAATCTTCAGGTCATTTCGGGTATGATGTCATTCGGTTTGGTTTGGTTCGGTTCGGTTCAGTTGGTTTTATTGTGCTTCTGGTCATTTCGGGTCAACGGGAAATCGGTCAGTTTTAATTAAGTTTTTAGGTTGGTTAGTTTTTTACCCTCTTTATATGATTTTATAAAGCCAATATATTCCACAGTTGTTCATATCTCATCTTTCTTTATTTTTATTAATATCTTTTAGGGAAAACTACATCGGTAGTCCCCAAACTATCACTGTTTTCCTATTTTGGTCCCAAAACTATTTTTTTGGCAAAACCTTCCCTTCTGTTACATAGTTTTCCTGTTTTGGTCCCCCGCTGTTAAAAATTAACGAAATTGCTGATGTGAAACTTTTTTCTTATTTTTTAAATATTTTTTTATTTTCTCTCTCCTCTATATATATTACTTAAATTTTTTATTCAGATTAATGTGGTGGTGACACGTGTCACCACCATAACAAACAAAATAATGTGAATTGGGGGAAACAATCATCACAAACCTTACAATTATATGAGAAATTCGAAGTTATCTTATTCAATATATTTAAGATACTAATAATATGGGTCAACATAGATTGGTTCAGTACTCATTAGCACCTTGATGAAAATTGATATTCGAATTTTACTAATAATCTCATATGACTTATAAAAAATACGAATAATATAAAAAAATATTTGATACATTATTAATATAAAAATATAAAATCCAAATCCAAAATCTAATTTTCAACTTAATATTATTCCTATCCAAACATTTTTCAAATGGACTACTTGGTCAGGTAGCACCTTAATCGTGTTTTAATTTCATCATATCACCCGGACGATGTAGTTTTACACATACAAGGCTAGAAGTGACAAACGGGTCAATCTTCGGGTCATTTCGGGTATGATGTCATTCAGTTTGGTTTGATTCGGTTCAGTTGGTTTTATTGTGCTTCTGGTCATTTCGGGTCAACGGGAAATCGGTCGGTTTTAATCAAGTTTTTAGGTTGGTCAGTTTTTTATCCCTTTTATATGGCTTTATAAAGCCAATATATTTCACAGTTGTTCATATCTCATTTTTCTTTATTTTTATTAATATCTTTTTGGGAAAACTATATCGGTAGTCCCAAACTATCATTGTTTTCCTATTCCCAAAACTTTTTTTTGGCAAAACCGTCCCTTCTATTACATAGTTCTCCTGTTTTGGTCCCCGCCGTTAAAAACTAACTAAATTACTAATGTGAAACTTTTTTTTATTTTTAAATATTTTTTTTATTTTCTCTCTCCTTTATATATATTATTTAAATTTTTTAATTAGATTAATGTGGTGGTGACACGTGTCACCACCATAACAAACAAAATAATGTGAATTGGGGGAAACAATCATCACAAACATTACAATTATATGAAAAATTCGAAGTTATCTTATTCAACATATTTAAGATAGTAATAATATGGGTCAACATAGATTGGTTCAGTACTCATTAGCACCTTGATGAAAATTGATATTCAAATTTTACTAATAATCTCGTATGACTTCTAAAAAATACGAATAATATAAAAAAATATTTGATACATTATTAATATAAAAATATAAAATCCAAATCCAAAATCTAATTTTCAACTTAATATTATTCCTATCCAAACATTTTTCAAATGGACTACTTGGTCAGGTAGCACCTTAATCGTGTTTTAATTTCATCATATCACCTGGACGATGTCGTTTTACACATACAAGGCTAGAAGTGACAAACGGTTCAATCTTCGGGTCATTTCGGTTTCGGTTATTTCGGGTATGATGTCATTCGGTTTGGTTTTGTTCGGTTCAGTTGGTTTTATTGTGCTTCTGGTCATTTCGGGTCAACGGGAAATCGGTCGGTTTTAATCAATTTTTTAAGTTGGTCAGCTTTTTACCCCTTTTATATGGCTTTATAAAGCCAATATATTTCACAGTTGTTCATATCTCATCTTTTTTTTTATTAATATCTTTTAGGGAAAAATACACCGGTAGTGTAATACCCCTAAAAACATTAAAGTTTTCCTTGAGCAAAAAAAAAGGGGGAAATGGATGAAAAAAAATGCCAACTTAGAGTTCAAACTTGTGACCCTTGTAAGCATGAGCCTTAACCATTTGTGCTAAAGATCACTTATAGTTAGTTCTTACACCAAACTTATTTTGAATTATATTTGAATAGTCTGAACCAAATTTATTTTAGCCATACAGATCTGCCTACCATAATTAACACCAAAAAAAAAATACCCAGATCATTTCCCCCCTCTCTCGACCCTTCACCTTCTCCCCCACCGTCTGGCTCCGATCTGCCGCACCGCCCGTCCGTGGCTGCCACCGCCCCAGCCATCGGAAGCGCCGCTTCAACCCGAGCAAACCCATGGTCTCCACGCGCATAACGGAGACGTATTTCATCGGTGAAGCTTGCTTGAAGATTCGGCCAGAAACCCTAAATTGCGCGCCTCTATTTCCTGCATTTTCCGGCTCCGTCCACCGTCCTTTCGCGACGCAGCCATCGGATCCGAGCTCCTGACGAAGTGGCGTACAAAACCCAATCGCCCGACCACTCGTTTGACGCCGGTAAGGGCCTCATCGGAGTAATATATATTTCCGGCGAGATTTTGGCATTTATGTAATTTAAGGCTCGATTTCAGCTTGATTCATGTTTCTAATGAGTGGGTTAAATGGGTGTGTTGGTAAGGTCTCGTTTTTTACAGAATCAGTATAAAGAGGGTGTCTCCGGCGACTGCTCCGACGATCGGCCGGCGAGTTTAAATTCTGGGTAAGTAAACCGGGTTCAACCCGGTCTAAATTGGTCCGAACCGGTCTGAACTGGCCCAAACCCGAACCGAGTCAACCCGAGTCAACTCGTCTGAGTCAGCCGGAGTCAACTCAGTTGACCCTTACCAGTTGACTGTTGACGTCAGCGTTGACCTACTGACGTCAGCGTTGACTTTGACCGTTGACCAAAAAGTCAAATTTTTCCGAAAACTCCCGTTTTATGTTTTTTGACGTCCCGAGTCCGATTTTGAAGTCCGTTCCGTAAAATTCCAACCCGAAAGCCTCTGAATCTGACCTCGAACCCGAACTCGTATATGTATTTAATTAATTGGTTAAGTGCTTTGTGAATGAGGTCTGATCTTGGGATTTGTGTAATTGAAGGTACTCATAATTCCTGGAATAGGAATTGTTGAGGGATGTCAAATCCGGGTTCAAGGGTGTTCGAAGGTCGTTCACAGATCGATCGTTGTAGCTCGGAGCCAAGGTAATACATTACTACCTTCTGCATGCTTTTGCAACATGTTGGTATTTGGTTAATTTTGACACGACCATGTTTGAGCGTATGATTATTTCCGATTATGTTGATCATTTATGAAATAAAAATAATAATGGCTAAGGCAATTATTCGAATACGTGGTTTGATAAATCGAAAGGACTCTCGAGTTCAGTAAACGATTAATAAAAACGTTTGATCTCTAGGTCTGATTATTTTGGCTATTGAATTACAAAAATGCCCTTGATGTATGAAAACGACTAAAATACCTATATTAAAGGAAGTGGTCTGAGAATCTACACCAGATCTGGTAAAACCATCTAATCCTTCTAAAAATCTTGAAATTTGCTTGGGAAGTTATGGTAGCGAGGCCTCACGTTTGAGTCTGTAAATTGCTCAGATTCCTTTTGAGATTGAATATTCCCTGAAGACAATTGCGAGAAAACAATTGTATGTTTGGATTAGACAAAGTCGCGTAAATTGCTGAATTGATAGAGATGACTGAAATGTTTGGTAATACTGATAAAGCTGAATCGGTCGGAATATCCATAATGATTAAAAAGAATAATGTATCCTCGGCACCAATTGCCAAATTAATCGAAATGACGAATATACCCTCGACATCGGAAATGATTGAATAGTTGGAATGAACGAAAGGCTAAGAATTTGTTTTGGGACACCTTCGGATATAAAGTATCTAAAATACATGCGAATGTTGAAATGACTGAAACTAACTCCAAAACTAGAATAAGGAATACCAATAAAGCTAGACAATATAACAACTCTAAAGTGGTAATTCACGGTCCGTGTTTGTTGGCCGTTTCTGATACTATCCTACTTTTGGAAAGATACCATGTGGCGACATGTTCGGGTTATTTGGAGAAAGTACTCAGCGATTGGTAAGAGCAACATGTTTTCTCAAAAAGATAAATTCGATGCTATAGAACGAGTTCGGGTGTTATAAGCATGTTCAGGAATTTGGAAAATTACTGCTTGTATACATGTTTGATCTCTTGTAGTAAGTTCAGTGGATGTAGGGTGAAGACGAACTGCTTTGTTGTTACGCTGTAATCAGTTCTGGAAATGAATGCTTAAGATATACTTATCTGATTATATTTCAGACTTTGTGTTAATGGTTTCAATTAGTTCAGAGGGTCTCGAAAGCTTGATGAGCAACTAGAATTCTTGAATTCGGTACATCACTGTTTATACCGTGTTGGTTTAATTTACCAAATTACCCTTGAAGGTCGATGACCGACAATACCCTTGTAAGCTTTAACGATCGAATCGCTCTCAATATATCTGAAATCCCAATGATTCTGATGCCTCAACTTTTGATGTTGATTCGACCCGTCTTATCGAACTCCCCTATTCGTAGGGACCTCGCTCTGAAATCAGTCCAAAATTGTCAAATGTCACCTTTCTGATATCTATCAAGTACCTTTAAGAAATGATTTGGGCCATAAAACGTGTATCATGTATCTGTAAATACTGTCTATTCTAAACCAATACCATATGCTTAAAATTTAAATGTATGATACTGTAACGCGAAAGAAAAGCAATTCTCTGATTTTTGACCTCTGATATGAAAAATATATCTGATATATGACATTGAATACGCAATAATAAAAATGATAATAAAATAAATTTGTTATCTGTCTTCTGGTATAAAAAATAGATTTGATATCTATTTTCTGTAATGCTGTCTTCTGAATATAAATTGAAATCATTTGGGTATATTATCTGGGATATGAATGAAGATATGTAGCCTCAGCACTGGTAAGTCCTTCTGGACTTAAGATTCTATGCCCACGGGCCTAGGGTAAGTCTTTCTGGACCTAAGGCATTCCCTTAGGTAGGCTCCTACGCCTCAGGCCTAGGATAAGACCTTCTGTATGCAGTTCAGGTGGAATTGCATTCTGGAGTTCAATTGGAGGATAATTAAGTAAATAAATAAAACTTTTTTGCACTCTTCTGAAGTATACCCTATTAAATTAATGTATCAAAGTTGAACTCTCCGTAAACTTACAATTTGTGCTTAATGAACCACTCTAAACTCCTTGATTCAACTTTTGAAATCTAAATTTCTTCTGAATCTCTAGCTTTAGACACATCTCTTAAGATTCGAGTGAGCAAATAAAGAACAACTCTGTCACATTCTGGTATACTTCTCCACTGAAATATCGAATCATAATTTAATCTTATCATATACATGCTTGTCCTTTTAGCATCTCCTCGTAGTTTGTATTACTGAGCTTTTCGAAGCTCACGCTGTTTTTACCATCACAAGTTAAAGGATCGACCAGGTTGCAACTACCAACGTTGGTACGGGAGTTTCTTCGGCTTTCTCGCGGAGTATGGTATCTGTGTAATTAAGGGGGCATGTATGTCACGTCTTGTGTTATATGAGGTTGAAATATGATTTCGTAACTTGTATCATGATTTTGTTTTATTTTCTGAAAGATTTATGAAATTATATTTTAATTTCAAGCTTGATTTATAATTTTAATAGTTTAACAATTTGTTTTATTTAAAATTTTAACATGGGTCGCTCCGGTGGCCCTAATGTAACTTCCTAGGATCCGTGGTAACGTATAGACGGGTCTAGGGGGTTACAGGTAGTCCCCAAACTATCATTGTTTTCCTATTTTGGTCCCAAAACTATTTTTTTGGCAAAATCGTCCCTTCTGTTATATAGTTCTCCTGTTGTGGTCCCCGCCGTTAAAAACTAACGAAATTGCTGATGTGGAACTTTTTTTTCTTATTTTTTAAATATTTTTTTATTTTCTCTCTCCTCTATTGTTACATTTTAACACAAGTTAACTTTAAAACAATCAAATGAACTCCCAAAACCAAAAAAAATAGTTTACCAATAACACACATTAATTTATCAATTAGATTTTGTGTTCGAATAAAATATTTAACATATACTAAAATTTATATTTAAGATATATTAATTTATCAATAAGGTTTTGTATTCGAATAAAATATTTAACGTATACTAAAATTTATATTTAATGTATATTCCATTAATTTATCAATAAGGTTTTGTGTTCGAATAAAATATTTAAAATATACTAAAATTTATATTTAAGGTATATTAATTTATTAATAAGGTTTTGTATTCGAATAAAATATTTAACGTATATTAAAATTTATATTTAACATATATTCTATTAATTTATCAATAATGTTTTGTGTTCGAATAAAATATTTAACATATACTAAAATTTATATTTAATGTATATTAATTTATCGATAAGGTTTTGTATTTGAATAAAATATTTAACGTATACTAAAATTTATATTTAATGTATATTCCATTAATTTATCAATAATGTTTTGTGTTCGAATAAAATATTTAAAATATACTAAAATTTATATTTAAGGTATATTAATTTATCAATAAGGTTTTGTATTCGAATAAAATATTTAACGTATACTAAAATTTATATTTAACATATATTCTATTAATTTATCAATAATGTTTTGTGTTCGAATAAAATATTTAACATATACTAAAATTTATATTTAATGTATATTAATTTATCGATAAGGTTTTATATTTGAATAAAATATTTAATGCATACTAAAATTTATATTTAACATATATTCTATTAATTTATCAATAAGGTTTTGTGTTCGAATAAAATATTTAACATATACTAAAATTTATATTTAAGGTATATGAATTTATCAATAAGATTTTGTATTCGAATAAAATATTTAACGTATACTAAAATTTATATTTAACATATATTCTATTAATTTACCAATAAGATTTTGTGTTTGAATAAAATATTTAATGCATACTAAAATTTATATTTAACATATATTAATTTATCAATAAGGTTTTGTGTTCGAATCCCTCCCTAGGTTTAATATTTTATTTTGTGTTGTTTGTGAATTAATATACGTTAAATATAAATTTTAGTCGAAATAATTCTTTGGCACATTTTGTTTATGCTTGGCCTTTTTATGCCATGGCACATGGGTTCGAATCTTATTTCAAGTCATTTGTTTCAACTATTTTTTTAGTTTTGGGGTTCATTTGATTGCTTTAAAAGTAATTTGTGCTAAAATGTAACAATAGTTGGAGCTTAGCCCAGTGGTTAACCGGTTAACCCATTGGCTTTAAAACTTGGGGGCATAGGTTTGAATCCCAACTCCCCTCAATTCACATTATTTTGTTTGTTATGGTGGTGACACGTGTCACCAACACATTAATCTGAATAAAAAGTTTAAATAATATATATAGAGGAGAGAGAAATAATAAAAAATATTTAAAAAAAGTAAGAAAAAAGTTCCACTGTGGGGACCAAAACATGAGAACTATGTAGTAGAAGGGACAATTTTGCCAAAAAAATAGTTTTAAGACCAAAATAGGAAAACAATGATAGTTTGGAGACCACCGGTGTAGTTTTCCCTATCTTTTATTTATTTTGAGTTGTCTTCGATTCGAGTCTATTTCGGTTCAACTAAAAATTGATTTATTTTCAATTCGAATCGGTTTCGGTTTGATTTTAATTCAGTTTTAAGTTTCGAGTCAAATTTTAAGTCATCATATTCAATTCAGTTTTGGGTTCAGTTCAAATAAATCAGTTAGAATTTTAGGTTATGTTTACCGGGTACATACAAGGCATGAAGGACAACATGCCTCAATAAGGAAAGTCTACTTTTCGTTTTCCGTTGTTCATCCCAATTGAAGAAAAGAAACGCACAATTTTGTGGAATAAAACCCTGACACATAAAAACCCTAAAACCATTGATTAGAACAAAGCCAAACCGAAAGTTCGAACTTTTGTTGGTTACATCAGCAATTGAAACAACTTCTGATAATCTCACGAACAGCAGCACGGAAAATGAGTCGATATGATAGCCGCTCCGGCGATCCCACCTCCTACCGTGACCGTAGAAGGTATCTACTTAGACTTTTGCATTTACCCCTTAAATTTTTAATGTAAATTTTACTTTTTTATTTGTTCAACGCCATTTATCATTCTGGGTATTTTTTTAATATCTAGATTCATTCATTCCACTTTTTTGTTCCGGAATTAGTGGATTAGAACTGACTAATTCTTGTTTATTTTCAGTTTTTAGCTGTGTTTTCATATAGGCTTTGCGTTTCTTTAGTTTAGATTAACGCTCTAAGTATAAGTTAAGTTCAAACATAGCTGCATTTCGTTAATTTTAGCTTTGGTTCATCGCCAAATCTTCTCTTTTTGTAATACTTGAAGTTTCTAGTCTAATGTCTAACATTGTAGTTACTTTGCTTCTCCGTTTAATTCTGTGTGATGGTATAGTGATTCAGGGTTGGGTGGGGCTTCAGCATATGGTGGTTCGGTGCGGTCCGTGTCGAGCGGAAGGGACTATTATGCTGCTGAACCACCTAGGAAATTGGATTTGGATGGGTTGACTCCTTTCGAAAAGAATTTTTATGTTGAATCCCCTTCGGTGGCGGCAATGTCAGAGACAGAGGTGGAGGAATATAGGCAGCGGAGAGAAATTACAGTTGAAGGTCGCGATGTTCCAAAGCCTGTGAAAAGTTTCGCAGATGTGGGATTTCCGGGTAATTTTTGTTGGTTCTGTCAATGAAAAAAATACGTTACAGGAAATTAACTTTTTTAGCAACTAGAATACTAGGTGTACAATCTTATAACCTGGCCGAGGTTTATTGAATGGACAACATAGTTGATGACTCCTGTTTAACGCTTAACCTTTTTGTCATTTACTGGGCTAGTTTTCTGTGTTCTTTGTACATTTTGGATTCTCTGTAATTTACTTGGCAATTGGTGACAAGAGGACAGGCCCACTATTTCTTTATTAATTGAAGATTCTCAAATATGTATTTTCTTGCAGAAAAGATATCGGCGTGGTTCAAGACTGGACTAGCCAACCATGTTTTTGACAATATTTGCTGATATTCTCATCGTAAACTTAGCAATTAGAGTCATCTTAAACCTTCAGTTTACTTATATGTTTGTTGATATGCTCTTCTTGCTTCTAGATGTTAAATCATTGATATTTCACTGCTGCCACGTTATGAATTGTTAATTAGTCTAAGAGTGATTTTCTGTTGTGCAAAAGCTTTTGTGCATACACTTCATATCAGAGTAAAAAGAATATCATTTTGATGGTTAGGATCTTTGTTAGCTTTAAAGTGTTTCGGGTATTTCTTAGTTATACATAAGTTTATGATAGCATTTGAAAATTATTATGTTTGTAAGTGTTTTGGGTTTTTCTTATCTTTTTATAGATTCTTCTGGTGTTATAATTGATATTCTTTTCTTTTTTCCAGACTATGTGTTGCAAGAGATTACAAAAGCAGGGTTTGTTGAACCAACAGCCATCCAATCTCAAGGTTGGCCAATGGCTTTGAAGGGCCGTGATCTCATTGGCATTGCTGAAACAGGATCAGGGAAAACTCTTGCCTATTTATTGCCTGCAATTGTTCATGTAAACGCACAGCCAATTTTAGGTAAAAAATTCACTCATCATGATTTAGTTTTCTCAGCATGTTTTTAATAGTTGGGAGGGAATAACTCTTGGCTTCTTTGTATATGTTTTCAGCTCCTGGAGATGGTCCAATTGTATTAGTATTAGCTCCAACACGTGAGCTTGCGGTTCAGATACAACAAGAGGCTGCTAAGTTTGGGGCATCATCAAAGATTAAAAATACATGCATATATGGCGGGGTTCCAAAGGGACCTCAAGTACGTGATCTCCAGAAAGGTATGTGGTAATATGCTTGGCTTGATTTTTCCTCTGTATTTTGTTGTTCCTTAACTGCTTGTGCTCTCGTATACACAGGTTTCGATTTAAGATGCCTTCTAACATGTTTATTGTTAGTTTAAATAATTGGTTATTTTTTTTAGCTTGTAATTGCTTGAACTTGTTGGCAGTAAAGGCGTTAATTTTGTTTGTTGGATCAGGTGTTGAGATTGTTATTGCTACACCAGGAAGGTTGATAGATATGTTGGACTCACATCACACAAATTTGCGAAGAGTTACTTATTTAGTCTTGGATGAGGCAGATCGGATGTTAGATATGGGGTTTGATCCTCAGATACGAAAAATTGTTGCTCAGGTCCTTTTTCTTACCTTTCCCTTTCGTTATGGCCTTCCCCTCAACCCCTACATTTTACCTGTGACATTTACATTTTTTTAACTCAATTTTGGAACAGCACTGACAAGTTACTGCTTATGTATGAGAATAGTTCATTTTGAGCATAATGGTTTCCCATGACATTTACATTTTTTTAACTCAAGTATCGCACTTCAAAAAAAATGAGATGTCAGACTTCGCTGTTTCTTAATTTAGCCAAGTGATATGGTGGAAGTCAACTCCTTAGGATGATAAGAATGTTGACTTCAGAAGTCTAGCCAGTGCTATCAGTGTTCATGAAAAAAATAGATTCATTGTTTAGTTTACAGTACAATGCAGCCATGCAACTGTCTGAAGAAAAATGATTTAAAATGGCAAAATTATAGGTGTTACTTTCCAAATGTCTATTTAGTAAAGAATATGTGAGTGTGTAGGACCTCTATTTTATAGAAGCAATCTAATGAATTGGCAGCCTCACCCTCTCTTTCTCTGAGTGGTACTTATATTTTATGCAGATCCGTCCTGATCGCCAAACTTTATACTGGAGTGCAACATGGCCAAAGGAGGTTGAACAATTGGCAAGGCAATTTCTTTACAATCCATACAAAGTAAGATGCTTCACAATTTTGGCAATTTTTACTAATTAGCTTCTCCTGTGAGGAAATGTGATCAATTGCCTTTTATTTTGACATTTGGCTTTCTATCTAATGCTTTTGTGATTTCCATGTATTATTTCATTTACTTTCTCTATGTTATTTTATAACATGAAGATTTTTAGTCTTTCCAAATATAATCCCGGCTTCTCAAATGTGCTAATCTGATATTAAGGCAAAAGTAGGATTTTGGCATTTGACTTTGTTGTTTCTAGTTTCTATTATTTATTTAAACTTATTGTTCCATTTGTCTTTTGTGCAGGTTATAATTGGATCTGAAGATTTAAAAGCTAACCATTCAATTCGCCAACATGTTGACATTGTTTCGGAGAGTCAGAAATATAACAAGTAGAGAACAGTTTTCTTTGTTTGAATGGGTTTTGATTTTTTTTACCACTTAGTATTGTTGAGGCTGTTTATTGATCTGTGTTGGTGTTTCAGATTAGTGAAGCTGCTGGAGGATATCATGGATGGCAGCAGAATTTTGATTTTCATGGATACCAAGAAAGGTTGTGACCAGATCACCAGACAACTTCGCATGGACGGTTGGCCTGCTCTCTCAATTCATGGAGATAAAAGTCAAGCTGAAAGGGATTGGGTCCTTTCAGAGTTTAAAGCTGGCAAGAGCCCTATAATGACTGCAACCGATGTCGCGGCTCGTGGCTTAGGTATGTATATTAACAGCACAGGACCAGGGGGCACACATTTCTAACCTGTGACTGGCCTCATCATTTGGATTATTTATTTAATTTAGTTGGTGGCAGATGTGAAAGACGTGAAATACGTAATCAATTATGACTTCCCGGGATCTCTTGAGGATTACGTCCATCGCATTGGTCGAACAGGAAGGGCGGGGGCAAAAGGAACTGCCTACACTTTCTTCACAGCTGCAAATGCCAGATTTGCAAAAGACCTTATTGCGATACTTAAGGAAGCTGGACAAAAGGTCAGTCCTGAATTGGCAGCAATGGGACGTGGTGCACCTCCTCCTCCATCAGGTTAGCTTACTGTTTTTCTTTTGGAACACGCTGGTGCTAGCAAATTCCATGAAATCGAATAATTTTAGTTAGTTCTCGTAGCATTTGCATGTTTAGAAACTTGCTTGAAGGTGTTATAGAAAACAATGACGCATTGCCACACATTATGAGATTGTTGCTCTGGCTCCCGCTCTTCACTTCAATCGAAGTGAACCGATTGAATTGCCGGATATATTACTTTTGACTTTTATGCATAAATAACAATGTCCATAGCATGTTGTAAACAGGTTCCAAAAGCTTGATACAAAATTTCTCCTACTAATTTTGTTCATCTGGTGAAGCAGGTCATGGTGGTTTCCGAGACCGAGGTAAGGGTTACAGTGGCGGCCGGCCTTGGAACTGATCAACGAAAAGAGATCTCCATAAAGGGGTTGAAATTGTGTAGACATACATACTTTTGCTAATTTGTTTTGACTACCACCTCTGGTATTTGTGGGCTCAATTGTCATTAACTGTAAGACTAGCAGGAAGAACAAGCATAGATGTGAACTTGTAAATCAATCGTCTTTATTTTCTGATAATCCATTTCCCCCCAGTATATTTGACTTGTCTTTGTTTCCACTTTTATCCTACTCAAATCAAATCGAATATTGCTTTGTAAATATTATGATTTGCATTTTAAACTTATTATAATTCATCTTTTTTGTAAAGATAATTGTATGAACAAGTAATATTAACAGACGAAAAAAAACTATTTTTTATATTTAATTTTCCTAAGCATAACCTATATATTTAATTTTATTTTAGTATCAACTCTCATGAAAGATAAAATTAAAAACAATGTTATACTCTTGTTAAAATGTTATACTCTTGTTAAAATAATGTTATGATGCCGCTAATGGGTGGTCCAAATGGTAAGCAGCTTAATATCGCATAAATAGTTCTCAAGTTTGAGATTTTGTGTATGTAAAAAATTCTCGTTAAGAAATTCACCCACTAAAACTAGACCTGCAACATAAGTTGTTCAAATTAGTCAGGATAATAAAAATTCGGGAGAGCAATCAAAAAATAAAAAGATAGTGATAGGTTGCCAACAATTTGGAGTAAGTGATATAGATATAGGGTTTATGTTTCAATGCCATCTCTTCAATTTGTAAATATAAATATTATTTTAAATTAAAATAAAAATACAACATAATTTTGGGTATCGACAACACTTGTCTTTATAAGTTACTTGATTTATATTAAAAAATGGCATAATGCTAAAAAAATCTCCTAATTTTTGATTGAATTGTCATTTTGGTTTCTATTTTTTTATGAAGCAGTTTAGTCTTCAACGTTTCATTTTAGGTCAAAATGGTCCTTCTGCGGATAAAAACTGTTAGTCAGCTGACGATAAAACAACTTAAAATGATTTGGCAGAATGAAACGTCAGAAGAAAAAAATATTTTATATTTTATACAGTTTTATAAATTTATTTTTGATTGATGTGTCATTCTGTGAAGTCAGTATTTGTCTATATGACACTGCTATCACAACGAGCAATGCCATGTATATTTTTCATATCGTTTCAAGCCATTTACCGTTGGTTACTTTAAAAAAAAGAATAAATGTTAAAATGACAATTTAGTCAAACGTTAGGAGTATTTTTTTAGTATTATGCCAAAAAAATTAAGGTCAATTACACCTCAAGTCATTATAAGTAAGTTAACAATTAAGTCATCATATTTTTAAAAAGTTATAGTCAAATCACTTTATTTATCGATTGTTTGTAATAATCATGTCAAATTGTCGCTAAATGCATAATGCATGTTAATTTTTTTAGTTACAACCATATATTTGTTTATCAATTATAACTATCATAACACTTAAATATAACTTCAATGTTATTGTAAGTTACACACATAAGTTCATAACGATAAAATGATCTTATTGTTGCAATTGATATATAAAATGCTATAATTGTAAATTTTGAAATACTATAACACAATTATAAACTTATTCGTGATACAATGACATAAGGTGTTAATTTAACCAAAATTTTAAATGTTATCAAAGTTTTATTTTAGAAAAATATATGCTTAACTACAAAATAAGTTACCAACTATGTCTGTTTTTTTTTTGTAATAAATGCTTAAAGTATTTTTTTAGCTGAAATAAATGTCTAAAATTTTATTTTTGGCTGAAAATAGATGCCTAAAGTATTTTTTAACTGAAATAAATGTCTAAAATTTTATTTTTGGCTGAAAATATATGCCTAAAATATTTTTTTGCTGAAATAGGTGCCTAAAGTTTCATTTTTTGCTTATTTTAGAGTCAGCTAAGGCACTTACTTTGACACCTATTTCAACCAAAAATGAAATTTTAGACACTTGTTTTAGCCAAAAAATACTTTAGACACATATTTCAGCAAAAAATGAAATTTTAGGCACCTATTTCAATCAAAAAATACTTTAGGCCCCTATTGTAAAAAAGAGACATAATTTGAGCACTTATTTTATAGTTAAGCCTAAAAAATATCAAAGTTTTTTTCTCATTATTTAAAACTTTTGTCAAATAAAAAACAACTAGTTAGTCTAATGAGATGAGGCACTATTCTTTTAAACAAGGTTTATGATAAGCTTATGGCCCTATTTGGTAAATAGCGATTTGAGCCAAAATTAGAAGTTTGAGTTAAAAATAGAGGTTTGACCGGTTAAATGCACTAATTTGAATGTTTGGTAATAGCGTATTGAAATAGTAGATTAACGTAAAACCTCTAATTTTAAAAAAAGCTGCTAATAGGAGCTTTTTAAAATTAGCGGTTTGACATAATAGTTATAAAGACTCTTTTACACTTAAAAATTATTAAATATCTTCAAATAACCTAAATTTGACATTTTTTATTTTAATTTTTCACCATCACGTCTTTATATTTTGACATTTGTAAAGTAATAGTTTTTGTTTTTTTTATTCTCATATATTTATGTTTTTATTTAAATTTAATAATTAATTAAATTATATTAAAAATAATTATATAAATAATAAATAGATCTTCATATTGTTATATTAAAAAATTATTTTGCATAATCTAATTAATATTAATAGATACAAAATATTTTTTGAACGGTTATAAACTATTGATAACTAATAAACTATTCAAACAAGCATCGATTTAATCATGTTCTTATATGTCATTTTGTTTGTTTAAATAATCAAACAACTATCAACTAGGCAGTTAATTTTACCAAACACTTTTATACAATCAGCTAATGTTATCCGCTAATTAAATCAACTAATGCAATCAGCTATCAATTAATGTTATTCGCTATGTATAGTTTGATTTGAATTAATCAACCAATGAGTCAGATATACAAAGTAAAAGAAAAAAAAGAAGTTGGTGGGAAATCAAATCAAATAAGAGAGAAACGTGAGGGAGAATGAAGCTTTGCTGGAAAAGGAATCTCAACAATGAGCGAAGGTCCAAAGCTCTACGATCACAAACCCAAGAAAAGTATAACAAAACTCATTCTAATCTCAATTCCATTTTTTTATATTTCTCAAGTTTTCAACCAAAATCTTTTAACTTCCATATTAGCTGTCTTTGCTTAATTGGAGCAATTTCAGCAGCAACAGAAAGGAAAGGAGTTTGCTTCAACATCATCATCAGGTGCAGCAGCACCGTATACAATGGGTCAGCCGCCGCCACCGCCGCCACCACAGCCTCCGAGGGAGTCGTTTGCTAGGCGTTACAAGTTCCTTTGGCCCCTTCTTTTGGCTGTCAACTTTACTGTCGGAGGTGAATTCCCTTCTTTCTTTTAGTTGTTGAATGATCTGTAGTTTAAATGGGTTCTTTTAAATTTGGCTTGAATGTTGATCTTTATGCTTTTTGTTTGTAGTTCTTGATTCTGCTTGTGATGGGTAGTTGTTGTTTGAAAGAATTTTTGGGATTTATATGATTATTTCACCCAACTGAAGTAGAATGTTTTTCAACCATTTAAATGTTTAGTTGAGCTCGTGGGAAGAAAAAAAAAAATTAGCTGATTATTATTCTGGTATTCACCCAAAAGAGGAGTTTTGGTTATTATTGTGTTTGATTTTGCGGTGTAGAATTATTTTTAGATTATCGCAATTTTATAGAATTGATTTGGTGTATAATTGATTTTGAAGTGTATTTCTAAATCCAAACATGTTGGCACAATAACCGAGACATGTTTTCTCATTCAATCGAGATTTTTGAACCTCAAATACAAAACCAAACATGCACAATCTACAACTGATGGGGTTGAATATTTTTAGTAAACCGGCTGGAATCCGGATTCATTTGAGGGTTAGAAAATATACTTGCATCTGAACACCATAACATGGTGTTCTCTTAACTTCATAGTTACTAAACCGGGCACCGAGCTGTGATTATCTCCATATCCATTGGGACTTATAACGATAATGATTAACGATTTGATCCCCGATTTGTCTACTCACTACTGCTTGCTGTTTGAAAGCTGTTGATTGATTTTTTATCCGCATCAACCTTTCAATGATAAGTTGCAGACTGCATTAGCTGTATTAGCTGAGCAGTGATTATCAAAGTTAGATTCGCAGTCCTCAAATCAGTGAAAGTTTCTGTTTTCGTGTTCGTTTCGATTTTCTTTCTAGTGTTTTTTTATCTGATAATTACTGATACAGAACCCGAATCAAGTTCAAATGAAAGTAAGATGAGTAGTTGTTCATCGGTTAGAAAATGTTTTGATGTGTTGTACTTGTATGCACTTTTAACAATTTCAGGTTCTGATAATTAATTGTAGGTGAGAAGAGAGAACTTGCTGTTGTTCATAAGTGAATAACATATTTTTTCCACATATGTTGCTCACTTGAGGAGCACATCTTGATCGATTTTGTTTCCGGGATGTAATAATTAACATCAAGCGTCTCTCTTCGGTAATCGTTGTATTTGGTTCTATGAACAGTTCATATATACCGAGACCGAATTGTGGTTCACCCTCACCAACTTATGCCACTTTCCTTGGTTCAAACTCAACTTTTAACACAAGTTTGTATTTTGTACTGCCAAATTTGTAAAGTTTGGAAATTTTAACTTGGCTCTTTGACAATCCATTGTTTTCAGACACATGATTTACTTGTCTGATAAGAATCTGTATGACTAATGCAGCTTATCTTTTCACGAGGACGAAGAAAAAGGACACGAGCATAACAGAAGAAGATGTTGATTCAAGTCCTCCTGGCTCAACTGCAACTGTCGCTGCTCCTCCAGTTACCGATACCCCATCACCTGCACCGCCCATCACGGAGTATTCGAAGGTGCGTGAACCGATTCCGGAGAGCCAGCAGCGTGAACTCTTTAAATATATACTGGAAGAGAAAAGGAAAATCAAACCGAAAGATCCCGAAGAGAAGAAGCGGCTCGATGAAGAGAAAGCTATACTCAAACAATTCATCCGAGCGAAATCCATACCTCAGTTATGACTTGATAATCCATTGCTGAAACTTTGGATATTTCAACTTTACTTCTAGAAATTTGGAAGTTATGGTTTCCTGAATTTCATGTTCTGTGTTTTCTTTTGTTACAAAATGTATACTTTTCTTCAGAATTACACTTTTAATTCAATTATGATCGGATTTATACAAGGTGAGACTCGAATCAAATCTTTAAATTGTCTTTGGCATGAAATTTTTTATACAATACCTAAATTATCACGGTACCTAATTCCCTATTTTTTTATATGTTAATAGATGTTCTTAACCCTTTGACAATGCACACAAGTTACGTTCAACAATATCAAAGGGTTAAGCTCAAATAAATATTATTTTTTATGGTTATATTTATAATGACTTCATAATATATTTTTATTAATTGTTTTGAAGTTATATTAGAGGTATAATTTACCATCAATATATTTAAGATAAACTACATAAATAGTCACCAAACTTTCAAGATATTTTTATTTTGGTCACCGAACATTTAAAATATTCACCGAACTTTTTTCCAATTTTGCATTTATATAATTCAGCTAACTAGATAAAGTTATACACCTACAATTTTTAAGACAATACACAAGATTTTACCACTTGTGAAAACACTAAATAGACTAAAACTAAAAAGAATGAAATTTAAAGACTGAATATATACCTTGTCCCTGTATCTACCACTCACTATAGCTGTAGGGAAGCATTTGGTTACCTTTCTCACTGTCTTTTTCATCTAGTATACACAAAGCATGAGAAATTAATATTAAAATTACAGATGAAAATACTTAGAAATTTTATGCGAATATGAACAAATGGCTAATATTTTTGGACATGAAAGCTCGATCTAGATCCACAACAATCAACGAAAGAGTGTTATCGTAATCTAGAAACATTATTATTTGTTTCCCTTTCGAAGCATTTATAATATGCTCGAACATCTCCAGTACTGGTGAATAGTATAACTAAATAATTTTCATCAACTATACAGAGTCAGAACCTTTATTGCCTTCAAATATAAAAAACCATTTTTGTTCAAGTCTCGAAACAACTTCGAAAAGTTCTTCAAAAAACGATTAATGCTGAAAATTAGAAGGTTAAAGTGAAATCAAAGTTGGACAATCTCAATGGAAGTTTTAAAAGTTTAGTGACTAGAATGAAAGCGTCTTAAAGGTTTGGTGACCATTTATGTACTTTACACATTATTTTATTGAAAAAAAAGAAAGAAAAACTGATGGACCACGTAGCATTTTCTAACGGGAGGGACAAAAATAAAAGCAAAATAAAAATTGGATGACCATAATGAAAGTTTTAAGTTTTGTGACCAAAATGGAAGAGCCCTACAAGTTTGGTGACCATTTATGTAGTTTACCCTATATTTTATTCTTAAAGTTCATTCATTATTCTTTTACGGGTCTGGCCGACTCAAAGGCAAAGCTAGCTGCTTCGCTTATTCATCTCAAAGAAATGAAGGTTTTCTGTTGTTTCAATCAAGTCCCTTCTCACAAACCCTAGTCCTTCATATTATTTTCACAGGTTTCAATTCATCTTCTTCCCTTTTTTTATTATTCTTTCAGTAATATTCACACAAACTTAGGACTCAGATGTTTCTAAAAAACAGAGTTTCTTCTTCTTTTTGGGTTGTTAGCTTTTTCTTAATTCTCTGTGTGGTTGTGCAGGCAAAACGATTTTGAAGCAAAGAGAAGAAGTGAGATCCCCCCCCCCCCCCCCCCCCCACACACACACACACACACAAATTGCTCAGGTACGACGAAAAAATGGGTTTTTTTCTCACTGTTTTACATTGGGAATTCAGGGTTTTTAGCTATTTTTTAAACGCATGGTTTTGATCTTCAAGCTTATTCCTTGCATATTTTTGTTTGTTTGTTTTTAATTTCTATATATTTTAGAATAGAAATTAATATTGCAATCGGAAATAGATGATTAGAAATTTCAAGTTGGTTTAATGGAATATTGTTTTTGGTGTTTTAGAGATGGGTATTTTATGAGAACCAAAGGGATTTCAGTGTTTATCATTTCTTTTTCCTTTTTCCTGGTATTGGTGGGGCCCAATCAAGATTCTCTTTGTGCTTCTGGTTTTCAATTGAGCTCTTTTTGTTCTGGTTATTAACTATGGAACATCTTTGGATCCAGTTGCCACTTGCTGTGTGGTTAATTTATCTTTGGAAGTAGACCACATAAATTTCATGAAGGTTTTGATTAGCACTGTTTTTCTGTGAGAATGCTGCGAGTATATACTATTTCTTTCTTCGGTACCATATTCATAAAAGCTGATTAAAAATTATTTTATTGTGTTCCATTTTCCTAGGATAATTTGAAATGGCCGGTAGAAACCGTATTCCTCGTGAGGCCTTCAATGACCGGCGTGGATTTCCTCCTGAAAGATCTTTCCACCGTGGTCCTCCTCTATCACAGAGACCTCCTCATCCTGCGATATTGGAGGAAGAACTTGAAATGCAGCATGCAGAAATTCGGAGGCTTTTGAATGATAACAGCAGGCTGGCAGAAGATCGGATGGCTATACAACGAGAGCTTGGTGCTGCGAAAGATGAAATTCATCGTTTGAATCTCGTCATTGGTGAAATTCGTGCTGAGCAAGAGCTGCACTCAAGGGGACTTATTGACAGAGGCATGAAGCTGGAGGCAGATCTCCGTGCAACTGAGCCACTGAAGAAGGAGGCTGTGCAACTCCGTGCAGAAGTTCAGAAACTGAATAATGTTAAGCAGGAACTAACTGGCCAAGTTCAGACTCTCAAGCAAGATGTTGCCAGGTTGCAAGCTGATAATCAACAGATATCTGTTCTAAGAGCAGAAATTGATGGCCTGCACCAGGAGATGATGCATGCAAGGTACATACCTGAATCCTTTTCACCCTTTTTTTTATAAAAAAATCCAAACAAAAGAAAGTTTCTGTTGAGCATTTAACTTGCAGTGCTAATCATTCATATATCCAATTATATATTTAAATGATAAATTAAAATTTTATTTCATAGGAATGCCATTGATTATGAAAAGAAGGCAAATATTGAGCTGATGGAGCAGAGACAAGCAATGGAGAAGAACATGGTATCCATGGCACGTGAAGTTGAAAAGCTACGTGCAGAACTTGCCGTTGTGGATGGTAGATCTTGGGCTGCTGGTATGATCTATCTTACTTCTATTATCTTGCTGGTCATGTTCCACAGCTGTTTGTTTCCAAGATTTCTATCCCGTCTGACAATTTTTTTAATCTTCCCCTACCAAGACCAGTTGAATATAAGGGATCTTATTCCCCTTCCCCCTATGTTACTATCTTTTGTTCTCGTGTTTCAGATTTATGATTCAGTTCGTCAGAGGGAGACTGAAACCTCTCAGCTCATAAAAGGGAGACTGAAACCTCGGGACTCCTTAAAAGAGAGACCAAGATCATTTAGTTTTTTTTTTTTTAAATTCTGACTTAGGGTTTATTATTTCATTCGTCCCTTTAAATAAGGACTAGCTCATTACGCAAGAGGAAACCTATTCTTAAAAGGAAAATAAATAAACTGAAATAAAAGGCATAATCAAGAAATCTAAGTAAAGAAATAAAATCACAACCTAAGCCTTAAATAGAGAATCAAAATTAACTAATGGCCTTCCCTGAAATAGATGTGGTCCGAAACACACTCCTTCCTCTTTTTAAAATTATGATGGTTAGAACTTGGGAGTTGGGACCTTCTTGTGAAAAGTCTGAAGTTCAAATGGTTAGGTGCATCTTTTGGATTCCATTAAACCTGCATTTATTTTTCCTGGGTTTTGCCTTGCTCTTTTGGTCTGCTCAGTTGAATGATAGTAACTATATTTTGCTCCCTTCTTGTCTAGAGTTCATAAATAATTATTTAGTTTGTATCATGTATTCACTGTTGAGCATCATTGTTTTATGTTGCTTCTAATCTCAATGTCTTACTAATTGGTGGTTCAAGGTGGATCATATGGAATGAAATTCAACAGTTCAGAGGGTGCTTTTCCTGCATCATATGAAGGATATGGGGCTCATCTGGTATTTATGATCATATTCTTGTTTGCTTTATTTGTTTGACCATAAATCTATGTGTTGGGATTTTTTCCCAATTAACACCTGTTTTTACTTGACAGGCTGCTGCTGATAAGGGTCCTTTTCATGGTCATCGTCCTGGGACTTGGGAGAAGCCTCGCACTACTCGTCGCTAGGAGAGTTTTTACTTGATGGAAGAAAGGCGAAATTGGTGCTCCATGTTGGAAGTGCAAAATATTGAACAGCATGGAGTTCATCCTCTATGTTTGCGTGCCAAATCAGTAATTTTTATCTAATACATTGTTAGTCATGTTAAACTTCTTATATAAGATTCTGTATTGCTTTCTTTTCATTCGTAGAGGAAGTGGTACCCCTTATATATACATGAAATCGTAATATGGTAATTTTAACTTCTGTTGGGGTCCAATTCTTTATCACCAATTTTTATTGTTTGTTTTTATTTTATTAATCGTTTTGCTTGAATATAACTAATGCTACTTTAGGTAGAAATGTTGCCCCCTAAATAAGGTAGTTAATCTTAGGTCCATTTGAAATTTACGGTCCATGAATGAAGCTTTTGGTTACGACCTACATGTTAATATACATGCTACCTTTTTTATCTATTCGACAAAATTCTTGGAACCATCTGTCTTTGATAGTATATCATAGAAGGCTGCAATGAAGTTTTGTCGTGCAGAAAGGCCATGTAAAACACAAACTCTATGTCTTAGTCTGAGTAAATTATTTTATTTACTAGGTTGTCTCATGCAACACTTGAATTCTAGTGTTTTTTTTTGGAGGGCATTTTTCTCTTGAAATTTGAAAGTTATCACTCGGTGGATATCATTGGAGGGGGATATGTTAATCTTGAGTGTATTGTTTTCTATGTGAAATAAATGGGATATCATTTATCATGGTATATTTTGGTTCTGGATATATGCATTTTGAGTATTTGACCTGGAAGCAGAAGTCTGTGGGTGGATATGGTTTGAGTTTTGACTAGCTTCTAACGGTCACTTTATGGACATTGTTGGGAGTTGATTTAAATTTCGAATGCATGCTATTCCTTAAAGGTTGTACAGTTTTGGTATGTAATTCAGGGTGCTATAAGTTGGAGTTTTGTCAGGAAAAGAAATCTTTCAGAATGGATTCTTCTCTCAAGTGATATAGACATTCAATTGGATAGTGAGAATGGGCGCATGGCCTAGAAGTATATTGTTTAAAGCATTCGGGAGCTGCCTTTTTGCGTGCTTTTATTTCTTGATTTCTGCTGTTGTGGCGTATGATGTATGGTTGCTGCAAAAGTAGGGGACGTGCTTTTAGGTATATGCTGCTTTTCTTGCTAACAACTCTTAGAGGAGAATCATTTGTCTTAAATTTACTGGAAGCTGCCTTTCGTATCCACTTCCATATGGTGGTGTACGCATTTGAAGCTGGGATCAAACGTTTTAGGGAATTTTATAAAATGGTATGGCGTGTAACCGATGATCTATTTAGATGTCTTTCTCGGAATGGGGTTTCTTTGTTATTCTAACATTTTGGAGTATATTACTTGGAAAACTGGCGTGAGAGTTCATTTCCATATATTCTTACGGTCTGTTGAGAATGTGCTGTAGAGCTAGACCACAATTGGTTGACTTTTAGTGGATTTTGACTCGAGGTATCTTGGATGGAGAAAGCATTAATCTTGACATTGTTTGTAGAAGTTGGTAGAACTACTTATAATTTTCCATGAAGATGGAGGTTTTAAACATAGATTTTCCCAGCTAAGAGTGAGTGAAATGTACACATTTGTGTCTGCAGTAGCACTGCTCATCTTGAGTTAACATTTTCTCTCACTCTTACCGTAGTTAAAAGAAAGTTCAACTATAGGGATTGATCACATTTTCTATGATTGAGGGAATTCTAGTATTAAGCTTTTGCAGCAGGTGGCATATGTGATGGAATATGTTGTACACATAGAAAAGGATCTAGATTTTGGATCATTAAGTCAGTTATTGAATCTGCTTGCATAAATGGTGCAGTTCTGTGGGTACATCCTTTCAGAACACACATGGCTGGCGCTTGAAGACAAAACTCACGGCTCCTTGATTGAATGAAATTTACTCATCCTTTGAAATCTCACATCCATCATCTGCAGTTTTATACCCTGTCCGGAGAATCATCTGCAATTCTGCAGTTTGTTCTGGTGCAAGACGACAGCTCTGCTGTCATTTGTTTTGTGCTGCAATGTTACTCAGTGGTCAGTGTATTCCACAGCCACCTACATAATTACAAGTAGTTCCGTTATTCCATGACATGGAAAAATATCTGACAGATGATGGGAAGCCATGTGGAAGAGTCTGACTACTGATCAGTACTTACATAGGCAAGTTTTCTGTCTTTTTTATATGTACCATGGATCTTCAATTTCTTTTTAAGTTGAACTTCCTTGGCATGCTGTCTTTGCTTTCATTCTCTTAATTTGGCATTTCCTGCTACATAGTTAGACCTGTCTGTTAGGTGGTTAAATCTAATGACATTTTCTCTATGAAGAATATCGTGATCTTCATACTTGAATCCTTGCTAAGTTTCTTAGATTATACCTTGCTCTGGTTTAATTAGGTTTCCGGTTAATCAATTTATGGATATGCATTTGTCATTTGCCAAGGATTTGTATGAGGATAAGGTCTTGCGTACAAAAATTCAGAGAGTTATCATACTATCAGGCACTTGTTTGTACTGGTTTGTGGTGAACTATTCCATTGGATTTGAAGTGGAAACATTTAATTCCAAGTGCTCAAGGATGATAGAAGATGTTAGTTCTATTTGGACCATTTGGTTGGATACTTCTAGATTGATACGATTCACATGAAAATACATATTTCATACAATTAAGATATTCATTAAAGTTGATTTAGAATTTATATAGCGTGTAGAAGGCAATACAAATAGTATCACTGCTGAGGATAGCTGTTTTTCTTCCCTATTTAAGTGGAAAGAAGTTGGCGAAGCAACAATCTACGAAGATATCTAAGAACAACTTGAGTGGCTTCTTTAACTAGATAGAAAAAAACTGTTGGATTGATGAATCACTCGTACAAGCTAATTTTTTCTGGCTCTATGAATTTAGTTTGACTGCTAGGCTATTAGAAGGGACAATTTTGTATCTCTGACTGCATATTGGGATACCTTTCTTCTTAATGAGATCAAGGTCTGAATCACATTCTGTTTCTATAGCAGCTAGAGCACCCTATTTATAGGAGAAAGTAGTTTTATCCCATATACGGTCTGAAAGGTGGAATTGGCTGAATGCAAACCTCATTTAAAAATAGTTTCCTCGTTTTCGGAATTATGTTTTCCTGCATCATGCTAACAATGTGAAGAAAAATAGATCTATTTGTCTACAAAGATGTGCACTTGAGCATGGACAGTTGGATGAACATTATTAGGGAGTTGCTATTTGCTTCTTAAGGCTTTCCTTCGCATGACCAAAGATATATGGTAAACAAGACTAGCAGTTCTGAAGAGTTAACTTGGTGCTGGCCTGAAACCGTTAATTACGAATGCCGTGTTAGTAAGGTGTTTACATGATTCTAGAAGTGGAGGCAGGAGTAGATGTGTTTCATGGGTTGCTGCATTGCTCGCAAGTTCTTTTACACCAGTTAATATATAATTGTAGTTTCCTTAGATCATTTTGGTGGTTAAATAGAACTGTTGCATGTTTACCTCTCCCCTAAAGAAGATTCTTTTTATTCGGCAACTTTCCTTGCAATGAAAATTGATATTTCAATCTCTGGATTCGTCCTAATTTTGTGTTTTTAATGTTTGCAGACGAGAACTTGCATGCTTCATGCAATGAGGTGAAGAAAGAAGATCATGTATCTATCTTACATGAGATTGAGGAAATATAAATGAACGAGGTAAAGTTGCATATGGTTCCTAGACAAAACATGAAAGAAAAAAAGATCCTTCTTTCTGAATGTGTGAGTTCATTGGCAGACATCCATGTCAATGTTAAAGGTGGTGCATGGAATGTTGTATGATTTGGGTCTTTGCAGGTGTCACGAGGCTATTACCCTCTTCTTGTCCCTGTGACGAGTGTTTATAGGCTGACTTAGCCATTCTAGGAAGCAACTTGCAGCCAAAGTCCACGCGGTTTGCTGGGTAAAGTTTCAGGAATAGGGGGGGTCTTAAGTCCTTACTCGTAATTTGAGTCGTAGGCTATATCATCCATCTCTTTCTATTACCATTTCATTCTCAAATCTCCTGCAATCTCCTGTAATGGCAGGATTCACATGCAAGTTCTGGTATGATCATTTTGATCAACCAATTAGGTTTTTATATAATCTCGTTTCGGTTCAGCTAACATTTTCATAAAATGTTTTACAAAAGGGTTTATACTTATCTGACAAAAATCAGTTTCTTTTCATATTTTCTTTTTCCCTCCTTTAAATCATTCATGTTCACCAACATTATTAGCTTGCATGCATGATAGAAAAAGTAGACCTAAATAATTTGATATTCCATGAAAAGCCAATCCTCTAAGTTACAAAACACACACATAAACATTGTCAAAAACAAGCAGACATACACTAAAGTTATATTATTACAGCCCCTTGCAATGCTTGTTTATGATCTGCAATATCTTTGCTTCACATGCCATGGTCTGTCGGCCATGCCCATGTCTTTCTGTTTTGAATCTCATCACTATTGCCGTCCCTACAGCTTCTTGGTGTGGTCTTTTCTCAACTTATCCTTCTTTCGAATGGAAGGGTAGTTTGGACTTTAAACAGCTCGTGTGTATCTGTGTGTTAATATTTGATATATAAGCAGTGTAATGTTTTTGCACAAACATGCCTATTTAAACACTAGTATAAAATCTAAATTTCTAATTATAAACCAAAGATTCCTAAATCTTAAATTCAAAACTCTTAAAACACAAATCTTAAACTAAACTCTAAATTGGTTTGGCTGGCGAAGAATAATTTTTTCTCGTTTTAGTTACACATAGTAAATATATTTAATTTTACATTGGCCCTGTTTGTCAATTAGCGGATTACATTAGCTGATAGTTGATTTGACTAGTGGATTATATTAGTTGTTTGTATAAAAGTGTTTGGTAAAATTAACTGATAGCTGTTAGATTATTTAAACAAGCAAAATAACATATAAGGACATGATTATATTCAATATTTGTTTGAATAGCTTATTAGTTATGAATATTTTGTATTTAATTATTATTAATTAGATCTATAAAATTATTTTTAATATAACTTTTTTAAATATATTCAAATGGTTTATATATTAATTTATTATTTATATAATTATTTTAATATAATTTAATTAATTAATAAATTTAAATACATATAAATATGTGATAATAAAAAAGTAAATAGGATTAGCTTATAAATAAGGTGAAAAAATATTTAATTTAGGTTATTTTGAGACTTTTGGTAACTAGTAAGTGTAAAAAAATCTTTACAACTCTAATATCAAACTTTTAATCTCAAAAAATTTCTATTATGAGCTTTTTTAAATTAGCAGTTTCACCTAATTTGCTCTTTCAATTCGTTGTTTATCAAACAACAATATTAGCATATTTGACTGGTTAAACCTTTAATTATAGCTCAAACCTCTAATTTTTGTCCAAATCTCTCTTTACTAAACATGACCATTGTTTTTGAACTGTTGAATGAATGTAAACTAAATATGTATAATGTCAATCATAAATTTACATTCATCTAATGGTCCAGAATTGGTGTTAACTTTTTTTATTTTATATTGTATAAGTAAATTTAATCCATATATTTGGTTAAAATATTTTTTCAGATATGATTTTGTGGGATTTGGGGGATTTTTTTAGCTCGGTCTATTTAATTAAATTTGATGTTTGGATGGTTTGATAATTTTGATATTTAGGTGGTTTATGGGTAGTTTAGTAAATATGTGTGTTAAAGAAATAAAATTTTAAACGAGTAAAATGTATCGTTTAAAATTTATTTTTTAAAGAAAATAACTGAAATACATATCATCTTTAAAGACATCGCCCCGCTCCCTTCATAAATACTTTACTGCCTAACCCCTACCACGTCCCTCCCCTACTCTCTTGATTCCCTTTCACAACATTCCAAACTCATTTCTCCTGTTTTGGCCATGACAACCTATGGCACCATCCCCACTTCCTCATTGCCCTCCGCAAACATCGAATACCTATCTCGAGCCAAACACCGTATCAAACAAGGCCTCGGAGCTCGACGTCCATGGAAACTCATGTTCAACATCCACTCCATCAACTTCCCTCGAGCTCTCTCCGAAGCCGTTTCCAGGTTCAGAACTAACATATGCTACTTCCGCATGAATTACGCCATACTCGTGCTTATCATCCTCTTCCTAAGCCTACTATGGCACCCCATCTCCCTCATTGTCCTTGTTATCATGATGGCCCTTTGGTTGTTCTTGTACTTCCTAAGGGACGAACCCTTGGTTGTTTTCAACCGTGAGATCGACGACCGCGTGGTGCTCGTCGTGCTGGGGGTTTCGACCTTTGTGTTCTTGCTGTTGACCGATGCCACCGGCAATATTTTGGTTTCGGTTTTGATCGGTGCGGTTGTCGTCTCGGTGCATGCTTCGTTGAGGAAGATTGATGATTTGTATGATGAAGAAAATACTGGCTTGGTTTCTGGACCTTCATCATCTTCATAATTCCGGGTTTCTTTTTCTATTTCCATCCATGTGGGATCTAAGTTGAGTTTTGCATATTGGTATTTTGTATGATCATAACTTTTTTCGGTACATTTAATTGCTTGTTTCCAAGTGTTGTTCAATTTAACATTGTTAAGTGCGAAATCGGAAATGTTCCGATTTGATCCTCTGAATCATGATTGAATAGGAGTTGTTTAAGTGAACAGGTGATGATAATTGGCTGAGTAAACTGTATGTTGAAACAGTCAGGTTATGGTTCTTGTTCTTGTTCTTGACGATTGATTTGTATTTTCCTCCTAGTTTGGATTGCATGTTATTTTCTTCGGACATTCGTGTTCGGTATGAGTATCGGTCTCATTACATTCATATTGTTATCCGGATATATGTCGAATATAAATGTTGAATACGCGTATGTGGTATAGATCTGATACTAAATAATTGAAGTGGGAAAAGGGGTGTAATTGTTAATGAACTCATATGGGACATATAGCTTTAGAACAAAAAGAAAAGGCTAAAAGCAGGCAAAGAGGAAGGCATTGTGGCATGTGATTTGAAGTTTGAAGCCATTACAAATGCAAGAGCCGAACCCTGTTTTGTCATTAAATGTTTGGTTGGGGTAATCTGATCTTAATGTCTACATTGGCTGTTCAATCATGTTTTTTTTTTGTCTTCTGAGTTTTCGCACACCTGTAAATCTTTTAGTGGAAATTTTCTGAATTTTCTGTATATACAATACTTCAGACTCGAGATATGTTTAAGCGATACTAAATTACTTACTACTTGAACCAATTTCGTTTATCGGTTTTTGACATTCTAATGTGATTTTTTTTCTTCAAAATTCATTTAACTAAATTAATGATTATCCGAATTGATTAGCAATAGAAATAATGGAATGTACACCAAAAAAACGAGCTTGACCGATGCGATTTCTTAACGTTTCTTTCACATTTATTGTATGAAACAAAACGAGCTTTTGAATTTTTAAGCCAACTTGGCGATCACGGTGTTTATGTACTTGTAGACGTATTTAAGGGTTTGGTTGTTGGCGAGTTTTAATTTTTTTTTTCAAAATTTAAGAGGGTTTAGGTTAATATGAATTTTAGTATTTAAAAGGTTTAAATATGCAATTGTACTTGAACTAGATAGATATTTTCTCTTAAATTGGTACTTAAAGAATTTTTTCTCTCAAGTTGGTACCTGAACTAAGTACTTTTTCCTAAGTTGGCACTCAAAGAAGTTTTGCTCTCAAGTTGGTACCCGAACTTTAATTTCATTCACTATTTTGGTTCTTTTATTAACAATTTTAGTCCCCAAATTTATATATTCTATCAATTTGACCCTGATTCAAAATAATTCAATAAGTTTTAACCCTTTATATTTAAAAATTACATCAATTTAGTCAATTTTTCACACCAATGTCAAACCAAGAGATTCTATCGAATAAAAAAATAGTTGGATAACTACATTCTACGATAAAACAATAAGTTACTATTGAACTTTTATTATATCAGGAAAGTAATATAATATTTCTAGGAGAAGAACAAACAATTTAAGAGAATAACAAAGAGTAAAATGATAGATTTTTTAAACATATAGGGTTAAATTTATTGTTTTGTTTCAAATTATGACCAAATTAATAATACGTATAAGTTTTAATATCAATTTGGGAGAAAGTGTCTAGTTCAAGTACTATCTGGGAGTAAAAATTCTTTAAGTATCGACTTGGTAGAAAGTACATAGTTTAAGTACCAATGTGGGAGCAAAAATTCTTGAAGTACCAACATAGGAGAACATATATAGTTTAGGTACCAAAGGTATATTTATGCCTATTTAAAATTTGAATCCGATTAAGTCCAACTCGCTTTTTAAACATACATTTTTTTATTTGCATAAATCAAGTAGTTTATTACATAAAATTAAGGGTTATATTTTGATACACAAGTTATGTAAAAATAATTTATACAAACCCTTTATTTTTAAATTATAAAATTTAAAACATAAATTTCCAAACTCTAAAATTAAAAAATTTGTCTAAATTTTGTTAAAATTTGTCATGCTTATGTATCAAAGTATTTTCTTAAAATTAAATATAATATTATATTATAAGCATAGAAAAAGTTGTATGGAAAATTTTGACACAAAAACTAAGAGTGGGTGTGCCGTAGTGCTTGCTGGGCTTTGCTCGCGGAAGTTTGAATCTTTCTGCTCATGCTTCCCATAAATAGTAAAAATATACTAATTAATAGTATAACATAAAAAATATAATGTAACAATATGGGAAAATATCATATGCGCCGCTAGTAGAATACTTTGTTTTCTACGTGTGCTTAACTTTTAGGAGACGAGATTTAGCATTTATAGATAGGTTTTAAAATTTGAGAATAAATATTATGATTTAAAATTTAGTTTAAAATTTAAATTTAAGGTTTAAGGCCCCTAAAAAGGAATATTTGACAATTTTAGAAGCTCACTTGTGAGAAAAAATTATACTGACGGTGCATCAAATAATTACCCTAACAATATTATAAACAGAAAACTTATAAAGTCGAATTATTCTATATTAGATTTATTGAGTTTTAGATAATTTTCAGTGAAACACACACTAGATCGCATTTAGGAAGGGAAATGAGAAAATTAAAATTTTGATCCAACGGTTGTCAATAATGGTGGCCGGTGGCAACAGGTGATACCCGACAATGGTGATTAGTGGTTGTTAGTGGTGGGAGACTTTGGTTGAATTCAGGGATCAAAATTGATATTTTATCTAAAAATTAAGGGTCAACATGATATTTTATCTAAATTTAGGGATGAAATTAGTATCCTATCTAAAGTCTAGGGTAAAATTGAAAATTAACTCATTTTATGAACGTATCACACCATCAAGCTAACAGAAATAGCGGCTCAGTGATCTAAATGTAACAAATTAATAACGTAAATGACCAAAATATATCAAATCGATCATATAAGTGATAAAAATATAATAAATTAATAATATAAGTGACTAAAAAATAATTTTTTCATACTAAAAACATAAAAATAGTAGTTATCAAACAAAAGTGACTACTTTAATAAAACATTTTTTTATCTTTTAACTTCTACAAATTTTCATTTTTATATCAAACCAATAATATAAGTAATAAAAATATATTAAATCAATAACAAAACTACAAAAGTGACTAAAAGATAAGTTTTTTAATATTAATAACAAAAAAATAATAGTTATGAAACAAAAGTGACTACTTTAACAAAACATTTTTTTTATTTTTTTAACTTCTACAAATTTTCATTTTCATTTTAAAAAAAAAATAATTCGTTCGTCACTCTCCCCTCTAAAACCCCTGAACTCTCCAGGCCTAATCGTCTCCACCGCGACACCGCCGGCCACCGCACTATCTGAAATCACAGCCGTAAGAGGTTTCCACAATCAGAATCCAATGGCGCGGCCACCGTACGAATACGATCCCTATTACCTTCAACCTGACCAAGACCGTAACTTGATCAACACGCTCTTCGTTTCGGGACTCCCGGACGACGTCAAGGCGCGTGAGATTCACAACCTGTTCCGACGACGCGCTGGCTTCGATTATTGTCAGCTCAAGTACACTGGCCGTGGCAACCAGGTAAATTAACATTTATAATTTCCGCTCTCCTTTTACTTTCTGTTTGGTTTACAGCACATTGCAATAAGAGCCTGGAGCTTAGAGTACTCTTCTTAGTTATTATCTCAAGGTGAAGATGATTTGCGCTTAGAAATAGTTAAATTTTAGAGTTAATTTGGTAAAGATTTGATAAGCAATGTGAAGTTTGAGTCTTGTATTTCTAACTAATTTTGCTACTTGCTTTTGTACTTTTTTATTTCGGAAAATCTTACTTTTTATATGGGACTGTTCTGTTTGAATTTCTTACATTTGAACTATTTGTTTTATCTTTTTAGAGAGAAAAAAAAACCCGACATTTTTATTACTATTTAATGATGGTATTATTGGCCAATTTTGATATACCTATGAACTCAACATTTGTTTTAGGATCACATCATTGTTCAATATTTCTTCCTTGGTTCTTTGTTGAAAGAACACTTCTTGAAAGCATAAATACTAAGGGGAATATTAATGTTTCTGTCCCTTTTATATACTCCTTGTTTGTTTGTAAAAGCTTGGGGAATTTGGGATAGGAGAAGGGTTGCAGATGATGGGATTCTAATCTCGGACTTGTTGGAGGCCACCTCTTAAGGATAGTCCCCGAGTTCCTCTCATATCTGCTCATTGGAACTTGTGTGTTATTCAGCAGAAGCTTATTGTTTGCATTTTTAAGAGATAATATTTGGAAAAGTAAAATAATGGGAGACTGCATCTTATGATCGCAGGTTGTTGCATTTGCTACCTTTCTCAATCATCAATCTGCAATTGCAGCAATGCATGCATTAAATGTGAGTATAATTGCATAACAAGAATTGTTGAAGCTTTTGGAGATTTCTATGACCTTATATTGTTGTTGATTCTTTTGATTGACCATATTTAGGGTGTAAAGTTTGATCCCCAAGCGGGATCTGTTTTGCATATTGAACTAGCCAGATCAAACTCAACGAGAAAACGAAAACCAGGTAGATAATGTCTTAAGTTGTTCGTGTGGTTGAAACTTAAATGGTATTCATCTCCAAAACTGTTAAGGATGCTTGACTTCCTTGCTCAGGTAGTGGCCCGTATGTTGTTATTGATAATAGAACCAAGGCCTCAACTAATGATAATACCCGGGAAGCATCAACTGATGATGGTAAGCTCATACAATCCTCTCTACCTTTGTCCTATTTATTGTGTTAGAAAAAGGAACGAATAAGTGCATATATATGACTCTACATGTGATAGCCTCTGCACCCTCACCATCGTCATTTATCACCTACTCATGTTAGCATGATTTTCCATCTTCAGGAGACAGTGACCCTGAAGAACCAGCTGGGGCTGACAATGCTGATTCTTCAAACAATGATGAATTGCAAACTGTAAAGAGGTTGAAAACTCTATGGCGATACATTATTGTTTTCAATTAAAAGTCTAATATTTTAAGCTTCCTCAATGTCTAGCACAACCAGTGCGGAAAGCTTCATCTTACTAGTAATATAATGAAGAAGCTTGTTTTTAATTAGCCGTGTTAAATGTTTGTTGCATTTCTAAGTTTAGCTTCTTGTATGGCAATGTGCAGTGATACGGTACTGGATCCAGAACACTCTGTGCCAGCTGCAAATGTAAGTAAAACCTAAAAACCACTTAAATATGGGTTCCACCATGAATCATCAGATAAGCATCTGAAGCTGTTTTACTTGATGCATGCGTGACCTAGCCAAGAAAGAATGAGTTGAAGTCTAGGTTAAGTTTATCTTGAATTTTATCATGTAGGATTGAGTTCAGAAAGAGATCACGGTCTTTAAGAAAGAAATTCAACTTAATTTGATTGCTACTGCAGGAGCAGTTGGAAAGGACTATCAATGAAGGTGCTCAACCATGCTCCACTTTATTCATAGCAAATCTAGGTCCAAATTGCACTGAATATGAACTCAAGGAAGTTATATCTAAGTAAGCGTTCTAATTATTAGATGCTACTAATATATTTTGTTGAAAATGTTCTCTCTGTCAGAACCATATTCTGGATTTTATAATTTTTTCATCTAAGCATATCCTTACCATTGTGTAAGAGTAGTTGGCATTTTCTTTTTCCCGGCCCAGGTACCCTGGATTCAATATGCTCAAGATTCGGGCTAAAGGAGGAATGCCGGTTGCATTTGCTGATTTTGAGGTATCTGAACTTAATGCTGCAATTTGTAGACCTTTTCTCACAGCATAACGCTTTCATTATCCATGAATCACATTTAACTTTAGGATAATTAAACTCGTTTTTTTTTTCATATTGTGTGTATTTTGAACCATAAGGTTTTTCGAAAAATATACACTGCAAGATTGGTTCGTATTGTAAAAAAGAGTGTTTAAAACTTTAGGATAATTAACTTTAGCAATTGGTTGGTTATTAAGCCTGCAATATTTTGGTTCCATGGTCACCATTTGAACAATTTACAGAATAATATGTTCTATTTTAATGCACTACCTCATTAAGCTCAATTTCCCTCTCTTTCTCTCTCTGTCTTTGCCTCTCAGGAAATAGAACAAGCCACGAAAGTGATGACGGATCTTCAGAGCAGCCTGTTGCCTTCATCAGACCGAGGCGGCATGCACATAGAGTATACATAACTGCCCTTACTAATTTTAAATACGGTTATCGGTAGACTCATTTGATTACCTCAAATGACACATCTTACTGGATTTGCAGATATGCAAGGTCTAAGATGAGGAAGCACTAGGAAAAAGGAAATGGAGCTGGCAATTTGCAAAAAAAAAAAAGGGTCCAGCAAGGCAGTATCCCAATTGTATTATATAAGCACAGTCTCGTGTCCCTATTTAAAGGTCTGACTTAAATTTCTAACATTGTAAAGGCTAACTTATTATGTTACCCTCATTTCTGATGTCTCATGAAACTTCAACATTTAAGCTTATTCTCATAAATCATGTGAACCCTAAGGCAGATTTCAGTGCATTTATGAAATGGATTATTCACCAGGTAAACTGTTCACTTTTTGCATGAACCAGTTGATTCAACCGTTGAACCGAGAATCAGTTGGTCCAATGGTTGAGATATGCTGATACCAGGGCTTACATGACCAAATCAGTTGATTAAACCGAGAATCAATTAGTCAAGTTGGTTAAAATGGGGGTGGAAAGAAAACGAACAAAACCAGTGCATTTTTTCTTATCGCTACACTGAAATTTATAAAATGGCCAAGTTTTCACACACAAAAACATGATTGCTCAAAACCAGACCAAAGAAAACAAAAGGACAAATCAATGTTACAGAGGTAAGATCAGGACAACAAAAACAACCAACCCCATTGGCTTCACTTGTGTCAAAGCAAGCACCTTCTTTCTGCAACTTTCAGACTTGTGTCATCATGAGAAAAGCATGCAATGCTCGGGTAAGTTTCATGTTATGGAAAAAGAGGAGCTTTTTTACTGGTAAGATGATAAGGATGTTTCCATTCAAACCCCTAAGTTTTTGTTTGTTTCTTCATGCAAAGACAAAATTACAGACCAGCTTTTTTTTGTCTGTTTCAGTCTAAACAAAAAAAAATCAACCAATGGGGAAAGCAAAACCAGTCTTTTAGCATGAACCGTCAAAAGACATTTTTAGTTTCTGCTCACCAATAAAAGATTGAAAATCACATACATATAGACATGTGAAAGAAGGCTAAACCGTATGGTCGAAAATCTATCTTCGAGGTTCATGACTATCCCTCCCAACTGAGGTTCAAACTCAGATTCTATCATTGGGACTACAGTGTGCATTACAATTGCACCAATATCGAATTACATAAAGATTAAATTATTCGGATTTATAGTACAAAGCATGTAAAAGAGAGGGAAAGAAGCAAATTTCTCAAGCTGATTCATTGATTTAATTAGAGGAGACATATTCACCATAGCTTTTGAAAATGAGCATTTCCAAAAAGATACAAAAACCCTACTAAAAACCTTGCTTCCAATACTACAACTATACAAAAGCAAAATCTAAATTCTAAAAGAAAATACAATGAAAAGGCCACATATGTAACACACACACATATAGCTTACCGTGTGTTAAGAAACCAAGTAAGTGGGCCTTTTAAAAATGATCTTCACATGAAGTCCGCCTTGTTCTTGGCCTTAGTACGTCAAGGGAGAGCTTTCCGCTGAACCCGTCTAATGAATCACTCGTGAGTGGTCCACTGTAATGCCGTTGCTGCTCTGTCCATAACCGGCCACTACGGCTGCCGACATCATAACCTGGTGATGAGTAATTTGCGTTCATGAGCACATCACCTTCCAATATGCGGAGCACCTGTTGCAAAAGAGCATTCAACCAATCAGCAAAATATTCCGAAGAAAATTGAGCAGTGACTTACTGACTTCAAAATTCATGATTTGACAAAGAAGATATTTTTGTAAACCCAAAGGCATTGGTTCCAAATACATTACACTATATTCTATGTACATAATCTAATATCTAAACATTTATGTCTTCTATTCCAAATATGAAATTGGAAAATATATGGGTATAAAAATAACAACCAGAGATAAAATTGTTTTTTCGAATAAACATTTCAACGCAACTTCAAGTCAAACCATGTTTGTGTTGAGTTTGCATTGATTTTAAGGCCACAAAGATCATATATAAAAATAACACCAAGAAAATAGTATATTGCAATAAAATGTCTCTTCCGGTATAAAGTTTCTCAGTACCTGTGACATGCGAGGCCTAGAATGAGGATCCCGCCTTACGCATAATGATGCAGCATGAAGCATGCAATAGACCTCGTGTTCGGAATAGTGATCCCTCAATCTGGGGTCCACCAATTCATCTATAGCATATTCTTCCAAAAGTGGACGTGCCTATTCAAGATCGTAATATAAGCAATAAGTAATCATGTTTTGGCCCTTCATTCGTATGGCAGATGGCACCGTGTATTTTAAAAATTGTTCTTAAAGTTACATACGATTAAAGACTAGTATATTGCAGCAAGATATGCAACAGAGTTTCAAATTACCCATTCAGTTAAACATTGCTGGCCCTTTGGCCTATTAAGGTCCACAGCTTTACGTCCAGAAACTAGTTCAATTAACACCACTCCGAAGGAATAAACGTCGGCTTTTTCTGTGATTTGGCCACTTTGAGCATATTCTGGTGCCAAATACCTATATCATAGCATAAACCATTATTGAATTCTGCAATGGCATATAGGGAAGGTAAATTATAAAAGGGTAAAAGAAGGTCTTTGAAGATTACCCAAATGTTCCAATAACTCTGGTTTCCACTCCAGTATCACCGTCAGGTTGCCATCTTGCAAGCCCAAAATCGCCAACCTGTCAAAAACAAACATGAATGAACACCTGTAGATAAAACTATTCAAGAAAGCTATAAAAGGTTTACTTACACAAATGACTTCTCCTATTATCTATTTAAAAAATTTTAAGGTAATAAGATTTGAAGTGATACTAATGAAGATGTTGGGAAAATGAAATGCCAACAGAGTAAAACCTCTTAAATTCTGAACAAAAAAAGTTTTCATAGTTTTCGCATAAATATTTTACTAGAACAAAAAAAAAAGAAAAAAACTAAAGGATTCTCCCTAATGTCAAGGCAAGAAATGATGAATTCTTTTAGCTTGTAAATACCAAATTAAAAACGATGCAGAATTAGAAAGTTTGCATACCAAAGGTTCAAAATCATGGGTGATGAGGATGTTGTTCGGCCGCATGTCACGGTGCACAATGCAGCCAACTCTGCATTCTTCATGCAGGTATCTCAGACCTCTAGCGGCTCCTACTGCAATCTTTTGCCGTGCAGACCATTCTAGAGGTTCCCGATGACGCCCTGAAAGACATGAAATTTATGGTACAATCAAAACCATGGTTGCTAGATATATAAAATAACAATAAAAGGAAGAAAATTTAAGTATGACAGGTCATTTTCTCTTTTTCCTACAAACTTGATTCTGATCATGTTAAACCTAGCTGCAAGTAACTTCAGCTATCAGTAGTTTGAGTTTTGCATTTCTTTTCCTTAGTCTTCTGGGAGGAGAGGCAAGTCAGACTAGAGGGTAAGGTGGTTAAAGGAACTTCTAATTCAATCACCAAATCCAAACGGTTAGGGAAATTACGGAAACACATTTCCAATAAACAAAGATAACAAGCTCTTTAAGGCTCAAAGCCATCACAGCAAACCCTTTGAAGGAACCAACATGATGACTGTATCAAGTTATTAATCATTGGTCAGGACCCATAATGAGCATATAGATGTCACAGTTGCATTAGATCGACTTGAAATTTTTATTCTACTTAAACAGAAAGAAATACCATATAGATGAGAATCCAGGGATCCATTGCATATGTACTCGTAAACCAGAAGGCGCCTTCTATCCTCAATGCAGAATCCAATCAGCATAACAACATTCCTGTGCTGAGCACAGCTCAGGACTTCCACCTCTGAGCAGAACTCAAGATCTCCTTGAGAACTAGCTAATTTGTGTTGCTTGACTGCAATTGCCTGACCACCAGGGAGTAGCCCTCTATGAACAGATCCAAACCCACCCTCAGCCAAGAAATTAGCTTGTGAAAACCCACCAGTTGCAAGCTCCAATTCAGCATAGGTAAACCACCTTGGTGGTTTTCCAAAAACAGGTGCCTTATGCTGACATATTGAACACAGTGGAGGAGGGCCAGGAGGGGCATTTCTAGTTAATGAAACTGCTTCCCTCACGTTTCCACTAAATTCAGTATCACTCCTAAAGCTTGATACTCCAATGCCAGCCTCTCTATCAAGTTTCGAAAATTTCTCCAGCAAGGCTTTTGTTGTTGAAGCTTGGGCCCCGTCATGAGCTCTTCTTGAAGTTTCTTCAAGATGTCGTGAGGATTGATGATGAGAAGTAATATACTCTGTTATCCATGGTTGGAACCTTAAACTCGTTGAGGATAAGGATAAATTTTCACTCTCTGGGTCTGAACCACATTCATCAAGATCCTGAATTTCTTTAATGACCAACGACTGCTCCTTCTTCAGGTCTCCATTTCCTTCTGAGTTGAAAAACGGAGAAGTGCCTGGATCAGAGCTTGACACTGAAGAAGTGCCTGGATCAGTAGCAGTAAATGGTGTACTAAGCTCTGGACTACTAGTTGGAGTGACAACTGGCCCTTGAATAGAACCAGATGATGCATCTTTGTTTTTGGGATACTTTTCGGATGCTTCATCTTTCCCAGAATTTAATTGACAAGAAGCTTCGGTTTCCTTCTCAGGCGATCCAACCAAATTTAAGCGGAGAACTTTTGCCTGTGAATTCTTCATAACCACAATGTTGCATTGCAACTCCTCAATGCATCTTTTTTCCTCATGCTTGAGCTGCCTAGAAAATCCAAGAAACAAAGACAAACGGATGGGGATATCCGAAGAGTGAGTATATACCCTTTTAGATCAAACACAAAAGGAAAAGGGGAAAGGAAATGAAAGGAAGAAGAAATAGAGGAAATGGGATGTTACTTGTCCAATACAACCCAACTAGCTAGGGCTCGCTTGGCCTCAGCAGCCACCGCTCCAGATGGTGATCCAGAAACAATTTTTATCTTGACATTGATCTGTGCGGTTAGGTTGGGAAACAAAGCATTAGCAGACCATGACATTTACATAAAACAGTAATCTACTCGAGCACCAAGAGCAAGTTATTTACCTTGTTTGGATCATAAACATCATGAAGCTGAAGAATCATTTGTGAGCAGGAATCAGTGATATCAGATTTTTGCTCTGAATTTGATCCCGAGTGAGACTTCCTACTGGCACAGTCCCCGGCAAATATTGGAAAACTCCATTTTCTACCTGAAGGAGTAAATCATTTAACCAACAACCAGGGGTTATTGAAGAAAATGAAGATAAAGAGGATTTTTCATAAGTTAAACACCACAATCATTCCTAATTAATAATTATAACCTTTTCAAGCTTTGATCACATTTCTCTGTGCCACGACATAACTTAACATGCTCATGGAAACAGGAAACACTAACTTCTTCAAACAGAAACACTAATTGTGGAACACAGTATAACCAAACCACTTGGACAGTGAGGTTCAAAAATTACCATGTGCAGTATAAATGTTTTCAAAGCTCAATAAATAACATAAATCACTATTAACGTGAGAAGTAGTCCAACACAGAAAATGTCACAGGTAGAATCAAAACAAGTAAAAAAACAAGACAATAGTACCTGAGCCAGGTGAAGGAACAACAACAAGCAATGTAATGCAATCTCCAGGTTGAACAACATGAGTCAAAGCCCACACTAGAGCAGTCTTGGGAATTTCTTTGGATGCCTTAACAGCAACCACAACTTTCTCGGCCGCATTTGAGCCGCCTTTTTCCTGTTTTCCCTTCTTCTGTTCTCGACTCATTTGGCACCAAGAATTTCTACAGAACTTTCCTCACTTAACAAATTCAACTCTCAAAAACCAATGATCATTGTAGAAGCCAAAACAACACGTCTTAAAAAAGCACAAACAAAACAAAACATTTGCATTATTTATGTGCCCCCACCATATTGGCTTCTAGGACATGTACTACCGACATGGCTAACTATTCCATTACAGATAATCTGCAGAGAGACAGAGAGCTACCAGAAACTAGGACAAGACCCTTTTCACTAATTCACATGAACTCCTCAGAATTGGTCACCCTCCAATGAAAAAGAAAACCCATTTTCCTAATTGCAAATTTGAAGAAGATCTAGCTAGCCTTTTGTCTCTGAAAACAGGAAACTAAGTCCTTTAGCTTAAATTAGGCACTGGATTGAGAAGAAAACCATTGTTTGACTGCAAAACGACAGCAACACCTAAAATTGAACTTCGATACATCTAATCAACACACCTACCTTTGCCTTTTCCCCTTTGGAAGGGGTTCAAATCTTGGGGTCAACAGTAAAAGCTATAAAACAAGAATAAATGAACCGTGGGAAATTTTGGATCCAAAGATCAGTTTTCCCACCATTTATTTTTCTTGTCCAATTCTTTATAGAAACAGAACAAAAACTCAGCTGTTTGATTCTTTTGTGTAGGAGTCCATACAAAGATGATCAAATCACAATGAATGACAAGGTTTTATATGATTGTCTGGCAACAGCTCTCTTGCAGATGGATTTGACTGTCGAATCTTCACAAATCACAACTAGCAAATAGCATCACGTTCGAAACCGTAAAAAAGAAAAAGGAAGCACCCTTTTTAAGCCTCGAAATTCAAGCCACAACCCAAGTTCCAATGCTGCAAAAATTGTACAAAAATATATAAAGATCAGAACTTTAAATTTTGAACGTACATTCAAAAGAAAGAAAAAAGGAAAATAGTATGCTTGTTTGGCTAGAAAATGCAAGAAAACAACAAGAACAACCAGAATTACCAAACTAGCAACATGGTTTTTTCCCCCTTCTTTATTTTCAATAAACAAAACCCATAACGACAAACCAAGCAAAATCACAAAAAAGACTAAAAGAGTAAGAAAACAAAATCAGATCCCTTGCAACTCCTTGAACCAGAAAATTAATAATAATAAAATAAAGATCCCCCAAGCCCAAACGTGCTCTTGATTTTAATATTCAAGGTTTATCAATCTTCTCATTAACTAAACAACAAAGTAGGCAAAATAACAGACATAGAAAAACATTTAAAAATTATAAAAGAAGAAGATATACGAAACCAAACATTACCAGCTAACTTCGTTTAGCAATTCAAACCCCATGAATTTGTTTTTAAACAAAAACTCAGACGCCCGTTGACAAAAAGGAAGCCACTTTCATTTGAAAACAAAGAAAAAAGAGAGGGAGAAGATGGAAATGAGCTTTTATTTATAAAGATTTTGAAGCACAATCTTTGGCCACTGAAGGCGGTGTGAGTAATCTCGTTTGTGAGAATATGGGTGTATTCACGGTTTAACCCCTAAATTATACTTTTTTTTATTATTATTTTAGTATCTAAACTTCTATCCACTTTTGTACCTAATTTATCATTCAATTTCAACTCGATTTTAAAATTTAGCGGAAAAGTTTAAAAAATGATTGTTAAATGGATTAATATCCTATACACTGGCGGTGGAAAGTTTTTATTTCCACAAGCGCCTCAATTATAGGGTTTAGGGTTAGTGTTTAGGGTTTAGAGTTTAGGGGTTTTAGTGTAAAGGTTTAGAATTTAGGGTTCATGTTTAGAATTTAGGAATTAGGGTTAGAATTTAGGGTTTAGGGTTAGGGTTTAGTTTTAGGGTAATATGGGTGGGGATTTAGGTTTTAACCTATAAACCCTAAATTTTAACCCTAAACCCAAAATTCTATCAACAATCCATAAATTCAAAACTACTACACTTATACCCCTAAATTTTAAACCCTAAACGAAGTCCATAACCCCTAAAACTAAGGCGCTTGTGTAAAAAAATTTCCACAAGCGCTTGTGTATAGAACAATTACCCTTGTTAAATTATCTCAAAATATTTATTTTTGTCATTTTAATTTTCAAATTATAAATGTGCATTAAATCTTAAATTTTGTTTTAAAATAAACATTGTGTTATCTGTTGTCATTAATTTTTTGTATGTCATGTTTAAACATTTTGTAACAAAATCTAAAGTTTCATGATTATTTTATAACATTTGAAAGTTAGATGATTGAACCCAATGAATAGTTCTAGTGGAAAGATGATGATGTTTATTTTAGGAGATTCAGATTCAGACACATGTATGTGCAAGGTATGTGTGTGTCATCAAAGAATTAAGAAAAGATATGAGTACATACTACACGTAATCAAAGCAGTATATTAAAAAATTAGATGATCAAAATGAATATTTTGCTACAATTTAGCGATATTTTAAACTTTACAAAAAAAACGACGACCTTGAAAAGAGACATGTAACAAAATCAATAAGAACAATATGCTTAGTGGCGGATGTAGTAAGAGTTCAGGGTAGGTACATGCCCACTCTAAAAATTTGAATTTGTTTTATCAGTTATCTATTTTATTGAGTATGTCCATCATGCAAATCTAATTTTTTATTAGTTATTCATTTTATTGTGTGTACCCACATTAAAATTTTATTTATACCCACTTATACAAAAAAAAAATTGAATCTGTCACTGAATATTTCATCCATCTATTTTATTCATGTAATTGATGATGCCATTTATCATGTACGGTTGCTAGTTTTGTTTAAACAGACAACATTTTGAAGTATGAAAGACAACGGATTGAATCCAAATTATTCATTGCATGGGAAGGGAAGGAAGGGGAAATGGGGGTAATCAGGCGGCGGAGGCACGGCGGTGGCGCGCAATCAGAGGTTAAATCAGGTTCCCGAGCTGGCTGCCATACTGTCTACCCTTCGCCTCATATCGCATTTAGACTTTGATGGCCTCGACTACACTACACTGGACCACTTTCATTGGATCACTAGCCTCTTTTAACTTTTTTATCACCCTAATTAATTCGGACCGATCTGCGTTACACATCAAATTTTAATGAGTGAGGCTTTTAGCAGAGATTTTTGTATATACAAAGACTCAAATTTCAAACATACTTAAGCGCAGGGACGGACCCAGGACTTTAGGTTAGGGGGGGCGAACCTATAAATTTCTAGGGGGGCGAACTTATAGAAGTTTAGGGGGGGCGAAAATAGATTTTTAATAGAAAATACATAGAAAAATTATAAAAATTTTCTAAATCATATATGATTTTCAAAATTTTAGGGGGGCGGTTGCCCCCCTCAGCACCCCCCTCGGTCCATCCCTGCTTAAGCGACACCAAATTACTTATTACTTGGACCAACCCGTTAATAGAGGTGTTCAAACTTCGGTTAAAACCGAATTAACCGAACCGAACTTTTTTCGATTAATCGGTCGGTTAATTTTAGGTTTGGTCGGTTAACGGTTAATAAATTTTTCAAACTTCGGTTATCGATTAATTCGGTTCGAAATCGGTTAATTAACCGAATTAACCGATTTAACCGAAATTTTTATATATTATATATTTCATATATTTATTTTTAGTCACATAATTTTTAAAAATTATAAAATAGTCTTAAATTTTTTGATATATTATAAAATGATCATTAAACTTTATCAAATTAGCGCAAAATGATTTATCAATAATTTATAGCGTGCAAGTTAATGACTATTTTGTAATAGTTCGATAAGTTTAATGGTTATTTTATAATTTTTGAAAGTTTAGTGACCAAAAAGATTATTTTAAAATAGTTTAGTGACCATTTGGGTGATTTACCCAAAATTTTCTAACAAATTTCGGTTAATTCGAAAACTGACCGAATTAATCGAATTTTTTTCGGTCCGGTTAAAAATTTTCAAAAATTTTCGGTTCGGTTAACGGTTAATATGAAAAAAAAATGGTTAATAAAATTTTGAAAGTTCGGTTCGGTCGAACCGAACCGACCGATTGAACACCCCTACCCGTTAATAATGTTTACATTTTTTTCATTGTGCCCCTTCATTTTTTTAATTATTTTTGTTTAAATTTGTTTGGCATTTATTAAAAGGTTTATATCAACATTAGTGGACTAATGGTCAGTTATGTAATGCATGTAGTATAATTGTCGAGATGATTTATTTGGGAGAAATCTTCAAAGTATTGTTGATTGAATATCTGCATGGAACCTCTAACAATGGTTTGTATTGTATTCTCGAGATGTCTATGTGTAGTTTTAGCCTTAAATTTTGTCTTTCAATTCGTGAGAAGGTGTGCAATGATCTATATAATTTAAAGAATGGTTTAAAAGTGCTTGAAATCTTTAGACTTTTAAAAAATAATCAATTAAGTTTTTATATTTTTCACTCAATTAAGACATTCAACCAATAAATTAAATCAATTAACTTTTTTGACCAATTTTTGACAATTTTTTCTTGAGATATTACTGGTACGTAACCCACTACAGTTCTGTTATGTGACATTTACATAATTTTAAAAAATATATTTTTATATTTTTTTGGAACTTTAAAATAATTTTTTGAAATAAAATTAAAAATTCTGAAATGTTAAGTGATAACATTGTAACACAACACGTTGCATCAATTGATCCAAAAAACTGTTAAATTAACAGTCAATATTGGTCAAAGGAGTGAATTAATGCAATTTTAAAGTACAAGAGCTTAATTAGGTGGGAAAAATTAAGAGCTTAATTAATTTTTTTTCTTTCAAAAGTTTAAAGACTTATGACACCCTTCAATCTTAAAGAATCGTAAAGGGAGGCGTAAGAGTTACAAAACGCTGGTACCAAAGAAAACTAAATTTAGCTTATGGGTGCTCTTCTAAGTTCTAATAATTTACCCTCCGCTTTATATAATTTTCATAATATTTGCTTTCTTATAATTTAATGTCTTTTTATGAAGAAAAAAAAAATTAACAAATAATTTTTATAATCTTATTTATGAGTATATGTGATTACACCATACCTATAATATTCACAAACTAACCAAGTGAACTAAACCACCCTACAGGTGTCACCCGTAAAACCAATTCTTAAGACTCTATACATGAGAAATTTTAATATATAGACAGTGTAAAGTTTATTTTACATAAGTATATATATTTACATTATAAAACGTAAATAATAATTTTTTAATCTTAAAATATAAAAAATTAAATATTAATCTCTAAACTATATGCACTAAATTTCAAACTCTAAATATTTAAATTTTAAATTAAACTCTTAACTCTAAAAAGACTTATGTATCACAATTTTTTTCTGTGTGCTTATTAGTAAATAATCTCTACGCAATGCCCTTTTCTGTCTTTTCCCTCCATTTTTTATTTTGGGAGACGCCACCCCTTCCATTAAATGCAGAAACGTGAATTTAAAATTAACCCGCACCGCACCGTTAGAGTTGCTTATTAGATCGAGTCGAGTCAAATTAAAGAAATTGAGTTATTTGAGTTTACAAGTTTTATTTTACTATTCAAATTTCATTTAATTTTTTGAATCAAATCGAGTTTATAGAATTCAAGTCTAGTAAAATTGAGTCGAAATTTTGAGTTTCTGTATAAATTTAATTATAATTATTTATAATGTTATAATAATATTGATTCTAACCTTAACGACTTTTTATATCCATATGCTATATACATATATATTTTTCATATTTTCATGTGATATATATAATATATCATGCAAAACTGACATACTCGACTTAAATTTGAAAATTGATCAATTAATTTCTCAAAAATTTTGAGTTATTCGAGTTTTCATTTCATAACTCAAAATTTATTTGAAATTTTTTTAGTCTAAGTTTATGAAATTACGAGTCGAGTCAAAATGAGTCGATTTTTTAGCGTCGAGTTAAATAATTTAAATTCTCAAATCGATTCGAGTTTCGCCCACCATGCGCACCGCCCAAATGCGCCGAGCCGCGCAAGACGGCGTGAGACCCATGTGTACACCGGATCAGAATGCACTAGGCCCCACCCCCACCGCTCACGGTAGCACCCAATTGCCGTTACCCGTCACCGTCACCCCCACAGTACACTTTCCCCAATGGGCTAACGTACCTGCCGTATCCCTCAGCGGCGCACGCCATCGTCAACCTCCATCCGCCCCCACCTACGCCAACTCCGCAACTGCCCAAACTTGCATCACCAACCGTCGGATGTTAAATTTTCAGAATAACTGATATAAATAAATAACAATAATAAATGTCCAAAGCGGTTACCAAGGCTGTCTTAAAAAGCTGCTGACGTGGCCTTTGCGCCAGATGAACATGTCTCTCGAACGAAAAATTATTAAATGGACTTGACTCACCATATTATTTTTGGTCTTAGTCAATAAGGTCTATCCATATCAGTTTTTTTGAAATATATTCATATCATTTTTAACCAAGGTGAATGTAAAGATTTTTCTACATGTAAAAAAGAATGAGTAATTATTTGAATTTTTTTTGACATATATGAACCTTATTGGTTGGGACCACGGATGACGTGATAAGCTGAACTCATCTAATAATTTCTCATCCCGAACCTCATTTTTCACCCTTAGTTTCGAAAAATTATTAAATGGATTCGACTCACCACGTAATCTATAGCTCATCCAATAATATCCACCCATTTCAGTGTAACTTTCAAGTAATTACCCACTCATCAATTACATGTATGAAAGAGGTGAAGATTCACCTTAAAAAAATGACATGACAAATATTAGCGAGTAAGACTATAGATGATGTAGCGAGTCAAACTTATCTAATAATTTTTTTTTTGTTTCTTGTGTTTTGGAACCTACTAAATATTTTTCATTAAACAATAATACAATGTTTTAATGACAAAAACTTAACTATTAATCAATGAAAGAGGACAAAATTGATTTGGTGAATTAGACAAAGACAAGGCGATTAATTGACTAGATGTTCCATCTAACACACGGCTTTTAGTTCGTATTCTTTTGTTGTAAGTACAAATATAATAATTTAAAAAAAAAAACTTAAAAGGGTCATTTTTGCTCCTGTAATAGTTTTAATTTATTAATTTCGTTCATATAATATTTTTGTATTAATTTAGTCTCTGAAGTAGTCAAATTGTATCATTATTTGTCCCTTAACTGACGGAAGCCAACATTGATCGTTAAGATGCTGATGTGGCAGTTTACGATGCTGACATGGCGGTCAACAATTTGACCAAACATCTAAATTAGCGGATTTGACTAATCAAAATGCTCCAAACCTCTAATTTTAGCTCAAAAGCTATTTACCAAATAAGGCCATAGTTTATTAGTTTATGATAGTTTAATTTTATAATTTTCACTTATTTTTAAATATTTTTAAATATTTTATTTTTAGTCCTATATTAATAAAATATTTTTAAATTTTTATTATTTTTATGTTATTTTAATATTTTAGTATTGTACTCATATTTTTTCCTAAAAATTAGTTTTGTCCTCGTATTCAACCAGAATATTAATTTTGCCCTCGAACTTACTTGAAAAATCAATTTTCCCCTCTGCCACGTCATCTTCACACGTGGACTGTCACATCAGCATCGTAAACTACCACGTTAGCACCATAACGGTCAACATTGACTTCCGTCAATCAAGGGACAAACGATGATTCAATTCGACTATTTCAGGGGCTAAATTAATGCAAAAGTACCATATAGGCAAAATCATTAAATTAGGACTACTACATGGGCAAAAGTGATCCTTAAACCTTTAAAAAACAATGGTCTTGAGCAAATAAATCTGAATGGTTAAACTACCAATCTTATTCCCTTGTATTCCCTTAAATTATAGATTCTAGACTCACTAAAATATTTTTTTTCATTCTTCTATAGAGTCCCTGTTTTCCCCTTCCCAGGTATCAGATTATTCTGTTTTAGTTTGTTATTAGGTAGTTTATTTTACAACTTGTATTTTCTTTATTTTCTTTATTATTATAAAAGAACACGATGTATATTATTTTGAGTAATTTTTGACAAAAATAAAGAATATCGAAAGGTTTACTTTACTCTTCTAATCGTTTCAGAATACTTGGCCCTAAATTCCTCTTTTGTTCGTTTCTCCGAAAACCCTATGTTCATCTTCCCTAACCTTTCGATTGCATCTTTCAATCTTTCAACCTTCCAGTAAATCAAGATTTCTTGATTCTATCATGGTATTCGTAGATTCTATATCTCGCTCCCGATCTTCCGATGACGCTCCGAGTTCCTTTCGAAATGAAGATCCGACTAACGATTCCTATATTCATCTTAATGAAAACCCTGCCCTAGTTCTCACTTCCACCTTGCTCGACGGCTCCAATTATCATACCTGGGCTCGATCGATGAAGATGAGTCTCATCTCCAAGAACAAGTTCGGTTTCGTCGATGGGACTATCAAAGAACCTCGTCAGAGCGATCCTAAGTTCAACGCGTGGATTAAGTGCAATAACTTAGTCCTTTCTTAGCTCCAGCGTGCTATTTCTCCGGAGATCGGTCAAAATATTCTTTGGGTTGATAACGCTTCCGACCTATGGATGGATCTTTACGATCAGTTTCATCAAGGAGATTTGCTCCACATCTTCGATCTGATGCAAAAATTCTTTTCTTTGCAGCAAGGTACTCTCTCGGTCACTAGTTTTCATACACAGTTAAAAGTAATTTGGGATTAGTTGTGCAATTTACGACCATTATCGGATTGTGGTTGTTCTGCTATTAAGTATCGAAGGCAAGATTTTGTCATTAGGTTTTTGCGGTCTGAACGATAACTTTGTTGTCCCTAAGTCTCAGTTGCTTATGATGAAGCCATTTCCTAAAATAAATGAGGTCTTTGTTGTGGTTCTTCAGCATGAACGGTCCATTGCTTCTGTTTGCCATAGTGAATCGAATATTTTTTTGGTAGATAGGTTTTGAAATAATTCTGATGGTCCTAAGCATGTGTAATCACTAATTTTGTCACTGTCTTTAATTTTATTTCTTTTATGATTATCGGGCTTTTTTGAGCTAAGGAAAAAGAAAAAAAAACTAAACATTACCAAGTATTACATAATTTTTATTTCTAGCATTAGTCGCTTTGTTATATTTCGTTACACTATTTTGCTACTGTTATCATATTATTATCATAGTTTATTATTATTATTATTACTATTATTATTATCTTATTATTATTATCATTATTCATTACTATTATCACTATTAATATAATTACTATTGTTTTTGTTATTACTTATTATTATTATTTCTATTACTATTATCTATTTATTATTATTTAATATTATTATTAATATTAGTATTATGTTTATTATTATTATTAGAAAAGACTAATCCATATATATAAATAAGGCCCGATGTTAATAATAAAAAAAGCCCATTTATTAAATAAATAGTTGTCCATTTACAAAGCCCAAAAAAATGTTACAAGGCCCGTTTCGGGCCTGATCCGGAATTGATCAAAAACCCTAATCTCCTCTCTTTTGCGCAGCCAAACAAGAGCTGTCGGATCTAGGGGAGTCATCCAAGGGCCCAGATTAGTCTAACCGAAAAAACCCTAGCAAGGGTATCAGCAAGCCCAGCGTCGCACGCCCCGCACCGTTGGATCTAGGCACGATCAACGGCCCAGATCCCTCCGGATCAGAAACCCTAGCGAAACTCTTCGCTCGCCCACGCGCTCGTACGACTGCCCCTGCAGCCTTCACGCGTCTGCCGTTTCAGAGGCTTGTCTCCTCCACGTCCTGCCACCAGCACGCTCCGGCACTCCCGATCGAGCCGTTCCCAACATGCAAACACGAAAGGCAGCAGTCAGAATACCGAAAATGGCAACAAAGACAACAAAAAAGAAAAGAAACAAATTAAAGCTAAGGCAACCACAAACAGATTCCAGAGCAACAAAGTCAACCATTTTTGTTTTATTCCTTTGTAATTTCGGTTATAAAAATCGAACCAAGAACGTTGTAAAAGGGGTTTTTTTTCCTGAATCAATATAAAAAATAACATCAATAACTTTAGAGGTACTACTGTTTCTTTTATCTCTGATTGCATGCACATACATAAAAAAGGAAAGGAGAGAAAGAGAGGGTTTCTTCGAGTCTTTACCTCCCTGACGTCTCGACTCCCTGCCGTTTGGCCGCATCCCATTTCGCCGGTGACAAGTCATCGGCCTCCTCCAGGTCGTATGTGGTGAGTCGGTAAAAGGGGACGGTGGATTAGAGCAAAGGGCTTTGGGAGTTTTGATTTAGGGTTTCAAAGAAAAAGATTTTCCGGTTTCGGTTTAGAGCAACAAAAAAACGAGGAGGTTTTGGGGGTTTTCAGAAACAAAATGCCAAAAGGTTTCAAAATGTCTGAAAATGTGGTATATATAATATTTTGTTTTTTTAAATGGTATAATCCCATGTTAGTCCCTCCGCGTTTTAAAGATTTATTTCAGGCCATTCCATGTTTATAAATCTCATCCCAGGTCCCTTCAGTGTTTCTAATGTTTTCAATTTCATCCCTGTTTTCATTCTAATCGATTTTTGGGTGGTCAAATCACTGTTTTGGTCCTTAGACCTTTTCGCGTTCTTTCAATTTGGTCCCATTTCATGTTTTAATTATTTTTTTAAATGGATTTATAACAATCGTGGTCCCTGTCAGGTTGCCTTTTTAGCATTTTCATTTTTGTTAAATATTGTTATTCATGCATTTCTCTCCTTTTAATATATGTTCATACGGAATTAATGACTTTGCCATATTGTGTACATTTGCTTAATGTAAATGTATGATTTGTGGTGTACGTATGTTTTTATATGTATATGTTCGTATGTCTTTTAATATTAGTCTTGTTTAATTTTTCTTAATGTGTGGTTTCATTATGTGTAAGTTCGTAGTTTAAATGTGCACATAGCTTAGCTTCTTTCATGTTGTTCGAATATATTTTAGCATGCATTTTCTTAACTTGTCATTATAATTATAGCACGCACGGTCCCGGTTTCCGCGTGGGAACGATATTCCGAAAGCTCGGATATCGACTCCTTTGGCGCCGTAGGACTTTGGATTAGATTAAATCTTGTATTTATTGCATTTGATTTTCCTTTTTTAAAAATCTAAAATCGTTTTCAAAAAATGCGATGTCTTTTTATTCGGAAACGAACAAGGCCAGTACTAGTCGTAGTGGTGGTGGTTCGGACGTTCATTCCCGAATATTAGGATTTTCGAAATTTACTCGCGTGTATAACTAAGTCTCGGTTAAATTTGTCACTTAAATTCACAAAATTTGATTTTAATTAAGCGGTAAAGTTTTGGTACCAATTTTTGGGCATGTCGAGGGTGCTAGCCCTTCCTCGCGTGTAACCGACTCTCGAACCCTTTTCGAATCTCTGGTTTCTATTTCCGGTGTCCGGTCTACCACTTAAAGTGGCTGGTGGCGACTCCTTCTATTTTTAAAACATTTTTAACCCCCTATTTTTATCTATTTTTAAAAAAGAATCCCCTTATTTTCAAATATCTTTCCAAAATCCATTTATACCCCCCAATTTCAAAAAATCTCCTTTTCAAACCCCTATTTCAAAATTTCTAAAATATCCCTCCCTTCTACACCTATACACTTACATTTACTTAGTGTATTTTCAAAAAATTAGTCGCTACAGCATGATAATAGGTATACTGGTGCTAAGAAATTTTATAATGGTTCTGCTAATAAGAGACCTCTGTGTGTTTACTGTGGTTTAGTTGGACATACTGTTGATAAATGTTATCGAAAACATGGTTTTCTTCCAGGATATAGGAATAGAAATCAGGCTCCTAGGGCTAATTGTGTTGCTGTTCCTAATCTTGATAATTCTGGTTCTGGTCATGGTGTTTTTAATGATAATCATGTCAATGTTGGTTCTGGTTCTATTGCTCATGGTCTTGGTTCTACTGGTTTTGGTAATCATGGTTTTACTAAGGAGCAATTTGATAGTATCCTTAGTCTTTTGCAAGAAAGGAATAAACTTGTTCAGTCTGGTAATAATGGTTCTGAATCCAAGGTGAACATGCTTACTGGTTCTTTTGACAATAATCATCATACAGAAACAGGTACTATTCTAAATTCTACTCTTCAGTGTTTTAAGTTTTTAACCAAGAAACATGTTTTTGATTCATGGATTATTGATTCTGGTGCAACATATCATATTGCACATTCTTTAGATTTATTTTGTAATTTTCATGTTATAAAAGGTAAATGTGTTAAATTGCCAAATAATGAAATTGTACAAGTTTCTCATATTGGTACTGTCAAGATAAATCCTTCTTTAACCTTAGACAATGTTTTACACATTCTTAATTTTGGTTTTAATTTAATTTCTGTCTCTCAATTAACTAAATCTTCTTCTCTTTGTCTTATTTTTTATTCTGGTTCTTGTTACATACATGATGTTCATCTTTTGAAGATGATTGGTTCAGCTAGAGAGGTGCAAGGCTTGTATGTGCTGGAGGCTCCAGATGTTTCCTCTCCTATTTCAGAGTCTGTTTGCAATAATATTGTATCTTCTTCTTTAGCTCTTTGGCATTCTAGGTTAGGACATCATTCCTCTCAAAGGATAAGTCTTTTTCTGTTTTACATTCTTTAATACCTACTGAAAATTTGTTAGACTGTGATGTGTGTCATTTGGCAAAACATAAACGATTGCCTTTTTCAATTAGTGATTCTGTTTCTGATTGTTTGTTTAATCTTGTGCATATGGATGTGTGGGGACCATTTCCTGTAAAAAGTACTTGTGGTCATTTCTTTTTTCTTACTGTGATTGATGACAAGAGCAGATTTGTTTGGGTTTACCCTATGGTTTCTAAATCAGAAGTTAGGTCTTTAATTGAGGGCTTTTGTAATATGGTAGAAAGGCAATTTGATATGAATGTAAAATGCATTAGGACTGATAATGCAAGAGAATTTGATATGAATACTTTCTATGCTAGTAAAGGTATCATCCATCAAAATTTTTGTACTTATACACCCTAGCAAAACAATATAGTTGAACGCAAACATCAACACATTCTAAATGTTGCTAGAGCATTAAGGATTCAAGCTCATTTACCTTTGAGTTTTTAGGTGGACTGTGTTTTACATTCTGTTTTTCTTATTAATATAACTCCTACCCCTGTTCTTCAAGGAAAAACTCCTTTTGAGCTTTTATTTCATAAACAACCTCAGCTAGATAACTTAAAAGTTTTTAGTTGTCTTGTTTATGCCTTAGTTTTACCAAAATCAAAAACAAAAATGCATTCAAGAGCTACTAAATGTGTTTTTCTTGGTTTTCTTAAAAATATTAAGGGTTATAGGCTTTTTGATTTAGAAAAGAAACATGTTTTTGTTTCTCGAGATGTTTCTTTTTCAGAAAATATTTTTCCTTTTGAAAATTCTGATTCTTGTCTTAGTTCTGCAAGAATTCTTTCTGCTTGTGACAATAGTCATCTGGTTGATCCTTATTTATCTCCCTCTGAAAGTTCTAATAACATGAGTAATGTGAATGATCATATTCATACATCCATTCCTTCTGCTGATATTAATCCTTCTGTTGTTCATAGTAACATTCCTCATTCTGCTGATATTCATTCTGTTGATATTCATTCTACAGATGACCATTCTATGGATCTTATTCCTTTTAATGATTTTTCTAATGACAGTTCTCATCTTGTTCTCCCAACATGACAAGATAACAATTCTGGTCATAATTTTCCTGATCCTGTTATTTCTACAGATATTATTTCTTGACCAACTAGACAAATTCTTATGCCACAGAAGTACAATGATTATCATGTTTCATTACCTAAGAATAGAACATCTCCTCATACTGTTGCCCAAGTCTTTTCCTATGATAACATCTCTTTCAAACATCAGACTTATATTAATAGTGTTGATATTTTAAAAGAACCAAAGAATTATAAACATATTGTTTTACATGACTGTTGGAAAAATGCAATGAATGAAGAAATTAATGCTCTTGAACTAAATCATACTTGGGATCTTGTTCCTTTACCCCCTGGAAAGCAAGCTATAGGTTGTAAATGGGTATATAAAACTAAACTTAGGTTTGATGGAACTTTGGAAAGATATAAAGCTAGACTAGTAGCAAAGGGATATACTCAGCAACATGGAGTTGATTTTCTTGATACTTTCAGTCCCGTAGCTAAACTTACTACCATTAGGACTTTAATTGTTGTCTCTGTTGCCAAAAATTAGGTTTTTACAACAATTGGATATTAACAATGCCTTTTTACATGGTTATTTGGATGAAGATGTCTATATGCAATTACCTCCTGGTTTTAGTAGTCCTAAATTTGATTTGGTTTGCAAACTTAATAAAAGTTTATATGGGTTAAAACAAGCAAGTAGGCAATGGAATGAGAGATTGACTATTTCATTATTAGAAAAAGAATTTAAGCAAGCTACATCTAATAATTCCTTATTTGTTAAAGGTCAAAATGACAATTTCATTGCTTTGGCTGTTTATGTTGATGATATTGTCCTTGCTAGCCCAAACATTTCTGAGATACAATCTGTCAAGACTTTTTTTCATAATACTTTTAAAATAAAAAATTTAGGTGACTTGAAATTCTTTCTTGGTCTTGAAATTGCAAGATCTTCTAAAGGAATAAATCTTTCTCAAAGAAAATATACTTTGAATTTATTAACTGATTCTGGTTTCCTAGAATCAAAGCATGTCAATACACCTATTGTTCCTAACACAAAAATCTCTAAAACTGATGGTACTCGCTTAGATGATATCACTGCCTATAGAAGATTAATAGGCAAACTGTTGTATCTAACTCACACTCGCCTGATATTTCATTTGTTGTCCAACAGTTGTCTCAATATGTTTCTGCTTCTACAGATGTGCATTTAACTGATGTTCATCGTGTTCTTCGGTATTTGAAAGGAACACCGGGACAAGGCATATTCTTTCCTGTAATACTTTTGATTTGAATGCTTTTTCAGATTCTGATTGGACATCTTGCCCTGATTCTAGAAAATTCACTACTGGATTTTGTGTGTTTTTAGAAAAAGGTTTAAGATCCTGGAAGTCTAAAAAACAACCAACCATTTCTCGATCTTTTAGTGAGGCAGAATATAAAGCATTGGCCTCAGTCACTTGTGAATTGCAGGGGCTGAATTTTCTCCTATCTGACTTACAAATTCATTCTTTTGTTGCCAATGTATTTTGTGACAACTTATCTACTATCAAAATTGGAGAAAATTATGTTTTTCATGAAAGGACTAAGCATATCGAGATTGACTGCCATCTTGTTCGAGAAAAAGTTCAAAAAGGGCCCATTCAGCTTTTACCTGTTTCCAGCAACAACCAATTTGCTGATTGTTTCACGAAGGCCCTTCATCCTTCGTCTTTTTCAGCTTCTATGTCCAAGTTGGGTATCCAAAATGTGTATGCTCCAACTTGGGGGGGGGGGGGGGGGGGTTATCAGATTATTCTGTTTTAGTTTGTTGTTAGGTAGTTTATTTTACAGCTTGTATTTTCTTTATTATTATAAAAGAACACGGTGTATATTATTTTGAGTAATTTTTAACAAAATAAAGAATATTGAAAGGTTTACTTTACTCTTCTAATCGTTTTAGAATACTCAACCCTAAATTCCTTTTTGTTCGTTTTTCCGAAAACCCTCTGTTCATCTTCCCTAACCTTTCGATTGCATCTTTCAATTTTTCAACCTTTCAGTGAATTAAGATTTCTTGATTCTATCACCAAGTAAGACTATAATTAAATTTAAGATTTATAAAAAAAATATTAGTCTCTTTTATCAAAAAAATATTAGTCTTGATTTACTCGTTAATCCCTTTTATTTTAAAACGATACACTACGTTTTGTTTCGTTGTGGACAAACTTTAGGAATTTCTTATGGCTTTGATAATGTACTTTACGAAAGGGTTGATTTGTGATCACATGACACATAACTTTATGTTAAAGGGTGAACATATAAAATTTTAGGGGTAAAAATAGATTTTTAATAGAAAATATATAAAAAAATTAAATTATATACGAATTTAAATTTTTCAGGGGGTGATCATACCCTCCGCCCCCTTCTCGGCCCATCCCTGCTCATATGGGATTTAATTATATAAATCCTATTAAACACAAATTTATTTATTTTTGAATGGTCTAAAGGTGATTGCTAGGTAGTATCTATTCATACATATTCTTAACCTTTTGACAATATGTATACACCTTGTAGACAAAACGATTTGAACTTGTGTCATCTAGGATGAACATCATTTGCTTTTTCACTAGGACACTTATTAGTTTCTTAGAATTTGATTCTTAGAAATATAATTGGAGATGTTTTATTTAAAAATTGTATAGAAGTATGAGAAAATAAAATATTATTACAAAAATATAAATTATAATTCAAAGTGAGAATGATTTAACCATTTTTAATTCAACTTAAATATAATTTAGTAATTTCAAATTGGAAAATTCTACAACATGCGACGAACATCGATGAACACCACTAATGATGAACACCGATGAACACCATTAAATTAATTAATAAAGATTTAAAATTTCAAGGACCCATCATACAATTAATAATTATTTTAAAAATTCAATTAAATTATTATATATATATATATTAAAATATTATTTTTTTAACAAGGGTAAACTATATATTTAGTACCTCACTTATTTACGTATTTCTATTGAACCCTCATTATTTAAATATTATTTCAAATTAACCTTATTCTTTATAAAAAATAATTTAACCCTCAACCTAAAACCCTAAACTATTAAACCTTAAACCCCTAAACTCTTAAACATATACCCTAAACCATGTACCATTAAAAATAATTTCATCATCATCGATTCAATTCAATTCAATGAATCGTTGGATTCTCCTAAAAAATTTAATTAAATTATTATTATTATATATATATCAAAATTAATTAAACTCGAATCTCCTAGAATAAACACTATCATCTTATTTGAGATGAAGATGTCATCACAATTAATCATAATTAATTCAATTCATTAAATTGAATTCTAAAATCATTTTGTAGGTTTAGGGTATATGGTTGATGTAGAAACAATCTCTCGAATAAACATACCAATGTCAAAAAAAAAACTCGAATACACACAGCCTGAGTTTCAATGGAAAACATCGAGTGATTGTTTCGTCATTATACACAAACGGAGCAAGCGTAGTTTTTGCAAAGCCTCCTGTTCCATTATTCTTCAACTTTTGCTTTATTTCAGTACCCAAATTCTAAAGTGACAAAGCCTGCCATCAAGCATATAGTCTAAAATGAGATGGACTGTTACTATGCCTAGAATGAAGCTCACATATTTATCATTTATTCTGAGTGGACAAAAATTTAATTAAATTATTTTTATATATATCAAAATTAATTAAACTCGAATCTCTTAGAATTAACACTATCATCTTATTTGAGATGAAGAGGCCATCACAATTAATCATAATTAATTCAATTCATTAAATTGAATTCAAAATTAAATTTTTTAGGAGAATTCAACGATTCATTGAATTGAATTGAATCGATGATGGTGAAATTATTTTTAATAGTATATGGTTTAGGGTATATATTTAATAGTTTAAGGTTTAATAGTTTAGGGTTTTAGGTTGAGAGTTAAATTATTTTTTATAAAGAATAGGGTCAAATTGAAATAATATTTAAATAATAAGGGTCAATAGAAATACGGAAATAAGTGAGGTACTAAACATATAGTTTACCCTTATTAAAAAATAAAATTTTAATATATATAAAAAATAATTTAATTGAATTTTTTAAAATAATTATTAATTGTATGATGGGTCCTTAAAATTTTAAATCTTTATTAATTAATTTAATGATGTTCATCGGTGTTCATCATTAGTGGTGTTCATCGATATTCGTCGCAACTCGCACGTGGTAGACTCATACTTTCAAATTAAAGTTAATCTGTGACACCAAACACAATCAAAACTCTAATTACAAAATCTGCAAAGAATATACTTTAAGTTACGAAGACACGGAGTCAAAATACCAACACGTGAAGAATAAACTATACTATTTGTTTTAAATTTAAAAGAAACAATTTATAATTATATAATAGTTTTTTTAATTTATTATATAAATTAAAAGTATTTTTTAGTAGGATTAGAAGACCTCAACCTCTCTCACTTATTGAATAGTTCCATCACTGTTTCAAGTAAAAAATAATAATCAGAATCTTTGGGTTCACACTAAGGTTTCGTCCGACGGAACTGGTAAAGCTTAGATTTATGGTGAAAAAGCAGCGCTGGAGAAGTTAAAATTCGAGCTTTTTTAAAATAACTGTTTGAGACTAAAATTAAGCGTAAAATACAATAAATAAACGCAAACACAGAGTGTTCGGTGGAACTTTTCTGTTCGACAATCAGTTTTTCTCCAAACGCTCTTCTAAACGTGTTGCCGAACTAGCCCTAAAGGCAACCTCCCTTTCGACTTTGAAAGTAGAGATTTGTATTTTTTATTTATTTTTCGTAAATTCGTTGGCATATAAAATTTTGCTTTTTTTTTTAATACAAAACATGCATTTAAGATTTTATTTTTAAAATTCAGTTGGATAACAATCCCCTATTTGTAAAAATTATGAAGAAAACTCATTATATATATATATATATATATATATAATAGTATTAAGTCATTTACCAGCATCTGACAATTCTTCCATTTCATTTGTATCTTGAATTGGATCCGTGGTAGGAGATCTAAAGTTGGTGATCAATATAAAATGTAGCGGTGGATCTAAGGACACCCCACTCTGTTCACTTGTTATCCCGTTGATTTTCAATGCTTTAGATTTTTGGGTTAAATTTAGATATGTGTTCACAATTATTGGTTTTTTTTTTTGGCGATTGAATTATGGTAATGACTGTTTTGTCAACATATCGTAAAAGTCATGTGTATTTTTAATATTAGTGTTGTTGGTTTTATCATGTTAGAATCAAATCATAAATTAATATGAAACTTAACACATGATCTATCATGTCAAATCATCAAGAACAATAAACTAAATAATCTGAATGCGAAAACGTACCTGAATTCATTAATAGATTGAAAATCTTGAATTTTGATGTGGAAATCTCAAAACTTTGGTATTGACCTTCCAAGAAGATATGTTATCTCTTAAAGTAAAACTCTCTGACGGGGAAGAAGAGAAAAACAAGTTAACCTATTTCTTGGGGACCACTACCTTTTTATATAGTTGATTTATTAAATCAACTATTAAATATTTATAACTTTGCCCCTCATTGAATTATAAATATATCTTACGGTATCTACACTTTTATTTCCATGACATTTTAATACCTATGACACGCTTAACTTAATTGGTCACTTTATTTTGTGTCATACTTTATAATAGCAACATACATTTTACATATGTGCCCACAATTGCGGATTTTAATCAAACATATCATTCATTGTCGATTACGGTGTTATTTGTATCTATCTTTTGTTCGAGTCTTTAGGTTGGATGTTTTAATCTTTTCATTGTATTATCCTTGTATGATATGTAATGACTAGTTTTTGTTTCACTAATTATAGGAAAATGTCTAAATTATGAGTTTAAGTTGTAAACCCTCAACATAAATTTTAAATATTTTTATTTTTAATAAAACTACGAGTTTTATCATATATATATATATAATAATAATAATATATTGGCATGCATGCACGTCCAAAGACTGTCTTTTCCATCCAAGTTTCAACTTTCAAACAAATACGTTACATGCACGCATGGCCTAGCTATTTTATTTATCATTTTTAGAGAGAGACATTGACCCTTGGTTTCATACTATCCCAACCCACGATAATACCTGTTTTTATAGAAAATAGGTTTAAATAACATCGGGTCTGATTAAGTTGAGAGGGCTAATTTAAATTTTTTAAAAGTTTTAAAAGTCTAAAAATGTAAATTTTAAAAATTTTGAGATTCAATGAAAAAGATTTAAAAATTTAACAAAGAATTTAATTAAAAAATATTCAAAGCAATAAAAATTTAATGGAAAATTTAAATTTTTAAAAGAACTAAATTAAAATTTTCAAAAAACTTAAAGGGATAAAATACAAAGTTTTCAAAATTTTTGAGGAACCAAAACCCCCCCTCTGACCATCACCAGCATCTGCCCCTGTTCTTCGGGCAGTAACAGGCGCTTGCCGGTTATAGTTTACCAAAACCCAAGCTACAAAGATTTGGGTGATGAACAAAACTAAAATGTATTTTTTTGTGCTCATTTATAAGTTCCACCAATAATTTATGTCAGGTGTATAAATATAAATATTGGGGTAAAGTATGCCAAGTAACACCGAATTATAGGGTGTGACCTGTTTTTAACATCAACCTTTCAATTGGTCCAAACTTACCACCAAACTTTATTTTTCGACTCGTTTATACCACCCTGCCGTTAAATCGCTAACGCCGTGATGACATGGACGCTGCACCAAAACGACGTCGTTTTGGTGCCGCTATTTTGATAATAAATGACCCAAAACGACGTCGTTTTGCTAACGAAATATATGAAATTGTGCACTCAATGGGATTCGAACCTAAAACCTTAAGCATCAAAGACAAACATCTTAACCACCAAGCCAACCTAATATTTTTTAATTAGTTTTAGCACAAATAATATATATTCCTAACTGTAGTTTGTCATATAAATATATTATTTCTAATATAAAAATATTTAAATATTATTAATAATAATATTAAATATATAAATAGATAAATATATTATTATAAAAACTAAATGACTAATTTTCAAAACAAAATTTGTTTAAAAAATCTAAAATTCGACAAAACTTAATCTCTAAACTCATAAACCCTAACCCTAAACTATAAACTTTAAACCCTAAAATTTTATTCATAAACAAATAATATTAAAATATATAAACAAATAATATATTATTATAAAAACTAAAAATCTTATTTAAAAAATATAAAAAAATTTAATATTTACGAAAAGACCCAAAAATTCACCAAAATCTTAAAGATTTGGGGTTTAGGTTTTAGGTTTTAGGGTTTAAGATTTTGGTGAATTTTTGGGTCTTTTCGTAAATTTTAAAAAATTTATATTTTTTAAATAAATTTTTTAGTTTTTATAATAATATATTATTTGTTTATATATTTTAATATTACTTGTTTATGAATAAAATTTTAGGGTTTAAAGTTTATAGTTTAGGGTTAGGGTTTATGAGTTTAGGGATTAAGTTTTGTCGAATTTTAAATTTTTTAAATAAATTTTGTTTTGAAAATTAGTCTTTTAGTTTTTATAATAATATATTTATCTATTTATATATTTAATATTATTAATAACAATATTTAAATATTTTTATATTAGAAATAATATATTTATATGACAAACTACAATTGAGAATATATATTATTTGTGCTAAAACTAATTCAAAGATATTAGGTTGGCTTGGTGGTTAAGATGTTTGTCTTTAATGCTTAAGGTCTTAGGTTTGAATCCCATTGAGTGCACAATTTCATATATTTTTGTTAGCAAAACGACGTCGTTTTGGGTCATTTATTATCAAAATAGCGGCACCAAAACGACATCGTTTTGGTGCAGCATCCATGTCATCACGACGTTAACGATTTAACGGCAGGGTGGTATAAACGAGTCGAAAAATAAAGTTCGGTGGTAAGTTTGGACCAATTGAAAGGTTGATGTTAAAAACAGGTCACACCTTATAGTTCGGTGTTACCTGGCATACTTTACCCTAAATATTATTTTATTATTTTATTGATTACTTATGTTTTATTGATGTATATATGACATAGAATCATTAGTGTGACATATAAAAGAGCACAAAAAAGTAACATTCGAATTTTATTCGTTCTCAAGATCATTGGAAAAGGTTTTGTTATTTGAAAATATTTTAGGAGTAAATAAATTTAATTAATGCATTAAACGTATTTTTTTCAAAATAATAATTAAATACCTATATGATTTAATTAATGACCATGGAGATAGGTTACTTGGATTCTTTGCTATTTTATGTCTTTTCTCCCATATTGAATGTTATCCCTTCATTCTCCCAAGTCTATAAATTAGCAACATTTAAGGTTGTTACTCCTAAGGCTCCAGTCCCATTTATACGAACAAAAATTATTTGTTTTTTTTTCCGGTGCTCTTATATATATTTTAATAATATAAAATTAAATACTATACTTTAACTTTAAATCTTAAACTTCAAACTTTAAATTATAAAAACTAAACATTGTATCTTAAACTTTGAACTTTAACTCTAAACTTTAAATTCATTTTTTAGTGATAGAACATATATAAAAATACCGAAAAAGACATAATTTATGTACAAGACAAGTACGAGGCAATATAAAAAAAATCATTAATTTTATAAAAATGAAAGAGATATATTAAACAAAGAAAAACAAAAACTCCGATTTACAAAATAAATACTATATATGTAAAGTAAATATTGAAAATAGATATTGTTAGTGCTCGGATCATCTGCCAGTGCCAATTAATTTAAGTCGATTTGACAAAAGTTAAGTTCGTAGATCAATTTGATCCAAAAAAAATTGATCATCAATTTGATAAAAATTGTCAAGTCCAAGAGACAATTTGTTTATTAAGCTAGTTATTATATATTAACTTAAATAATATATTTTTATAAAAATAATAATATAGGCAAGTCTAAAATGACTTCGACAACTATTTATAAATATGGATGAATTTAAATAAAATATAAAACATATATTTAATTATATGTAAAGAGAACTCAACAAGTGGTTTCAGTAGAAAAGCGGATGATGTTCATCTTAAGAGACCCAAATTCAATCGTTTTATCTGCAAGGTGAGTGCACTGTCAAAGTGTTAATAATATGATTGGATAGAAAAGGAACATATTTTTAGGATTGATATATTTATTTTCTAAACTCATATAATTATTCAAATTATTTACCGAAAAATAAAAAGTTGAATTATTTACAAATGTAAATGTTATTTTTTTGAATGGTCTAAAGGTGATTATAAGATAGTATTTGTTCATATATATTTTTAACTCTTTGACAATGCGCATACACCTTGTATGCGAAGCGATTTAAACCGTGTCTTTTACGTGTCTCTTAGAATTGACATCGGCCCTGTTTGGCAATTAGCGGATAGCTGATAGCTGATAGCGGATTACATTAGCTGATAGCTGATTGCATTAGCTGATTTGACTAGCGGATTGTATTAGCTGATTGTATACAAGTGTTTGGTAAAATTAACTGATAGCTGATAGCTGTTTGATTATTTAAACAAGCAAAATGACATATAAGGACATGATTATATTCAAAACTTGTTTGAATAATTTATCAGTTATGAATATTTTGTATCTAATAAATATTAATTAGATTAGTAAAAATTATTTTTAATATAAATTTTCTAAACATATTTGAAAGATTTATATATTAATTTATTATTTATATAATTATTAAAAAAATTATATGCACATTTTAATATTTGATAATAAAAAATATAATTAACTTACAAATGTCATCATATAAATTAGTAGTAACAACAAATAAGTCTAATATTTAATATGTTATTATTTATATTAAAAAATGTTATTATTTAATTTAGGTTATTTGGAGATTTTTGGTAATTGTTAAGGGTAAAAGAGTCATTACAACTCTAATATCAAACCTCTAATCTCAAAAAGCTCATATTAGGAGCTTTTTCAAAATTAGCTTTTTCACCCCAATCCGCTCTTTCAATCCGCTATTTACCAAACATCAATATTAGCGGATTTGACTAGTCAAACCTCTAATTATGCCTCAAACCTTTAATTTTTGTCCAAACCGCTGTTTATCAAACAGGGCCATCATCCGCTTTTCTACTAAGACAATTTTTGAATTCAAATGTAAATGTTATTTTTGTCTAAATAAAAAATGAACTGATTGTACTTTAATTCATGGGAGTACTGCAATAATGAAATTGACAATTGCATGCAATTTTATTGATAACCCCACCTATTCAGCTGTGCTTTCAACTACCATAAAATAAAAGATAAACTACATAAATGGTCCTCTAACTATGCTCAAATTATTTTTTGCGTCCTTCGACTATCAAAAGTTACAAACTGGCCCCCCGACTTGAAAAAAGTAACAAATTGGTCCAACGACGTTAAAAAGTTAACGGCTGATGATGTGGCAGTTAATATAAATTGATATAATTACATAATTAGTCCTCAAATTCTACACTTATTTTAATTTGACTCTAATTCTAAAAAACAACCCACATAATTTTAATAACTTGTCAATTTAATCATCTTTTCTATTTATCATCTCCTTTAATTCTTCAATTCAAACCTTGTAATATTCGGGGACCATTTATATAGTTTACCCTTAAATCATTTACATATTTTCATTTTCATTAAACTACTCTTTGCTTCTTTCATTCCTCACCTAAGCCATCGCCGCCCAAAATGTCGAAACCACTGTCCAAAATCCATTTCAAATTCCGACGCTCTAATTCTTTCAATTATTCAATTTCACTTCACCAAAATCCATGAAATCATAAACCCATCTTTAAAATTCTTGTCTATTCAATACCCAGATTTCAATTTTCTTCAATTTGATGAAATATCCCCCATTAATCAAATTTTCATATTTTTTGTTCAACCAGCACATATCTCTTATGATCAGATCTCAATTCGTGAATCGTATGCATGGAATAGTCGACATGTCGAGAGATTTTGGTGGTGTAAACTGAACTAAGATTGTACAAGTTTCGACCTAGAGGAAACCCATTAAAGCACCGATAGCAGCACCCTAAGCGACGCTGGTGGTGGTTCACATTCTTCTCGACTGGTAAGGATTGTTTGGCTAGTCAGGCCCTGAACGCGTTCTCGGCAAACCAACCGGATCCAGAGGCGACTTCAAATTTAGAATGGTTCAAAATCCATGGGTATCTTGGACTTGGGTATTTGAAAATTTAAGAATTCTTTAAAAGAATTTGGGTGTTTGATTAACTTTAAAAATGGAGGGTTTACAAAGGCACGGAGTTGAAAAAAAATGGAGGAATGATGCAGATATCGATGAATGATGGCTATGGAGAAGACGGATGAAATGGATTTTAAGATTAAAAAATTAAGGGTGAGATTGAAAATTAATAAGTGTGGACTAAATCGATAGATTTTTAAAATTGTGTGGGTTATTTTTTTAGAATTAGAGTCAAATTAAAATAAGTGTAGAACTTAAAGGCTAATTATGTAATTATATAACTTATATTAACTGCCACGTCATCAACCGTTAATTTTTTAACGTCGTTGGACCAATTTGTTACTTTTTTCAAGTTAGGAGACTAGTTTGTAACTTTTGATAGTCAATTGATGCAAAAGATAATTGGAGCATAGTTAGGGGACCATTTATGTAGTTTACCCTAAAATAAATGACAATAACTTTAAATTCCATTTTATTTATGGTTCAACAAAACAATCCTAAGCATGTCTTGATTGACCATTGTTTATAATTAAGATCAACAAAGTACAACTTTTGGGGAGACCTAAAAAATAAAAGCAAACAAAAAAATTGGTTGCTCTCTTAATTTTTCAAGACTTTGTCCTAATTAATTTGGATTGATCCGCGTCACATACTTGATTTTAATGGGTGAGTCTTTTATCGGGGAATTTTTAAATACGCGAGGCCTCGAACTCAAGACCTGCTTAAGTGATACCATACAAAGTTGCTTACCACTTAAACCAACTCCTGTTGGTAAAGCAGACAAAAAATTAATACAAATAGTTTGTATTCCCTGATAGAAAACGTACCAAAATGTAAAAAGAAATATGCCACAAAGATAAAGTTATTGAATTTATAAATTAGAAAATAAAAAATAAAACAAAAAAAATTACAGGTGATCGGCAACCAACACCAAAATTAATGCCGCCGTTGATTACCTAAAGATAAAAAAAGGTAACGAATGCTAAAAAGAAAAAAGGAACATGTTGGGTTATTCGGTGCTCAATTCCTTCAACCGTTTTTATTTGTCAAGTGGTGGAGAAGTGGAATTTTGGGTGTAAGAGGCGTGGAAGCTTAAAATGATAAAGACAATATGGTTTATAGTGGTTCAACATTCTAACCAAGGTATACATCCAATACCTTAGCTTCTCACTAAGGATTTCCATTCAATCCACTATTGATTCGTCCCATTTTCTAGGCTTAGAAGGAAACCGTTACAAACCGACCAAGCTTTCTACCCAAAACCTTGATCAAACCCTCTTTACAAAGAGATAAAAATAAGCAAACTCAAATCCCTCTAATAGGTATTTGTTTGCACAATTAAGCTCTCACCCAATCCTAAAACACTTGAGCAAATCTAACAATTTTGGCTCACCAGTGTTTGTCTATTACAAGGAATTGACAATTAGGCACTAAGACACATTTTGATCATATGTTGTATTACAATTGAAGCATTAACCATTACTAGATGCTTGGAGGCCCCTTTTATAATCCTCTTTGAGTTTGTAGCCGTTGGGGTTGAATTGGAGTCGTTGGAGACTTGATTTCCCATATTAAATGCTATTCTGGAGCCTTTCGTATCGATACGCGAGGACCTGTATCGGTACGCTCTTCTTCAGAAACCAGCTGTTGGACTCTTGCCAGCCTAAGCGTATCGATATGCTTGAGGGCGTATCAGTACGGTATGTCATTTAAAAGACCGTTGGGAAATAGCTGTTGGGGACGTTAAAACAGGGATCGGTACGCTTAAGGGGCGTATCGAAACAATCCCTATCCGTATCGATACGACAAAGCCTGTATCGATACGTGTTTTGGCAGAATCAAAACCTAGGAAAAAGTGTATCGATACGGGGTACACCGTATCGGTACGAGCTTGCTGAAAAGTCAAGTTTAGCTAATTTAAAGCATTAAATTTTTTGCCAAAAACCTTTTTAAATGTCTCAAACATATTTTCAAGTTGTTTGGACTTAAAGACAAGTTTTAAATTCTTTTCAAATTTGTCCAAAATATTTTTCAATTATTATATCAAAACACTTAGTTTTACATCTGAATAAGAAATTAGCACATTAAAATAATATCCTTTATAAATTTCATTTTTAAGTTATTATATACCAATATTTCCATGACTTGATAATGATGATAAAATTATCATAATATAAAAGCATTACCTTAAATAATATACTGAATAAATTTTAAAAGTAATTAAGAGGTTAGCTACTAAAATCCTAATTAACTATATGACAAGTTTGGGGGGAGTTCTTAAGAGTGTAAGTTAAATGCATTAAAAGAAAAGGTATATAGAGATTATTTAGTGTAAGCTGCACAAGAATGAAAATTAGTATGAACTGAAAAGTAGATTTGCCTTTATTAAAGTTGAATTTCAATTAAAATCATAAGCCAAATAAAAAATGTGGGGCGATAATGTACATGTATGTCTTACAGTCCATATTCGGAGAATGAGGTTGTACCTTCCAATAATATTATCTTTAAGATTTAAACTCGTGTCATCCTTTGGGAGTACAATACGTCTTACTAATGCACCCAACAATTATCGACAAAAGTATGAGGGCTAATTTAGTATATAGTACTAGTAGGTTTTTACTACAATAAATGTTTAATACTAATCATGAAAACTATTTAATGATCAATGCATTTTATTTTGAAAATAATTTCTAAACAATCATAAACAAAAAAAGATTTTATAAATTTCTTGTTAATTTCTCTCATATTCATTTATTTTTCAACTTCATTAAATATTTGTAGAATGTATGTTTTATTTTTCATTAAAATTATTAAAAAAGAAAGAAATTACACAAATATCATCTTAAGACAGATAAAAAAAAGACAAGGAAATCCCAAGAAAAATGTGGTTGTCTTGTCTATAATCTAATATATGAAATAAGTACTCAATAATGCATTCAGCCTCATGGGTGGGCCATTTTGTAATCGGTTCTTCCATATGTATGATTAATGCCAGGCAAAACCTTACTATTATATACAAGAGAAATTGTAATAAATAAAAATGTTATTATAATATTTTATTTTGAATTATTTAAGAAGTACGAAAAAGATGAAAATATTGTTACTATGATATTTATTATTATTTAAATTATTTTTAACTCATTTAGTGATTTTAGTGGAAAAGTGATATTATCTTTAGTAGATTTGGGTTTAAACAATTTGTTTATAAAATGTATGTATTTTTTCAAAAGACTACGATTAAATAACAGATACTATCATGTAATCACCCCATAATATTAAAAAAATTATTTTTCAGTTAAATGGTATCTAATTAACCTATAACTTGTTAAGACTAACTTCAATTCAATCAATAATTTAAAATAATATAACAACCAATTGGTCTAGTGGATGAGACTAGGGATGGACCGAAGAAGGGCTGGAAGGGCGGTCGTCCCCTAGAAATTTAAAATTCTTATATGATTTAGAATTTTTTATAGAAACTTTCTATTTACTTTCCTATTGAAAATCTATTTCCGCGCCCTAAAATTTTATAAGTTTGCTCCCCTAACATAAAATCTTATATTTGTCCCTAGACGAGACACTATATCCATTTTAAGAAAGGTTAGAAGTTTAAATCCGTGGTAGATGCACTCAGTCTTGATTGAGAGTATCCGCATCCTATTTTTAAAAATATATATTTAACTTAGAGTTATTTTTCTTAAAAAAAATCATTTTTTTTTAAATTTTTGTTGATCACTAAATTCAGCACAAAGTGAAATGAAAGCTGCAACTTCATTATTTAGATCTTAGCTTGTATTTTTGTGGGCTCAACTAGATTTTCATTGGCGTTTGCTTGGGCTTTTAGAAAAATCAGATTTACATATGGGCTTCCTATTATTGTATTAATGAAACTAAGCTGAATTCACATAATGTGAGATTATTAGTCATTTGACCTTGATTGATAATTAGTAAATAACTGATAGCATTAGCTGATTTGATTAGCGAATTGCATTAGTCGATTGTATAGAAGCGTTTGATAAAATTAACTAATAGTTGATAGCTGTTTGATTATTTGAACAAGCAAAATGACATATAATGACATGATTATATTCAATACTTGTTTGAATAATTTATTAATTTTTAATATTTTATATATGTTAATATTAATTAGATTATGAAAATTAATTTTTTAATATCATTACTAAGAATATATAAAGGATGTATATATTAATTTTTTATTTGTGAAATTATCTTTTTAATATAATTTCAATAATTATTAAATTTAGATGTATATGTTAATTTCTTATTTATGAAATTATATTTTGAATATAATTTTATTAATTATTAAGTTTATATGTATATATTAATTTCTTATTTATAGTTTTTTTAAATTTTATTAGTTATTCAAATTTATATTATTTAAAAAAAATTATAATTATCAAGGACAAAAAAGTCTTTACAAGTCTTTTATGCAAACCTCTAACTCAAAAAGTTACCTTTAGGCTTTGCATGGTATGAAGGATGGACATATAGAAGGATAAAAAATATGTTAATCAAATGGTTAAGATTCAAAGTAAAAAGGTGATTATGAATCTCCACCATTTGATTAACAAATTTTTCATCATTTTTCATTTTCATCTTTCATATCAAGCAAAGTCTTAGGAGTTTTTTAAAATGAAAGGTTTCACTCCAATCCGCTATTATAATCTTTTATTTACCAAACATCTAAATTAGCGGATTTGATTGGTCAAACCTCTAAAAATAATTCAAACCTCTAATTTTAGCTCAAAAAGTTGTTTACCAAACATGACCATAATCTTATAATCTTAATTCACATTCTCGTGTATATATCAATAATATTATCTCTGAGTTAAAAAATATGAAATTATCAACGATTAGAAGTTGTGATCGAATTTTGTTTTATTTCGGGTTTTTTTTGAATATGCTGGTGTGATGCAAGGGTAGCATCTGTTCAATTTTCTTTTAGCCTTTTTTCAAGGAAGGCACACACAGCATGCAATACTGGTGCTCGATCCCGGGTCTCAAGGGATGATAAATATCAACCTTTGCCACCAGGACATAAGGGGATGAGCTGTTTTATTTCGGTTTTAAAAGCTCATGATGTGATAAAGTTGGTGAAAATTAAAATTGAAGTGATATGCGGTGGATGCGAAGGAAGCATATTTTTAGTTTGATTATGATTCATTTAGTGACCGTCAGGGGCGGAACTAACAAGGGACTAGGGGTCATGGTCCCTTAAAATTTTAGAAAATTAGATTTTGACTTCTTATGAAATTTGCCCCCCTTAGCCATTTTTTTAAAAAATTCATAATAAATTTTAAAATTTTAAATTTTTAATTAAATCTCCTCTCATTATTTTTAAAAGTTATTGATAAATCTCTTAAAATTACTAAAAATTTAATTAATCTTTCAAAAAAATTAAAAAATTTAGTTTAAGCCTCTAATTTTTTTAAAATTTAAATTAGCCCATGAACTATTACCTCAAATTCCACCCCTGGTGACCGCATTTAAGTATACTTCTACAATTATATTTTCATTTAAAATAGTAAATTCAGTTTATTAAAATTACTTGTAATCAAGTATATATCCCCTATAAATATATATTTTGAATTAGAGTTAGAATATACAGTATTTTTTTAACATACATTAGAATATAAAGTTGAATAACTCGTGAATCAAGCTAAGACACAATTCTCTTGTAATCAAGTGTTTATTCCCGTAAAGCTATCCACGTAAGTTTTGATGTCTTTTTTAATGGAAAATTTTACAGTGTTCGACCAGCACCGATGAGCACCACTAACGACGTGCACTGATGAACACTATTAATTTAATTTATAAAGATTTAAAATCTAAAAAACTCAGCGTATAATTATAAATTATTTAAAATTCAAAAGGTAAATTAATTAAAATATATTATTTTATTTTTAATTTTATTTTAAACATGGATCAAAATACATATATACTCTCTAAATTATAAAACCCTAACTTTTATTCATTTGAAATTTAAGTCGTCGCCGCCGCTGCCGTCGTTACTGCATGATTGTTAACAGCATTTGAATAGCGGCTTACATGGATCATTAGTATCCCTGTTTTGGAGAATTAGGGTTGAATTTCACTAATTTAATCATTTTCCTTTGAGAATTAGGGAATATTATGAAAATATTAGCGGCGGTCAATTCCCTTTGAAATCCTAATTTCCTGATTGCATTAGTGAGAACGAGAGCATCGGTATTTTAAATAATAAGGGTTGAATTTCACTGAAACAGCGACGTCGAGGCGACAACAGTGGCGGCGGCGACGGCGACGACTTAAATTTTAAATGAACAAAAATTAAGGTTTTATAATTTAGGGGTAGATATGTGTTTTGATCTATGTTTAAAATAAAATTAAAAAAATAATATATTTTAATTAATTTATCTTTTGATTTTTAAATAATTTATAATTATATGATGAGTTTTTAAAGTATTAATCTTTATAAATTAAATTAATAGTGCTCATCAGTGCTCGTCGTTAGTGGTGCTCATTGGTGCTCATCGAGCGCTGTATACTCATCTTTTTTAATTGTGTGATTACATATTTATTGTTATCTTATAATATCAACACGATTGTAACGCCCATGTTTTGGGGTTAGGAGTTAGTGGGGTTGCGGTTCGAGTCGGTAAGAATTTAATTGAAACATTTTGGTCATGACATGAGTTAGTTGAAATTAAATAAAAAGGGGAGGGACCAAAGAAGTAATTTGACCAAAAAGATTTAAAAGCAAGACAACTTTTAAAGAAAAATTGTCTTCTCTTTCCCCCATCTCCCCCACCAACGTTAAAATCATCTTCAAAACTCTCCCAAACACAAGTTACTATTCCATTGAGTATCTTCTTCAATCCAAGGTCCTTTTCAAAGGTAACAATATTTTCTAACTCTCCTCTTCATTCCCTATCCACACATAGTCTTAGATTTCAAAAATATAAACTTTTGAAATGTTAGGGTTTTGCTAAAGTTTGGGTTTTATGGTGATTTTCACCTTGTTTTGAAAAATGAAGTTGGGTTTTTGTTTATTCATATTAAAAGGTACAACATATGTCAATTTGGTTGGGTTTGGGTGAAAACCCGAAATGGGGTTTTGAGACATTTTTAAAGGTGTCAAAACTTGTTTTTTGGTGAGTTTTAGGTTGAAATCAAAGGGCTGTTGGTTTAGGTATGTTAGGAAGGTGATTTGGGATCTTTTGGGTGTCATTTGGAGGGTTGAAAGTGGAGTTTTCAGCTAGTGTTGTAGGGAGCATGAAAATTAAAATATTTGGGGATTAGTTTGATTTGGAAATTTGGGTGAAGTTGGTTTGAACTCAAAGGTTGAGTGTTGTTTGAATGCTAGCATTGATTGAGATTATTGGTTGTGTTTTTGGTTGACAAGAAACAAGAGGAGTCGTCGAGGGAGCATTGGGACCGAATCCGGGCTCGTAGGAGATTCGCTTTGGTTGCTAAGGAAGGGCGGTGAGTGGTTTTAATCATGGTTTAAAGTTTGGTTCGAGTGCGTGTAGTATGTGAGTGAAATGTGCTTGGTAGGCCATTTCTATTTAATTCAAGTTGTTAACTTAGCTATTGACTTCCCTTGAATGCTATGTGTATTGCCTATTCATGCCCTTGTGATATGTGGTTGACTTTGTACATGTACTCTATGATATGTGTATGTGATGAGCATGAGATGTGGTGATGGATATGTGTTATGATAAATGAAAATTGGCACTAGTAATTTACCGGGTGTAAATGATCGATCATTAGGATTAGTGTGCACACAAATTGAGTCAAAACGTACGTGGCCTTGATGGCGTTAAGTCATCAATGAGGAGTACGGTGATGTAATATTCCACCAGAAGCTTTTATATATTCTACGGGATGATGAGTGGAATCCCATCCGTAGGGCATGTGGCGATGAGTGGAATCCTGCACATGCATGGTCCGGTGATGAGTGAAATCCCACCGAGGTAATGTGAATGTTGAGAGTTAAATCCGCACATCCGGGTAACTAATAGTGGCCAATTAATCTTGTTCATATGATTGTGATATACGATGTTGATATATGATGATATTACTTATACTCGAGCTTGATATGATGTGAGATGCCATACATGACTCTTGAAAGACTAGCTAGGTCTACTTGTGACTTTACATATGCATGCTAGATATGAGGTTCAGGGGATACATGCTTGGACCCTGCATTGTTGATGTTTTCAGTTTTAGAGCACCCTCACTAAGCTTATAGCTTACGCTCTCATTTTCAACAATGCAGATCATTAGCGTGGTGTTAGCTCGGAGCAAGGCAAGAAGGGCTTTCCAAGTTTGTGGCTCAAGTACGGTTGTTAATTTTGTAGTAGTTAAGCAATATGGCAAGAGTGTGTTCGTATGAGCTTGTATGACTCATTTGTGATTTTGATGTTTATGCTTGACTTGATTTGTAAGCATGTTTACCTTGCTAAATGCTTTTAGTGTATGTCTTTTGAATGTTAACCTTGCTATATGGTATGTAAACCCTTAGGGGATGAATGGTGCTTTTACTTATCAATGTTTCCAAGTATGACTTGTATGAAAGGCCTTTGTATTTTTGCCAAGTATGTATAATTGTTCAAGACCATGTTTGTGGGTGTTGGAGTGGGTTCAACCTAGGATGTATGCCTTTAGATTTGGTTTGAGGGGGTTGTGTGCCTTTAGGGGGGTCTCAGGGGACCTTTAGACTTGTCAAGACTCACTTAAATCAGAATTTCAAAGGTTGCAGACTGCCAGCGTTTCGAAACGGGAAGGGTCGTTTCGAAACGGGTAGGCTTCAAAGACCCCGTATCGGAACGCGTTTTGATATGGTATGGCCTTTGAAACCCCCGTTTCGAAACGCGTATCGGAACGTTTTGGCTACTGGAATTTTGAGAAATTCACGAGATAAAGGTGTTTCAAAACGGGCCTGAAGGTTTCGAAACGGTCAGAATCTTGTTGACCACGAGATGTTGACCGCCGTGGGCGTTTCGAAACGGTTTGTAGAACTAATGTTTTGATATAATAATTGAAAAATGTTTTGGACTGATTTAAAAAGTATTTAAAACATTTACAAAGTCCAAACAACTTGAAATTATGTTTAGGGAAGTTTTTAAAAGGGTTTTTCATGTTTTTCAAAGCCAATCTAAACAAAACTGTCCAGGTGTTTCGAAACACCTTAGGGCGTTTCGAAACAGGGGATTCCAATGGCAAAATCGTTTCGATACCCGTATCGAAACGGGCCTTCCTTGGACAGGATTTTTGCCCAGCGTTTCGAAACGGGCTAGGCCGTTTCGATACGCCTACATGGCATTGACCATAACGGTCATAAAACCCAACGGCTCTTTCCCAACCAACTTTCAAATGCAGGCGTTTCGATACGGGCTTATAGCGTTTCGATACGCGTTTCGAAACGGCAAGGGGGTGTTCCGAAACGGGTACCCTGACAGACTGTAACGACTCTTTCTACATTGAGAGTGTTTTGAAACGGCTTCGAGCGTTTCGAAACGGGGAGCTGTAGAACTGCATTTATGGTGGGAATTAAAGTTCTCAACGGCTCCAATTTGATCCCAACGGCTAGTAACGGCTACAAACTCATTTGGGAGTATAAAAGGGACCTCCAAGCATCAAGAGAAGGCTAATGCTCATATTGTCAAACACCAAATGATCAAATATTGTCTTAGTGCTTAAATTGTCAATTCTTGTATAGACAAACACTAGTGAGCCAAAATTGTCAAATTTGCTCAAGTGTTTTAGGTTTTGGGTAAGTGCTTAATTGTGCAAACAAACACCTATTAGAGGGTTTTAAGTTTGCTTTGTTCATCTCTTTGTAAAGAGGGTTTCAATCAAGGCTTTGGGTAGAAAGCTTGATTGGTTGTAAGGGTTTCCTCCTAATCCTAGAAAAGGGGACGAATCAATAGTGGATTGATTGTGAAATCCTTAGTGGGGAGCTAAGGTAGTGGATGTAGACCTTGGTTAGAAGGTTGAACCACTATAAATCTTTGTGTCATTATCTTTTTAGCTTCCTAAACCCTTCCACCCAAAAATCCACCTCTCCACCACTTGGTGAGCTAAATTGGTTGATCGAATCGAGCCCCATATATCTCAACACGGTTGACCACCGTTTCGATACGGCCCCTTGTATAGGCTCTGAGGCAGTTGACCTGGTCAAGGTGTTTCGAAACGCCTCAAGGGTGTTTCGAAACGGCCTGCCTAAAAGATTAAAATTTGGCTGTTTGAATGTGGTTTGGGGTTCGAATGTTTGTCTCATGTATTTCGTTCCGCTGCTTGATCACTTAGGATTTAAAACTCCTCTAGACAAGATTAAAATGAAAGAAAAAAAAATTAGGGTTGCTAACCGAGGGGGAACCTTAACGAGTTTCGCTTCGGTTTTCCCCGTGTGGCCTACTCGGACCGGTCATCCTGCCAGACCGGGACGAGGGGGTTACAACGGTTAAGATTTGATAGCACAAAGGATAATCTCAAAAGCGCCAGATTGTTTGGGTTCGGTTGATTTTGTGCCATACTCAGACTGAGTCAACCCAAGTTGCTGCGATGATGGCATGTCGAACGCGCCTTCACACGCCATCCCCTAAAAACTCATCCACGATCGGCATTGGCTCAAGCAGGGTGTTGGTTCGGTCTTCTCACCGTCAGTTGTACGTAGCGAGCTGGTGGTCGTGCTATCTCCCTCGGTGTCAGCTCGTCGGTGCCGGAACTGCAGAGACGTTCCCCAGTTTGGTGGCTTCCTTCGTGGCTTTGTGTAGTTGTTTTTAGGGACTCCGACGGTGTTCGTCGTCGACCCCACTCAGGTCAAAAGCTTGGCTCGGCGCTGACTCTTCCACCTCTCTTCCCGGATGCTCGTATGGCGTTGAATCGTCGGTGTAACAGGTACTCAATGCACCTCTTAGTCCAGCATCGTCTATTTATCGATGGTGCACAAAAGTCATCGAACACGGACTTCCGAAAGAAAAATATGAAGACGTTCATCGAAAAATTGGTCAAGGCATTGAAGGTGAAGATCATCGGCGAAACAAGCTTGAAGATGGGTTTTGCTGTGAGGGTATGTTGGTCCTTTCACTTAAGGACAAGACTTGCTATGCATAAAGTCCTAGGTTTAGTCTTTAGGCTTCCCTCGATTTTACCACTCACATCCACGTTTCAAGGGATTTGGTTCCCTTTGCCTTTGGATTTGGCCAGCACAACTTTGGAGATACCAAAGAATTGCACGCAAGGCCCACCTTGGGTTGACTTTATTATCTTGGTTCACGTGCTCCATTTGACAAAGCACAAGTTGTCCCTTGTTGTGCTCATCTGTGAAGCCTGTGTTTTCCTGATCAATTTCGAAAAGCTTAAGAAAAGGCAAGCGAAACAGGTTAGGAATCAAGCTACACAAACTCTAGCCAAGCGGATAACTCCTTAGGGGGCTATCTGCAGTCTCCATGAATCCCACCTGCAACACCTCTTTCACAAGGAAGGTGTGGAAGATGGTGGCATTATCCGAACCTTCCCCTAGGATTAGATGGTGCACTTGTGGCGCTGTTGATCCAAAGTTTTTTGGTTTCAAGTTCGAGTTCTTTGGTTATCCCAGTCCCAAGTACGAGGTATCGATGGATGCTGAAGTCTCTTATCTCGCTCTTCATTTTCCGTTGCATGGCCTGACGTTTTCCTCATCCCAGTTGACAAGACCCTCGTCAGACGACGGGGACCCTGCCTCTGGATGGAGCTCTCACTAAGATTTTGGGATCGTGTCCATAGTCCTTTGTCGGAAAAAACGAGTAATTTTCTTTCCTTTATGTTATCTTGCTGTGTGTTTAAGATGATCCTGCGTGGAGGATTCATCCTGGTCTTTGTGTTTGTTGTGGTTGGCCTTAAGCTTTTAGGTTGTTTGGTTTTTGCCGACGTTATCATTGTTTACGGCCGTTGGCTCGATCGGTGGAGGGTTTCAGCATCCCATGCTTGCGTTGCATGCATATGCTTGTTGTTTTGTTTGACGTTGCTCAACATTAGTGGTTGTATTACTCTTGCCTTTTTAATGAACTTGTTTTTATCTTTGATAAAAAAAGGGATAATCTCAATAGCACCTATTTCTTAGATTACGTAACAATTTAGTAAAACATATTTTTAATTAATATCTATTGACCAAATACCAAATTGGGTAAATTATATTAGAGGTCACTCAGTTATTAGTAAGATTATATTTTAGTTATCTATTAAAAATTATGATTGAGTCACTCAATTAAAGTTTTAGCTATGATTGGCTCAAATCTCTGTTAAAATACAAACAAACATCCAAAAAGATTTGGTATAATAGTTTTGGTCCTCAAAACTTATATATTCTACCAATTTAGTCATATTTCATAACAATTCAAAAAATTTACCCTTCATATTTAAAAAAGGCTTAATACAACTTTTTCCTCCTAAAGTATACCAGATTTCCCAACTTGCCCCATAAACTTCATTTTGCCCACATTTTCCCCTTAAACAATTCGCCGTTACCCATTTTGCCCCATTCTGTTACCCTTTGCCGTTAAAAAAAATTTCAGTCAATAACATCCTGCCACGTCATCAACGGATTGACTAAGTCAATCCTTCTGGTTTTATTTAAAGGGTAAATGACATGTCAAGTCTGTCAGGTTTGTTTTTTGTTCAATTTAGTCACTGAAAAGTCTATTTTTACCTTAAATTAACCCCTATTTATTTCTAATTTTTATAATTTAGTCCATTATTTGTTATTATTAATAATATTATTTTATTAAAATATTAATATTTAATAAAAAAAATAAAAACAAATATTTTAATACTAAATTAGTAATTTTTAGATTCGAATTCCAATTAAATTCTAATTATTAATTCTAATTTCACTATATTTGAATTATAGTTTTTGAGTAAAATTCAAATTATATTCGAACCATATTCAAATTATATTTGAATCATCTTCTAATTATATTCGAATTATTAATTCGAATTTTGCTATATTCGAAATATATTTTTTGAGCAAAATTCAAATTATATTAGAATTATATTTGAACCATGTCTATATTATATTCAAATCATATTAAAATTATTTTTGAAATATAATTTGAAAATGATATTTCGAATGTAATTTAAATATGATTCGAATATAATATGAACATGATTCGAATATAATTCTAATATAATTACATGTTTTCAACTGTTATATTCGAATCATATTCAAATTATATTCGAATCATGTTTAACAAGTAATTATATTCGTATCATGTTCGCATTATATTCAAATCATGCTCGTATTATATTCGAATCATATTTAGAATATAATTTGAATATGATTCGAATATAATATGAACATGATACGAATATAATTACCTGTTAAACATGATACGAATATAATTACCTGTTGAACATGATACGAATATAATAGTTCAAAAAACATGTAATTATATTAGAATTATATTCGAATCATGTTCAAATTATATTCGAATCATATTCAAATTACATTCGAAATATCATATTCAAATTATATTTCGAAAATAATTTTAATATGATTCGAATATAATATGAACATGATACGAATATAATTACCTGTTAAAAGTGATTCGAATATAATTACCTGTTAAACATGATTCGAATATAATTACATGTTAAACATGATTCGAATATACTATGAACATGATTCGAATATAATAGTTGAAAAACATGTAATTATATTAGAATTATATTCGAATCATGTTCATATTATATTCGAATCATATTCGAATTACATTCGAAATATCATATTCAAATTATATTTCGAAAATAATTTGAATATGATTCAAATATAATATAGACATGGTTCAAATATAATTCTAATATAATTTGAATTTTGCTCAAAAAATATATTTCGAATATAGCAAAATTCGAATTAATAATTCGAATATAATTAGAAGATGATTCAGATATAATTTGAATATGATTCGAATATAATACAAACGTGATTCGAATATAATTTAAATTTTACTCAAAAACTATAATTCAAATATAGTGAAATTAGAATTAATAATTAGAATAAAATTGTAATTCGAATATAAAAAATTACTAATTTAGTATTAAAAATTTGGTTTTTATTTATTTTTATTAAATATTAACATTTTAATAAAATAATATTATTAATAATAAGAAATAATGGACTAAATTATAAAAATTAGAAACAAATAGGGGTCAATTTAAGGTAAAAATAAACTTTTCAGTGACTAAATTGAACAAAAAACAAACCTGAAAGACTTGACATGTCATTTACCCTTTAAATAAAACAACACGGATTGACTTAGTCAATCCATTGATGACGTGGCATGATGTTATTGGCTGAATTTTTTTAACGGAATGGGGCAAAATGAGTAACGGCGAATTGTTTAAGGGGAAAAAGTGAGCAAAATGAAATTTAGGGGCAAGTTGGGAAATCGGGTATACTTTAAGAGAAAAAATTGTATTAAGCCTATTTAAAAATATATCAACTTAGTTATTTTTCTTCTCCTAAATCACCTTTATACCCTCGTTAACACTAGAGTACTTCATCTAAAATAACTAATTAATCTAATACATAAATGCATAAATGTAAATATATTTTTAATTATTTTTTAATGCTAGATTTGTAATTAGTATCTACATTAAAATCTATTAAAATTATTTATGGAAACCTTCAGGTTTTAGTTACTGCTACCACATAATTTTCTACAAAATGTTCAAGTTTCCGTATTATTATACAATTTTCTTAGTACTTTCATATTTTTGAATGATTTCATCATTTCTCTTTTATTTTAATAAACTAATAATTAAAATTTTTAAGTTACTCATTATTATTATTATTATTATTATTATTATTATTATTATTATTATTATTATTTGAAAATATTAGGTTTGATAATTTGTGTTAACGTGAGTACCCAAGTAGGAATAATGATAACAATGAAGAACAAATAATTTGGGAGAAGAAAACTAACTAAATTAATATATTTTTAAGGGTAAATTATACTGTTGACCACCATACTTTGGTAACGTATTAAAATGACCACCTTAAAAAAATCGACTCAATTGACCACCCAAACTATTAAAATTGGATCAATGTGACCACCAGCCGTTAATGGGCTAACGGAAGGTGACGTGGCCGTTAAAAAATTGAAGGTATAATCACACATTTGGTCCTTATTATTTACACATTCTTTCAATTTAGTCCTAATTTTAAACTGATAAAATAAATTAACTAGGTGGTGACACATGTCAACACATTATTGGAGGAATTTAATTATTTATATTTGATTAATAAATTATTTTTCTCCTCCAATCAGGTGGTGACACGTGTCACCATCTATTTAGAGGAGAAAAACAAAACCACCAAACTTGAGCTTGGAGAGAATTGAACTTGAGTCAATTAGGAATAAAAGCAACATTTTAACAACTGCACCAAGCACATATTTGTGCTATAAATCACTAATTATATGTCTTATTGTTTGTTACCATTCAAATTCTTTTTCTTCCTCGTCACTTTTACTCCGAGAAGTAGCAAAGCTCTGTGGCAATGTGCCAAATAAGGATACTCCGATCAAATTCAACATTGAGATGCTCACTTCTCCAGAGCTTTGGAAATAGGGGGGTGTAGCCAACCTGATCTTCCTCTGTAGTATCACCGCTGTAGGAAGATGGTTTTGGAAATTTTCTCTGTTTGTTACCTGGAAAACATGAGAACTAGCAACTCAACAACTAAGCTAAACTAAGCTAAGCGTAACTGCGTAAGCAACTCATGACCCTGGAAAAACCAAGCAAAATCATGTTGATTTTCAATTTTCACATAGAAAAATCAGAAAGGAGTTCAAAAAGACTTGCCTTTAATGAAAGCTTAAGCCGATAGAACTAGAAGCAGGAGATAACCGAAAACTTAAAGTAAAAAAAAAGGGGTTGCGTTTGGTAACTAAGAAAATGTTGGAAAACAAAATTAAATGTAAAAGGAAAAGGGGATTTAAATCATTAACTTTTTTTCTCTTTTTCTTTCCCTGCCAGCCAAATGCAACAGAATCATTCTTTTCTCTTTCAAAATGTAGCAGAGTATCCTTATTTGGCACATTGCCACAGAGCTTTGCTACTTCTCGGAGTAAAAGTGACGAGGAAGAACAAGAATTTGAATGGTAACAAACAATAAGACATATAATTGGTGATTTATAGCACAAATATGTGCTTGGTGCAGTTGTTAAAACGTTGCTTTTATTCCTAATTGACCCAGGTTTGATTCCCTCCAAGCTTTAAGTTTGGTGATTTTGTTTTTCTCCTCTAAATAGGTGGTGACACGTGTCACCACCTGATTGGAGGAGGAAAATAATTTATTAATCAAATATAAATAATTAAATTCCTCCAATAATGTGTTGACACGTGTCACCACCTAGTTAATTTATTTTATCAGTTTAAAATTAGGACTAAATTGAAAGAATGTGTAAATAATAAGGACCAAATGTGTGATTATACCTTTAATTTTTTAACGGCCACGTCACCTTCCGTTAGCCCATTAACGGCTGGTGGTCACATTGATCCAATTTTAATAGTTTGGGTGGTCAATTGTGTCGATTTTTTAAGGTAGTCATTTTAATATGTTAACCAAAGTATGGTGGTCAACGGTATAGTTTACCCTATTTTTAAATACGAAAAGTTAAATTTATTGAATTAAGACTAAATTGGTAGAATATATAAGTTTTAAGAACTAAAATTATCATTATGCCAAACCTTTCCGGATGTTTGTTTGTATTTTTTTCCCTGACAATGAGTGATCCAATCGTAATTAAAATTGTCATTAGGTTTAAAATTAGAGTAAATGGTACATAATATAAGACTTATTTTTAAGAGTTTAAAATTTAATTAAAAATAAAATAAAAATTATTTATTTTATTGTTGAGACATAAATATACATACCTAAAAATTATTTAATTAATCAGACGCTTTCGTGGTTGTTAATATTTTTGTTGTCATTCTTTACCATACGACTGGGACGTGTCAATGGGCAGATTGGTCTGAATATTCTCTTTTGGGAATTTATTGGGGAAAATAACCCCCAAAGATTGATATTGGGAAAAATACCCCCTTTTCATGCCATGTAGGACGAATTCGCGTCCTACAGGACGCGAATTACTGCGCCGTTTCAGTGGAAAAGGGAATTCGCGTCCTGCAAAACGCGAATTCCACGAGATTTTATCCAAATTATCGCAGTAAATTGCGAATAAATGCGGACGGTTGGGGAAATAGATTCACTGCCTCCCATGACCGTTTTCTCTATAAAACCAGTGAAGTTGGGAGAGAATTTTCATTCTCTCCCAAAGTTTTGAAGAGGTTTTCAAGGGTTCTCAAGGGTTTTTGAAGAGTTTTGAAGTTATTGTGATAATGGCGGGTTTGCTAAGACTAGAGGAGGGCCACGTATCTAATTATCGTCGAAATAATGTAAGTTTTTTTTTTATTTTAATTCGAATATGTAAATTTAATTTAGCGTTGTTGGCATGATTTGAATATGTTAATAGTATTTATTTTTAGAGTAAGAAAATTAGTTAGATTCGAATATGTTAATAGTATTTATTATTAAACTAAGAAAATTAGTTAAATTCGAATATGTCTTTAGATTATATTTTTAGAATAAGAAAATTAGTTAAATTCGAATATGTTAATAGTATTTATTTTTAGACTAAGAAAATTAGTTAAATTCGAATATATTTTTGGTATTGACTTATAGATTAAAAATTAGTAAAATTAGAATATGTTAATAATATTTATTTTTAGACTAAGAATGTTAGTTAAAATCGAATATGTCTTTAGATTTTATATTTAGAGTAACAAAATTAGTTAAATTCAAATATGTCTTTAGATTTTATTTTTAGAGTAAGAAAATTAGTTAAATTCGAATATGTTAATAGTATTTATTTATAGACTAAGAAAATTAATTAAATTCGAATATGTGTTTAGATTTTATTTATAGACTAAGAAAATTAATTAAATTCGAATATGTCTTTAGATTTTATTTTTAGACTAAGAAAATTATTTAAATTAGAATATGTTAATAGTATTTATTTTTAGAGTAAGAAAATTAGTTAAATTCGAATATGTTTTTAGATTTTATTTTTAGACTAAAAAAATTAGTTAAATTCGAATATGTTAATAGTATTTATTTTTAGACTAAGAAAATTAGTTAAATTCGAATATATTTTTGGTATTGACTTATAGATTAAAAATTAGTAAAATTAGAATATGTTTAGTATTTTATTGTACACTATAAAAAATTGTGATATAATATGTGATTGTTAATATGTGTGTGTCATTAATTATTTGTAGAATGGAGAAGAACGTCGATTGGAGGTTTATATCACACAGATGAGGGTGCCCCCGGATCCTCTTCTAGCTGAGTACATAGCCGAAGCCAGATTTGGACATGTGGCGAAGATTAATGGAGGAGGTGCGAAATTAGACGTTGATTTAATCAACGCGCTTGTGGAGAGGTGGAGGCCAGAGACACATACCTTCCACTTACCATGTGGTGAGGCGACCATCACATTAGAAGATGTGTCGCATATTCTTGGCCTGCCTGTAGATGGGGAGGCTATCACTGGTGCCGCCAGTGACGATTGGGAGGGCTTATGTATGGACTTGTTAGGGGATAAGCTAGAAAAACTACAGGGCGGATGTGTGACTCTGAAGTGGTTGCGTACGGAATTCGCTAATTTGCCTGCTGGAGCCAATGAAGATGTGAAGAAGGTAAAAAAATATTTTTTTATTAGTAGTAATAAAATTATAAAATTATTATATTTTAATATTTTTTTTCGTTATATTTTAGGCATATGCTCGGGCCTATATCTTACAGATCCTCGGGGGAATTTTGGTGGCCGACAAAACTCGCAACAAGGTTCACATGTTGTGGTTGCGGCACTTGCGGGATTTTGAAGAGGCTGGTAAATTAAGTTGGGGTTCGGCAGTACTTGCATTTCTGTATAGGGAGTTGTACAAGGCTGCGAGTGCTGATCGACACGACATCGGAGGATGTCTTTTGCTACTTCAGTCTTGGGTGTGGTTTAGAATGCCATTTTTATGCCCTGACTTGTCCGCGCCAGCAGACTATTCGTATCCACTATGTTTGCGGTAAGGAAAATAATCTTAACTAAATTTTATTTATAAATTGGTTATTTTCCTAATATTTATTTTTTAAATATTAAAATTATATTTTGATGTTATGTAGGTGGTTCCATGCTCTAACTCATGTTGGGATTCCGACTATGATGCATTCTATTAGGCAAAAAATTGACACGAAATCTGCAAATGAGGTAAATATTTTAATTTTATATTAAGTTGAAGTTTAATATGAATATAGTTTAGTTTACTTGTTTTTAATTATTTCTATATTTAATTTACAGTTTTTGTGGACCCCGTACTCTGATTCGGATATCAATGAATGTCTGCCTAATTTTGATCATGAGACGGTTTCCGCTTGGACGGCCATGGTACCTCTCATCTGGTACGCTGTAGTTGAGTGGCATCCGGTTGATCGCGTCCAACGCCAGTTCGGTCGTCTGCAAACAATTCCGATAGATCCTCCTGATTTGGACGACTTACATAGGATCACCCGACAAGGAAAACTTGAGGTATAATAATTAAATTTGATTTAATAGTTATCGATTTATACTTACTTTACAATTTATAAATAATAATTTTGTTGATGTTTTGTGGTAGGTGGACTGGTCGGTGAAATATGTGCAGTGGATTGCACAGTGGTAGGATAGGCTTCAGCGGCAGGCACTGAATGAGTACCGGATGTTTGATGAGCCTATGGTGAGCAGTAATTACTTTGCATGGTTCTTTGGTAGTGGGAAACCATATCTCCTCACTTCGGAAGAACAAGCAGCTGTGTTTGAGCCTGTTCAGCGCAACCGCCCCCGGACTCATCGTACGAGCGGAGCAGGTGGATCGCAACGTCGAAGGGGAGCAGGTGCTTCATCCTCTAGAGCTACCGATCCGATTCGCCCCCAGGGCCGCACCCAGTTGATGATTCAGCCGAGGCCCCCGAGTCCGACGGAAGGCTTTTTCACTCCTATTGTGGGAATGATGGGTGGATCTTCGATGTCGACTACGTACGGGTTTTTTCCTGGCATGACTGGCGGATCTTCGAGTTCCACTGTTCCCTCTGCTTCTGCCCCCTACCCGTTTCATGCTCGGCCTTATGATATTTCGGGCCCCGGGTTCGTACAGCACACACCTCCACATTCGTTGTTCTTTTCTGGTCCGCCTGTCGGATCAAGTGGTACTGCTGGAGACGACAATGTCAACGAGCCCGATCATGATCCTCAACAGGTTCTGGATCAACATGGACGACGCAATCCGGGTCGTGTTCGACGTCCACCAGATTGTGGCACCGGCGGACATAGACATATGTAGTAGTTATATTTTTTTTCTATGTTTTTCGAAATAAGTAATGTTAATTTATATTTTCTTAATTAAAGTATTATATATTCGGAATTATTAATTGATACTTTTATATTTAAAAACTTACATCAAAAGCACTACATCGAAAGCACCGAGTTCACAAAATACAAGTACGCAAGATAAATAACTTACATAACTTAATCAAAATTACATTACTAATCGTAGTCGGTACTTATGTCAGACGTTAAGTTTAGTTCCTCAATTATTTGTTCTTTCTCCTGCCGTCTCTGATAAATTTTTAAGAACACGTCATTCTCGTCTGGACTAGCTAACTCATTCTCGTCTTCGCCAGCTAACGCATTCTCGTCTTGGACAGCTACCACATTTGTTGAAGAACTTGATCCGTCATCAAATTTCACGCTAAGCTCGATGTTTGTTCCCCCAGCACGTTTGTATGCCCGAAACATCTTTCGCATATCTTTCTTATCTGACAGTGTGAGCATATAATGCTCCTTGGGGCCGGGCTCATTGACTGGTACTTTCACTTGCAAGGCCTCTATTTTTGCGCTGGTCGACTCTTTAACTCGTTTCGAGATCAACTCAAATAATTCATTTCTTGTGATCATTTCACTAAAAGATGTGTAGAAGTATGTTCCACGAAAAAATACAGTAGCTGAATATCGAGCCATTTTCTCTTTCAGAAATGTAGAAATGCAGAAATCTCGTGAAGATAGGAAAGTAATAAGTTTGATGGGATGTTAAGGCAGAAATACAGCCTATTTATACAGTGTAGGCATGCAGGGACCTATTTTGCGTGTTAGAAACGCGGTTTCACCATAATGCATTTGTCAGCCCAAAGCCCGGTAAAGCAGAGCAATAATTTCAGAATTCGCGTTTTACAAAACGCGAAGACAATTATTCGTACTGAATTCGCGTTTTGTAGAACGCGAATTCTATAGATTCCAAAAGAATTCGCGTTTTACAGAACGCGAATTCAGTACGAATAATTGTATTCGCGTTTTATAAAACGCGAATTCTAAAATTATTGTTGCTTTACCAGGCTTTACCGGGTTTTGGGCTGACAACTCAAAAATTATTGCTACAGAATTCACCAATGCTTTACAAGACACATTTTTATTTATAATTGAGGGGTGCAGAGGTCAGATTTTCAAAATCACAAACAAAACTTAAGAATCACAAAGCTCTTCGATTTTCAGAAATGGCACCGAGAATTCAAGCTATAGTATACTACGATGGTCAGATGGTCCCCGATTCATACATTGGGATCATATTTCAATCTGAAAATACTGTTACGATCAACATTCCGAGACGATCAACGTTCCAGTCGCTTAGGACCTTAATATCCAGGAAGGTTCCCAATCGCTCCGGAAGGGAGTTGCAGTCTTTGAAGTATCGATGTCCAACGTCGATAGAGCCACTGTATTACACAATATTCGATGTGGAAGACGACAGTTCTGTAGAAATGATGATAGATACACATAGCCAGTACTCAATGGGATGGGCCATGGAGCTATTTGTAACATTTGCTGAAGTTCACGTTGCTGCTCAAAATGTGGTACCAAATTGGTTACGAGGAAATCTCGAGTTCAATCCAAATGCTATTAGTCCGACATCGAGTTTACGACGTGACTTCAACCTTCTACAAACAAGAACCGATGAAGATTCATCGTCTTCGTCTTCGCGGCAACGACGTTCTTCCGTTCCAAGGTTCGAATTTGACCTTAACTTGCCACCAACCCAAGAGTCGTCATACAGTCCATACGTTCCAAACTATGATGATTTCTCTACGGGGCGCCACTCAACACACATTCCATACACGGCGTCTTCAACGTACAATGAACAGTTTAACCCGTTCGATGCTTTCTCTACCGGACGCCACTCAACATACATCCCAAGTCACCGAAATGTGGATGATATGTTCTCAGCGGGGAGACATTCAACCGCTGCTACTGTCGATCCGGTTATGACTTCAGAACCTGTTCACGCACAGGTTTATGATGACGCAGAACTTTTCCAGTTTCATGATGCACTTTCTGATGAAGAGCCGCGTACAGAGGTTGGGCCTGATGGTGACGAGATGGGTCTATTTCCTTCTGAACCATCTGACATTGACGAGCCGGTGGAATCAGAGGAGAGCGCAGAAAACTTTTCTGAGGATGATGAGGACGATGATGTTCGTTCGACGCAACTGCATGGACCAACCAGTTGCGCAACATATTACGACCCACCTTCGCACTTCACAACAGTGGATATGGATGGCTTCTTCGATACTGAATTCCCAGAACATCCACAATTAGACCAGTTCAACCAATGGAATGTGGGTTCGACTAAGCTACATGCTGGAATCGTCTTCAGGACAAAAAAGCTCGTAGAGGCTGCCATCAAGCATTACAACATTCAGCGCTCAGTTACATCCACCGTTTGGAAGACCGAGGCTAGGAAATATATTGCAGAGTGTCCTCACAAGTCTGCAGGATGTAAATGGAGGGTTCGTGTGTCGCAATTGAAAAGGCTGAATAACCTGTGGAAAATAACGAGATATACAGGGCCTCATACATGCTCCGTTGGGAGCCTCAGCCAAGACCATCCTAACTTGGATGTACACGTGCTTTCCGATGCAATCCTTCCACTCGTGAAAGCAAACCCACGTGTATCTGTGCCAGTGTGTATAGCTGCCATCAAATCCATTTACAAGTACACCGTCAATTACGATAAGGCATGGTATGCAAGATATCGAGCCATCGAAACACTGTACGGGCAATGGGAGCTATCATACAACGATCTGCGATCATGGCTTCAAGTTATGCAGGAATACAATCCAGGGACAATTGTGGAATTGGAGACTGTTCCGAAGTACTACAACGATCATGTTGTACCAGGGGAGGTCGAATTTCATCGCCTTTTCTGGACGTTCCCTCAATGCATAAAAGCTTTCCGTCACTGCAAACCTATGCTCCAGATTGACGGTACATTTTTATGTGGCAGATACACACAAATATTGCTAATTGCAGTTGCCCAGGATGGCAACAGAAAATGTATCCCAGTTGCTTTTGCGATTGTTGAAAAGGAAAATATACCTTCTTGGGAGTTTTTCCTTTACAACCTCCGCAAGTATGTCATGCGTCGGGTTTTGCGTACACGTGAAGATGGCCTAGCTATTATTTCAGATAGAGGCGCAGGGATTTGGGGAGCAATTCAACGTTTGGGAGATTCATGGAAACCCCTATACATACATCACCGGTATTGTTTGCGGCATATAGCAGCAAACTACTATCAGAGGTTCAAGAACGAGGATGAACGTATAATGGTTCTCCGTATGGGTATGCAACCATTTCATTTTGTTATTCTACGTCCACCAATTTCATATTATTACCAATTAACTATTTTGCATGTCTTATTCAACAGGCAACACACACCGAGTTAATCAAGTGGAAGAGCTGCTGGAGGAGTTGCAATTGAGGAATCCATTCGGGTATAACTATCTTATGGAGATACCGAAGGAGAAATGGTTGCGATGTTATGACGGGGGTCGTCGATGCGGCCATATGACAACAAACTTGGCTGAGGCGATCAATTCGTCTCTTAAGGGAACGCGCCATTTACCTATCACGTCCGTTGTCAAAGCAACATATTACCGATTGGCAACCCTTTTCGCAACCCTCGGCAAACAAGCAATGAACTGGATGGCAGCTAGTCGCATATTTAATCCAGATCTCGCCGACAAAATCCAAGCGTCCATTGCGCATGCTAACTCGATGGGTGCGTTGTGCTTCTCTCGTCGGGAACACATCTTTGAGGTCACGCAATTTTCTAAACCGCTACAAGGAATAATGCAATACACCTACGTGGTTGATTTGCAAAAACGAACGTGCGATTGCGGGGAGTTCCAGACTTTCAAGTTCCCGTGTTCGCATGCTTTCGCAGCATGTGCATCGGTTCATTTTGATGCAACGACACTCATTGATCCGGTCTACAGGCTCGAAACCGTTTTCAAGGTTTACCGAAACGAGTTCCCTCCGATCGGAAATGCACGTGACCGTCGTATAATCAGCAACGAACCAAAGATATGCCCAGATCCCTCCCTGCGACGAAAGAAAAAAGGCCAGCCACCATCAACGAGGATTCATTGTGCCGAAGATATGGTTCCGAGAGAAAAGACCGGACAACCTAGGAGGTGTAGTAAATGTGGGAACACTGGACATGATATTAGGAAATTCCCTCTTAGGACCGGCCCCCGAATTAACTAGATCAACCATTGTGTACTCTTTTCTGATTTGTGAACTTCTATTATCTGGTAATTTAATAAATCTTATGGGCACTCTTTTCCCCCTACATAGGTTTAGAGGGGTTTTTTAACGAGGCCCTTTAAATTAAAAAAAAAACATGCCTATCGACACATTTTTTGCTTCAAAAATGTTACTTTGATAGCATTTTTAACACAATTTTCTCACATTTTCGGACACCGTCTTCCTCAGAACTTTAGCACCACTGTAAAATTAAGCTGCAGATCTTTGTCTCCAAACTTAGGAAAAACCAAAAAAAAGTTCGAAACACACCGTAAAATGCATTTAAACATGCCTATACGATAATGTTTCCTTTTAAAACATTGTTACTTGCCTATTTCTAGGCCATTTTCACACATCTTAGAATATTATATACGCTCGTATCTTCACACCATCTTAAAGATATGTTTCAATACGACACTGTTATAGTTCAAAAATTTTAATCGGGTACCCCGATAATCCGTTATTCGATCACAAATATTGCTACCTAAACATCTTATATTGGTTTCAATTCAATTTCATGTTGAATTTCTCGTGCGGGGGCAAATCGTTGAATTTGCGTTTTGCAAAACGCGAATTCCCTTTTCACTGAAACGTCGCAGGAATTCGCGTCCTGCAGGACGCGAATTTTAAATTCGCTTTCCCCAGGACGCGAATTAGTCCTACATGGCATGAAAGGGGGGTATTTTTCCCAATATCAATCTTTGGGGGTTATTTTCCCCAATAAATTCCCAAAAGGGAATATTCAAACCATAACGCCGTGTCAATAAATCAATATGTCCCATCAACACAAAAACTCCAACAATAATGGACATAACCCCGCTCAAAATGGCTAAGATATCGAGGATAACGATCCTTCTGAAAACTATCTAATACGGAGAAATTTGACGCGTAATTAATGCCCGCTGCACTCTGACATTGATTCGTATAGAAATTTTCGGTGCACCTATTTATGCTCACATACTAAGAAGTTAGGTTTAGAGTTTATAATTATGATGTAAAATTTAGGATTAGAGTTTAGAAAATTAAGAGTAGTGTGTATTTTTTAGAGTTTATGGGTTATGATTTAAAATTTAGAGTTAAAGCTTAGAATTTAATTTTTTAATATTAGTACATAAAATGGCCACTGAAAAAGGACATAACATTTTGTCCGTTTTCATAACCGTAAACTATAGACGATATATCGTTGGAGAAAAGTTATTATACGGTCTCGGCCCACCACGTCATCCATGGTCCCGTCACTAAAAATCAGCCATATAATTTTTTTAAAGATGAATCTTCATCTTTTTATGGGATGTAAATAGAGAGTGAGTGGTTACATAGAAATTAATTAAATTTTTTAGTGGATGAAAATCATGGATGACGTGGTGAGCCGAGTCCATGAAATAATTTCTCATAGTTGGGAGAGATAATCCTTCTCTCCCTCGAAGAACATAGATGGTCATAAAAGGATATGGAATATAAAAGAAAATGTTTGGCTTCATTCCTATATATATTATTTCCAGTTATTAAATAACTGGATTTAGGTTCTTTTTGCATTCAAAGAACCATCATCGATGTCGTAAACTTGGTGTTCCTCTTTGTTTTCTATCTACTTATTATATGTAACCACTGCAGTTAGTATTGTTAGAATGTAGGTTAGTTAGTTATTCAAAAGTTTGTTAGTTTTGACGGTATTTTCTTTGGCTATTTAATAGCTATTTCTTCATGTATCAAGTGTACTGTGAATGAATAAAACATTCTTGATTCTATTCACTGTTATATGGTATCAGATGATTTCTTAGCTTTCCTGAGCTTTTCTTCAGCTTTTCTCAAAGCTTTTCTCGAGCTTTCTTTCATCTTTTCTTCAGCTTTTCTTCAGCTTTTCTCAAGCTTTTCATTCTTTCTTTCATGGCTAATTCTAATGATGACTTCAACAATGGTAATAACCCTTATTACCTTCATCAATCTGATAATCCTGGCATGAGTTTGGTGACACAGCCTCTGTCCAATGACAACTACAATTCTTGGAAGCGTTCTATGGCGATAGCGCTATCTGCCAAAAACAAACTTGGGTTCGTGGATGGCTCCATTACCGCTCCTGCAGTTACAGATCAGGTACGCTACAGTTCTTGGAAGCGAGCAAACAATCTAGTTAATTCCTGACTTCTTAATTCAATATCGAAAGACATTGCTGCAAGTTTAATCTTTCATTCTTGTGCAGTTGATATTTGGAAAGATCTTGAAGACAGATTTCAACAAAATAATGCACCTCGTGTTTTTCATTTGAAAAAGAAATTACACGAATTGACTCAAGGATCTTTAACTGTGAGTGCTTATTATACTCAACTGAAAATAGTTTGGGATGAACTTGACTCGCTGAAATCCATTTTCACTTGCTCGACATGCACATGTGAGGGTGTACGCAAGATGATCGAAGAACAGCAAAAAGAATTGATGATGCAGTTTCTTATGGGACTAAATGAGTCCTTTGCCCATGCTCGTGGCCAGATTTTGCTCCTTGATCCATTACCTTCAATTACAAAGGTTTTTTTCTCTAGTGGCACATGAAGAGAGTCAAAGGTCAATTCGATTATCTAATCCGATTGCTGAAGCAACTTTTGCTGTCAAGACCTACAATGGTGTTAAGAAAGGTCGCCCTCAGTGTAGTCATTGTGGTTTATTAGGGCATATCAAGGACAAATGTTATAAATTGCACAAATTTCCTCCTGGTTATACAGTTCGTTCCAAATAATCTCATGTGAATGTTGCTCATGTTGTCCCAGAGGTTTTATCATCTAATTCTCGTCCTGGTCCTACATTTGCCAATGATTCATTGACCACGCAGCAGTGTCAACAACTTATCTCCATGCTGGCCAATCAGTTGCAGGCATTCTCGGTAGCTGACATTCCTTCTCCTTCTATCAATCTCGCAATGCAAGGCAAGATTCTTTCTTTTGTTAATCATTTTAGTTCTTTTAATGATGCACATTGTTGGGTGATTGATTCTAGAGCTTCCAGACATGTTTGCTCTTCTAAGGACATGTTTGAGTCTTTGAAGTATATCGATGCGAGTGACATTTTGCTACCTAATAACTCTGTTGTCAAGGTGCAGTTTTCTGGGACTGTTTGTCTTTCTCCTCACATAATTCTCAAGGATGTTCTCTATGTGCCAGAATTTAACTTTAACCTTTTGGCTGTTAGCTGTTTGGTTCGAGATTCCAGTTTTAATGTTTCGTTTTCTCCTGATGATTGCTTAATCCAGGACCACTGCCGTGTGATTGGGAAGGGTGAATTGCATAAGGGATTGTACTTGTTGAGTCTGCCAGATCTTTCACATGTCAAGGATGATAGGTCACTTGTTCAGAATCATGTAAATAGTGTCTCGTGGCACAATAGGCTTGGCCACCCTAGTGTTCCTGTGTTGAATTGATTAAAAGATGTATTGCCTTCTTTACAAATTAATAAAGATGACGTTTGTTCTATTTTTCCATTAGCAAAGCAGCATCGTCTTCCTTTTGTTTCATCTTCAACTCGAGCTGATCTTCCTTTTGCTTTGATTCATTGTGATGTCTGGGGTCCATTCAAAGAACCTACCTATGGGAACCAACGTTATTTCTTAACTTTCGTCGATGATAATACACGATCTACATGGACCTATCTCATGCAACATAAGTCTGATGTGTCCATATTGGCCCCAACTGATCAACAAATCACTGATGCTCGGAGATGGATACTAACTACTCACTGTCAATTGTTTCAACTGTCTGTAATCTAAGCACATTCTCGTATTGTCATCTCTTTTCTTCACAAATTGCACTGTCGTGCACTAAGATGATGTACTAGGCCTAATGAATCTAAGGTCTAACAAATCTCGAAGTTGATTCTTCAACGCTCTCAATTCTTTCGGGAACCATAGGATACAGAGCAACAAAGCAGGAACAAACTCGAAGACGGTCTCAATAACAAACTCTTCTTCCCCGTCGGGAGACAAACCGGGCAATTCTTCCAAACACTTTTTAAAAAATCACAAACTATTCTAACGTTCTGTGGTCTAATCCTCATTCAAAAATCGAATCCATCACCTTTGCTAAGCAAGCCTGTCAATCAATCTTTGATCTCTAAAGCTGGATCAACATTCGATAAGAAGTTCACATTCTCACTCACCACTACCATCTCACAGTAATCTGCAACTCCAAGGCAACTCTCTCTTTGACTCAAAGTATACTCTAGCTCTGTGTTCTACATGCCAAACCAGACCAAATGTTACATCGAAACCGTAAAAAGACAATTACTTCAATATACTGGAAACACGTAACCTTGAACCATCAACAAACATCTTCCATACATCTTTCTGACCACCACTACCTCACCAAAAAGGACTAGTCACAAGCGTCCATACGTCTAAGATCTCAACAAGTATATCTAGCCTTTTTGCATGCTCACACAAAAGGACGAATCCGCAGAAATTGCAACTTCACTTGCACACAGCTGATAGTTTTCGATCCTCTTGTTTTCAGGCTGGCCCTTCAAACATAACCTAACTCTTTAAAACCGTTCTTAGAGCATCTCGAAACCTCAAAATTTAGTTATGATCACACACAAACAATCATGCTTGAACTTGTTCTATAACATCGATCCTGACGACTCAAAACATCCCACCACCAAACAATATAGAGTTAATGTAACCCCCTTAGCCCAGCCTAAACGGTTAACCCGAACTACGAAGATTACACGGGGAAAACAAAAGTCAACCTTGATTCACAACCTTTTTTTTTCTTTTTAATCTTGTCTAGATGCACATTAACCCTAAGTGGGTTCCCATAAACCTTATTTGAGGAAGGCACAGCGATCGAATACAAACTGGGACTCAATTGCACTTATCACAAGAATAAGGACCAAAATGTAAATTCTGTAAATTAGAGGGTATTTACTGATTTTTATGTTACCAATATGAAATTAGTCGTGTTACATGCTTCCCTGTCAAATTTCACCTTAATTGGACATCTCAAACTCATGCAATTGCAAACTCAACCTTCGGGACTAAAATGTAAAGCTTGCAAACTTCAGCACCATTCAAAACAGTGCCCAACAGTCACCTGTTTCGAAACACCCACCTTCCGTATCGAAACGCAGGATCGCAACGGCATTGACCGTTTCGATACGCGGGTTGGTTCTGAGACCGGTTTCGAAACAAGGCCTTCCAGTAGCCAAATCGTTTCGGAACAGCCTCCAGTCGTTTCGAAACACGAAGGTCATTACAGCCCCCCGTTTCGAAACGCCAGGGAGTGTTCCGATACGGTATGCCCAGAGGCTGCAGATTTTGCTGGTTTTTCAAACATAAATCCATTCAAACTCATACTAATGACTTCCCAAACCTACCAACAAGTCATCAAACATATAAGGTGCAAGTTTAGAACTCCTAAACACATTCATAGCATCAAACATGAAATTTCACAAAACTAGAGGCATGCTTCCTATTATCAAAACCAAAAGGACAAACAAACTTCAAATCAAGCATTTAAAGGCCCTTTACAATTCAAACTAACAAAGGCAAACGTGCCACAACCTTAGGGAGTTCAACACATCTCCCAAAAGAAATCTTAGGTTCCCATTGCCAATTTATCAAAACTAATAGTGTATGAAAACATCACCATACGTGAGCTTGGATTTCCTTGGATGAGCTTAGCTTCCTTGATGCTCAAGCACCTCAATTATCTGCATTATTGGTAAGAGAGAGCGTAAGCACAAATGCTTAGTGAGGTATGCTCTAAACAAAACCATTACAATAATGCATTTTTAGAAAACACTTTAGCAAAGCTATTAAACTACACGCACTTCTCTTTCTCATGCTACCTTGCATCTTTTTCAAGCATCTCATGCTTCATTACATTCAATACAATATATTGGCTTTCAAGTGATAGTTCATAACCATTTCAACACAAAACACAATCGAATACGCGGATTACAATCATTGTCCCACACGCTTTATACACACTACCGGACTACACAAGGTTCACACTCAAGAGCAATCCCTCCATTGATATGACACTTATGGTGGAGTATAACGGTACAATCACAACCCTTCAACACCACTCACCGGTAGTTGTATACTTCCACTAACGAGAGTAAGGGACACATGACACAAGATCCACACATGGAATTTGCAACCACCATTGTGATCTTACCTCAATCGTTAGGGTACTTGGATGGAGTTTACGGTACAATCACAACCCCTCAACATCCAAGGCGACTTTACTTACGGTGCACCCAATCCTATAGCCGGCTAACTATATCCGATTCAAGTACTTTAAAACCATTTCATCACTTGCCAATATACATCAAATACCATCATCAATTCACTATTTTAAAGCATAAATCAAAGCCACTTATCATCATGCATCATTATGCATCAAACCATATTAATAACATGTCAAACCAAAGATCTCTTACCTTAAGCATTCCTCAATACAAGGCTTTCAAAACTAGCATTAATCATGCTAAAACATGCTTTCAAAACAGTAATTAAACATGCATTTCATATCCAATGCATCAAACCACAATCTAGCACATCCGAGGGAGTTTTTCCAAAAACTTACTCTTGAGCTTAGCTAAGTTGTTTAGACTTAAACTAAGCTCCCAAAACCTCCGAATAATTGTTTCAAAGCTGGAAACCAACTCCACTCACCAATTTCGTTTCGCTTGCTTGCCGAAACGCCAATTAAGCTTCTGGATCAACTCTAAAAGTGTCTGAAGATGTCTCCCCTGTTTTAGACACATCAAAGAAGAGGATTAATGCATCATCATGCATTGAAATCTTCAGCCAACGCTCCTAAACTCGCTGCTCTACTCAAAACCAACATTTCGGCTACCAAACACAACCGAAAACACCTCCAAACTCTTCCAAACTTAACACAGCCAAGATCCATCACTTCTAACCATTTATAAACATCAATTAACATCCAAAATAAACCTAAACTCGTCCTTATACCTCCAGCTATAACATATCACCAAGAACACCTCAAAAACCACCATTTTCACAAGCAAAAACTTAGGAAATTCAACCTATTCGGGATTGGATTGATAAAATCTCATTTCTAACATCATTAGACATCTAAAATACATTAGAGAATCATCTCAAAACAGAGCCCAATCCATTACAACGAAAATCTTTAAGATCTCTTCCAAAATCTTGAGTTTTAAGCCAAAAACAAGTTTATAACATTAAATCCGTTTATAAAACTTTAATAAAGGATTGAAAACTTGGGAATTTCAGTAAAGAACTGAGTATTTAGAGGAGAAGAACACTCTTACCTCTAAATGGTGATTCCTCCTTGATTTGGGCAAAATTCCATGAAAATTCAATGTGGAAAACAAAAGGATTTGTTGCTAGATTGATTATGAAACAATGAGTGATGGAAATCTCATCAAATGAGGTGAAGATAAAAGTGAATTGTGCTAGAGAAAATGTGTTTGGATGATATGATTTTGAGAGAAAAAGGAATGAGAGAAAATTAGAGAAAAGGTAGTTATGAGAATCTAAAAGTAGTTTCCATCTTTATTCTATTTAATTAAAACATTAATTAAATCACCCAAATTAAGGAAAAATCTGGAGAAAACATTTTGGGTAAATTAGCTCCTTAAAGATTCAAAGTTTCAATCCTTTACAAAACAGTCACCACTAAACTTTGCAAAAATCGCATTTTGGTCACTACTCCGAAATGTAGCATTTCCAAATCTAATTTTGTAAAATTGATTTCACCATTCTCTTATATATATTAAATGAGGATTTTTAGATATTTTTTTTATATTTTTAAAACATCCCGAGCTAGGTGTTCCCTAAAACCTCCTTTTATATTCGAACCGTTTCTCAGACCGGTCTGACCAAACCCTAAACTTCTAAGCCCAAAATTGGGGTGTTACAACTCTCCCCCTCTTAATAAATTTCGTCCTTGAAATTTACCTGGAGAAAAAAGGTAAGGAAACTGCTTCTTCATGTCATCCTTTCTTTCCCATGTGGCTTCCTCAACACCACGATGCTTCCACAACACCTTAACCAAATCAATGGTCTTACCTCGAAGAACTTTACTGTCCGCATCCAAAATTTAAACCGGCTCTTCATCATAGGTCAAGTCTGGATTCAACTCCACTTCCTCCACAGGCATAACATGCGAATGATCCGATCTAATACCTCCAAAGCATATAGACATGAAACACATCATGTATATTTTCCAACTCTTGCGGTAACCTCAACTTATACGCAACAGGACCCACACGTTCAATCACCTCATATGGTCCAATATACCTAGGGCTCAACTTACCCTTCCGGCCAAACCTCATCACCTTCTTCCAAGGCGAAACCTTCAAAAACACACGGTCACCCACCGCAAACTCAATCTTCTTACGCTTTAAATCCGCGTAAGACTTCTGTCGATCAGAAGCTGCCTACAACCGCTCATAAATGAGCTTCACCTTCTCGGTGGTTCCTTTCAACAAAGCCGTCATTGGAACCAACTTCTGACCTGTTTCAGCCCAGCAAAGAGGAGTTCTGTACTTCCTCCCATACAAGGCTTCATACGGTGCCATTTGAATACTTTCCTGGAAGCTATTATTATAAGCAAAATCCACCAAAGGAAAATGCTTCTCCCAAGAGCCTTGAAACTCAATCACACAGCACCTCAACATATCCTCAAGCACTTGGATGACACGCTCAGACTGTCCATCCGACTGTGGATGATAAGAAGTACTAAAATTCAGCCGCGTACCCAAAGCTTGATGCAAACACTCCCAAAAACGCAATGTGAACCTGGGATCTCTATCCGACACTATAGACTTTGGCACACCATGCAGTCGCACAATCTCAGCAATGTACAACTCTGCAAGCTTATCCAAAGTATACGTAGTATGCACAGGTAAGAAATGCGCACACTTTGTAAGGCAATCCGCAATCACTCACACCGAATTTTTCTTCGATGGCGACAAAGGCAAACCAGACACAAAGTCCATGGTGATCTTTTCCCACTTCCATTCAGGAATCCTCAACGGTTGCAACAACCTTGAAGGAAACTGGTGCTCAGCCTTAACCCGCTGACAAACCATACACTTACTCACATACTCTATAACATCTTTCTTCAAACCCACCCAATAGTACTCATCCTTCAGATCACGATACATCTTTGTACTACCAGGGTGCATAGCAAAAGGACTACTATGAGCTTCAGACAGAATAGTACGCCTCAACTCCGCATCATTTGGCACTACTATCCGCTTTCCGAAACACAAAACTCCATCATCATTAAAACAGAAATCCCATGGTCTATCCTTTGCAATATCCTGAACATGTGGCACCAAAGAATCATCCAACAACTGCTTATCCTTTATCAACAGAACCAAAGATGTTTTCACTTGCAATTCAGCCACAAGACCTCCATCTTGCGAAATGCTCAAGCTAGCAAACATAGCCTTTAGCTCTACCGCCACCTTCCTACTCAAGGCATCTGCTACAACATTAGCCTTTCTTGGATGGTACTCGATCGTCAGATCGTAATCTTTAAGCAACTCCACCCAACGTCGTTGCCTAAGATTCAATTCCTTCTGAGACATCAGATACTTCAAACTTTTGTGATCCGTGTACGCAGTACACTTCTCACCATACAGATAATGTCTCCAAATCTTCAAAGCAAAAACTACCGCAGCTAACTCAATATCATGCGTAGGATAATTGCGCTCATGCACCTTCAACTGGCGCGATGCATAAGCCACCACCTTACCCTCCTGCATTAGCACACACCCCAAACCAACATAGGATGCGTCGTTGTACACCACAAACTCTTTTCCTGACTCAGGTTGAAAATCCATCCACAAACCTCCGATAATATCCTGCCAACCCAAGGTAACTACGGACTTCATGAACGGACTTAGGAGGCTTCCAATTCATCACCGCCTCAACCTTTTGAGGATCAACACGAATCCCCTCAGCAGAAACCACATGACCAAGGAAAACAACTTCTTTAAGCCAGAATTCGCACTTGCTCAACTTAGCGTAAAGCTGATTCTCCAGAAACGCTTGCAAGACAACCCTCAAATGACCTTCATGCTTCTCCTCAGTACGAGAGTACACAAGGATATCGTCAATGAACACTACAACAAACTTATCCAAATATTCATGGAACACTCTATTTATCATGTCCATGAAAGCAACAAGAGCATTCGTGAAGCCAAACGGCATTACAAGGAACTCATAATGCCCATACCTCATTCTAAAGGCTGTTTTGGCACATCCACATCTTTCACCTTAAGTTGGTAGTACCCTGACCTTAAGTCAATCTTGGAGAACACAGCCGCTCCCCGAAATTGATCAAAAAGATCATCAATCCTCGGCAAAGGATACCGATTCTTGATAGTCAACTTATTCAGCTGACGATAATCAATGCACATTCTCATAGTGCCATCCTTCTTCTTCACAAACAAGACCGGTGCACCCCAAGGTGACACACTCGGCCGAATGAAACCACGGTCAAGCAACTCCTGAAGCTGCGTCTTCAGTTCCTTCAACTCCTTAGGTGCCATGCGATAAGGAGAAATGGACACTGGAGTTGTGTTTTCATACAACTCAATTCCAAACTCCACCTCTCGGCTAGGCGACAATCTAGGTAATTCCTCCGGAAATACTCCAGGAAACTCTCGTACGGTTCTGATATCCTGAACACGCAACTCCTTTGAACTAGGGTTCATCACAAAAGCTAGGTAAGCCTCGCAACCCTACCTCAGCATTTGACTTGCTTCCATCGTGGACACCACATTGGCAAGAAACTTCACATTCTCACCAACCACCATTACTTCGTAATCATCCGCAAGTTTCAGCGAAACTCGCTTGCTTTCAAAATCTACCACAGCTCGATTCTCAACATGTAACACCCGCGTCTTAGGCCTAGGAGTTAACCGGGTTTTAGTCGGGTTAAATAAATAGTTAATTAAGACAACTCAACTTCAAATAGTGACCTAATTAAGTTTAATTTAAAAAGAGGATGACTCATAATGTAATTTACCCAAACTATTTGAAAAAGGATGACAACTTTTCCATATTGTCATCTTTTTCCCCTTTCTTCCCCAAAACCCATGTAAAACTTCCCTCCTCTCTTTCAAAACCTCTCAAATAGCAAATCACTATTCCATTCATTTTCAACTTCAATCCAAGGGCTTTTTGAAAGGTAAAGTCATTTTCTTAATCTCCTCTTTGTTCTCTATTTAACCATTGTCTTAGATTTCAAAAATAAAGAGATTTGGAAATTAGGGTTTATGTTGAAAATTTGGGTTTTAATGGGGGTTTTCAATTTGTTTTGAGAAATTGAGTTAGGGGTTTTGTTAATCATGCTATAGTACACAACATATATGAATTTGGTCAATTTTGGGTGAATTTTCGTAGTGGGTCTTTAGGGCAAATTTTAGGGTATTAAAATTTGGGTTTTTGGTAAGTTTAATGTTGGATTTGAAGGGCTGATGGTCTACCTATGTTAGGAGGGTGATTTGGGGTGTTGTGGAAGCCATTTGGGTGCTTGGAATTGGGTATTTCAGCCTATGGTTGTTGGAGTCCGAAAATTTGGGTTTTGGAGATGTTATGTGGTTTGGAAAATTGTGGAAATGGGTTGTGAGTTGCAAAGTAGATTGATGATTGAATTAACATTGAATTGGGAAGTAATGTATGTGTTTTGTTTGATTAGAATCAAGTTTGGGCATCGATGAAGCATCGGAAGTGAACCCGGAAAGTTGAAGGTTGTGGCTTGCTTGGTCTTGTGCTTGGAAGCTTAGGTGAGTGGTTAATTGTTTTAAACGGTTTTAAATTGGTTGGTTCGAGTATACGGACTAGGTTGGGCTTGGTAGACCCACCTAGAGTTAGGATTAGGGTGGTATCCTAATCCTAAACTTGATCTAGAGCCTTTGGTTGAACTCATTTTATGGTTGTGTATGTCTTGCATAAATTGCGATATGAATGTCTATGTATATTGCCTTATACATGTGAAATGAGTTTGGACTTATGATGCTTGAGACATGCATAATGATGGTTGTTGGTGAGTACGTGCTAAGCACAAGGTTTATGAAATGAGTAATGTGATGTGAGTAAATATTGGCACTAGTAAACTTGGATACAAATGATCGATCATTAGGATGTTAGTGTGTACACATGAGTCTAAAGTCGCGCGTGGCTTTGGTGGCGTTGAGTCACCAAGGAGGAGTACGGGTTCGCCCGGAATTGTAATTGAATATAGTCGGTGATGAGTGGAATCCCATCGACGGGGCGTGAGGATGAGTGGAATCCCCTCCGCGAGACCGGTGATGAGTGGAATCCCACCGAGGTAATGTGGTTGTTGGATATGAGTCTCCAACATGTCTATCCGCGTATTCGGGTCTTAACTAGGTGCCAATGTTCTTTGATGTGTATATCAATGTGTTGAGGTTCATGGTTCATATTGGAATACTTGGTTGTGGTTACATGTATCATGGAAATTGAGTTTATGATCATGGCTTTATTATTGCCCTTTGCTCATATATATATCTTGTGAACCTTTGGTATGTTTGTGACTTACCTTGGCTAGATCATGCTCGGACCCTGCAATGTTGAGGTTTGTTTTTAGAGCTTACCCTCACTAAGCATCATTGCTTATGCTCTCTTTGTTCAACATTGCAGATCCTTAGTTCGTGGGTTGCTCGGGCAAGTGGAGGGCCTCCAAGTGTGATTTTGACTTGAGTTCATCAAGTATGGGTTTTAGTATTTAAACATGTAATGGTTTGAGCAATGGGACATGTATGATTTTGTTGGATTGTTGTTGGTTGATAGGAGCATGTGTAGACTCCTATATATATATTGCTTTTGCATGGTTGTGTTGCCATGATGAATGTTAACTCATGCCTATTTGCTTGCTTGAATGTTAGCCTATGCCTTAAGAGTTTTTATATGTGTTTGAATATTGTTTGAATGAATGCATGTTGTGGATTGTTGCTTTAGTATTAGACATGTCCAAACCTTGTTAAAGCATGATAGTAATGTTGTTGTATCTTGGGTTTAAATGCTTGGCTGTTGCATGGTGCTTTGGAGATGTTTTGGGGCATCCTTGTGCCTCAAAACAGCCCAGAAAAGTCTGCAGACAGGGGGTGTTTCGGAACGGGTCCCCCTGTTCCGGAACGGTCCCTGTGTAAATGGCTTGCCGTTTCGAAACGGATGGGGGTCGTTTCGGAACATTTTGGCTACTGGAATTTTGAGAAATTGGCGAGATGAAGCCGTTCCGAAACGGGCCTTTGAGGTTCCGAAACGGTCAAATCTCGTTGACCACGAGATATTGACCGTCAAGGTCGTTCAGATACGGGTCTCCCCTATTTCGGAACGGTCACCTTAGGGTTGACCCTGGCATGTTGACTAAGTCAAGGCGTTTCGGAACACCCTATGGGCGTTTCGAAACGGCCTGCTGCAGAATGATAAAATGAGCTGTTTAAATGTTGAGTTGGTCGATGCTTGATGTTATGATTGTATCTTCCGCTGTTGTGCCACACTTAGGTCTAAATTATGCATGTAGACAAGATAAGATAAAAAGAAAATTTCTGGGTCGTTAACCGAGGGGAAGCCTTAACGGGTTTCGCCTCGGTTTTCCCCGTGTAGCCCACTCGGACCGGTCATCCGACCAGACCGGGACGAGGGGGTTACACTTGTTGGTATCAGAGCCTAAGGTTACCGAGACCTTGGGCAGGTAAGTGAGGTAAGTTTAAGTTTTTAAATTAAATTGTACGGTGTTTGCTTGTTTTGCAAGAATGATTACTTATGTGACAAGTATGTTGATTGTTTTATTTAAAACATGTGTGTGTGGGTCCCATTGCTACTATTACATTGGAAAAAGAAAAAAGATTTTAAGTGAGGAAACATACTTGGACACTTGGAAGCCTTGCCTTGCTAACCCAACTTGTGTGTTGTTGTTGTGGTTGTAGTTAATATCTGAGAGAGCAATGTCTAGACCGAGAGGTAGTCCGAGGTTGGTTCGTCAGGAACCGCGAGTTGTAGCTCCTGTTGAGCCGGTAGTTGGTGCGGGAGCTCACATAGAGGGACCAGGGGCCGCGGGAGCCGGCGCTCCTCCACCACCTCCACCACCACCACCACCTCCTCCACCTGGAGCTGGGGGCGAGGATGGAGCTGGAGGAGAGGGACCTCAAGGTGGCCAAGGTCCAGCTGGAATTGATATGACTCCGCTAGTGCAAGCGATAGCGGGAGCGTTCCAGGCCGCAGTAGCGGGAGCTCAGGCTGCAGCTCAGCCTAGGTGTGATGATGCTAGTTTAACTTTGGAGAGGCTCCGTAGCTTAGGGGCCGAGGAGTTTAGAGGATCTACTCCGGAGAGGTCGGAGTTATGGTTGGAGAAGACGGTTCGTATCTTGGCTCAGATGGGTTGTGCGGGCGCACGTAGATTGGGTTGTGTGATCTCACTGCTTCAGGGTGATGCCTACAACTGGTGGGTCACCATCACTACCGGGGTTCCAGAGACAAAGATTGATTGGGAGTTCTTTGAGTCTGCTTTCCGGAAGAGATACTTGGGACCGAGGTACTTGGATGAGAAGAAGCGAGAGTTTATGGCTCTTACTCAGGGGGATGCTTCTGTGACTGATTATGAGATCCGCTTTGTTCGCTTGAGTCAGTATGCTCCAGAGTTGGTTCCTACGGAAGTGGAACGCTGCAACCGATTCCGATACGGATTGAACGAAGAGGTTAAGAGGTACACGTTGGCTTCTGACTACTCAGACTTTGATGTGTTGGTCGCGAGGGCCAAGGACTTGGAGCATAGTTTGGGTTCAGCATAACGAGCTGGTGGTTCTGGTTCTGGAAAGAGGCATAACCACTTTGATGGTAGAGATGCTAAGAGACACAGAGGTGGCGGACATCAGTTTGATCAGAGACGTGGCGGTGGCCACCATGGTAGGGGCCATCAGGGCCATAGAGGAGGAGGGCGCTTGCCCGAGTGTGCACAGTGTGGGAGACAGCACACTGGAGAGTGCTGGGGTAACTTTCATGCTTGTTGGAACTGTGGTTCGAGGGACCACTTTAGGAGAGACTGTCCGCGTCAGGCAGCTCAGGCACCGAACATAGCTCAGGCTCCTGCGAGAGGTAATGATTTTCAGAAAGGCCGTGGGCGCGGTCGTGGCTACTTCCAGCCGAGGGCTGATGCACCTAGGGTTGATGCTCAGAGGAACCTTGCACATGTTGTGGCTGTGCAGCCAGAGGCGGGAGGACCAGCGAGGGTCTATGCTTAGAGAGAGGCCGGGAACGACACTGATGTGATAGCAGGTAATTTCGAGTTACAGTCTATGTCCTTGCTTTCTTTGGTTGATTCGGGTTCTACGCATTCCTACATTCTGAGTAAGCATGCACAGAAGTTAGATATTCCTGTTGAGATCTTAGATGTAGGTATGCATGTTACTAGTTCGTTTGGTGAGACAGTGGTGGTTAGGCGTATGTATAGGAGGTGTCCACTGAAGATTCAGGGTCATGTGTTCTCAGTTGATATGATGGAACTTCCTTTCTATGGTTTTGATATTATTTTGGGTATGGACTGGTTGGTTGAGCACCGGGCTAGTGTGGATTTTGAGACAAAGAGAATTTCCTTGAAACTTTCTGATGACTACGAGGTAGTGGTAGTGGGCGAGAACATTAAGTTCTTGTCTAATGTGGTGTCAGCTTTAGAGGCTCATAGGTTGATGGACTCAGGATGTGGGGCCTATTTAGCTTATGTCATGAATCCGGATATGAGTGAAGCTAGACCGAAGGATATCAGGACAGTGTGTGACTTTCCAGATGTGTTTCCTGAAGAGTTGCCTGGTTTGCCTCCTGACAGAGATGTTGAGTTTGTGATTGAGACAGTTTCAGGGTCTAGTCCAGTTTCGATAGCTCCGTATCGTATGGCTCCGAAAGAGTTGAAAGAATTGAAGAGTCAGTTGCAAGAATTATTAGACCGTGGTTTCATCAGGCCTAGTAGTTCTCCGTGGGGTGCTCCAGTGTTGTTTGTGAAAAAGAAAGATGGTAGCATGCGCATGTGTATTGACTATAGACAGCTGAACCAGTTGACTGTGAAGAACAAGTATCCATTGCCTCGTATAGATGATTTGTTTGATCAGTTGAGAGGTGCTTCAGTGTTCTCGAAGATAGATTTGAGATCCGGATACTATCAGTTGAAAGTGAAGGAGTGTGATGTTCCAAAGACAGCTTTTAGGACTAGATATGGTCACTATGAGTTTCTTGTGATGCCATTTGGGCTCACGAATGCGCCAGCAGCATTCATGGATATGATGAACAGAATTTTCAGAGACTATTTAGACCGATTTGTGGTTGTCTTCATTGATGATATACTTGTGTACTCGAAGACAGAAGAAGAGCATGATGAGCACTTGAGATTTGTTTTACAGAGGTTATTGAGCAATCAGTTGTATGCGAAGCTTAGCAAGTGTGAGTTCTGGATTCGAGAGGTTGTGTTTCTTGGCCATGTTGTTTCGGCCGAAGGCATTCGAGTTGATCCATCGAAGATTGAGGCTATTGTTGAGTGGAAACAACCTAAGTCCGTGACCGAGATTAGGAGTTTCCTAGGATTAGCTGGTTACTATAGGAGATTTGTGGATGGCTTCTCTAGAGTAGCTGCTCCCTTGACTAAATTGTTGCAAAAGGGAGTCAAGTTTGAATGGTCAGATGCAAGACAAAAGGCCTTTGAGAAATTGAAAGAAGCTTTGACAAATGCTCCAGTGTTAGTACAACCTGTATCAGGTAAGGAGTTTGTGATTTACAGTGATGCTTCCTACGTAGGCTTAGGGTGTGTCTTGATGCAAGATAGGAGAGTTGTTGCTTATGCTTCTAGACAGTTGAAGATTCATGAGAAGAACTATCCTACCCATGACATAGAGCTAGCCGCAGTTGCATTTGCATTGAAAATTTGGCGTCACTATTTGTATGGTGAGAAGTGTATAGTTTACACCGATCACAAGAGCTTGAAGTACTTGATGACACAAAAAGAGTTGAACTTGAGACAGAGGAGATGGCTAGAGTTGTTAAAAGATTACGATTTGACCATTGAGTACCATCCGAGTAAAGCAAACATAGTAGCCGATGCTTTAAGTAGAAAAGTGGCCGTTGAGCTGAGAGCTATGTTTGCTAGATTGAGTGTGTCCGATGATGGTGGTTTGATCACCGAGTTGCAAGTGAAGCCTTCTTTGATTCAGTTGATTAGAGAGAAGCAGTTGCAAGATGCGAGCTTAGTTCCTCATGTTCAAGACATAGCCGAAGGAAGACCGACTGAGTACAGTTTCAGTGGTGAGAGCTTGTTGTGCTTTAGAGATAGAATTGTGGTACCGGAAGATGTTGAGCTGAGACGTCAGATTTTGAGTGAAGCACATTCGAGTCCCTTTTCTATGCATCCGGGTAGTACCAAGATGTACCGAGATTTGAAGAATGATTACTACTGGGTTGGCTTGAAGAGAGATGTAGCCGAGTATGTGAGCCGTTGTATGGTTTGTCAGAGAGTGAAGGCAGAACATCAGGTTCCTTCAGGGTTGCTACAGCCCTTGAAGATTCCGGAATGGAAGTGGGAGAGAATCACCATGGATTTTGTATCGGGGTTGCCTTTGTCTCCTTCGAAGAAGAATTCAGTGTGGGTGATTGTTGATAGGTTCACTAAGTGTGCTCACTTCTTAGCAGTGAACACTACGGATTCCTTAGACAAGTTGGCAGACTTGTACATTCGTGAGATTGTGAGACTTCATGGAGTTCCAAAGTCTATAGTTTCAGATAGGGATCCTAGATTTACTTCGAGGTTTTGGAGTTGTTTGCATAGTGCTTTGGGTAGTCGTCTGCATTTCAGCACATCTTATCATCCGCAGTCCGATGGGCAGTCAGAGCGAGTGATACAGATTCTAGAGGATATGCTTCGTTGTTGTGCGATTGATTTTCAGGGTTCTTGGGAGAAGCACTTACCGTTGGTTGAGTTTGCTTACAACAACAGTTATCAGTCTAGTATTCAGATGGCACCTTACGAGGCTTTGTATGGTAGACGGTGTAGAACTCCGATTTGTTGGGCTGAGACAAGTCAGAGGTTGTTACCCATGCCAGACTTGCTTAAGGGAACCACAGAGAAAGTGAAATTGATTTGTGACCGTTTGAAAGCAGCTTCCGATCGTCAGAAGTCCTATGCAGATTTGAAGAGGAAAGAGGTTGAGTACTCAGTGGGTGAGAAAGTGTTTCTGAAAGTATCTCCGTGGAAGAAGGTAATGAGATTTGGCCGGAAAGGCAAGTTGAGTCCGAGGTTCATTGGTCCGTATGAGATAGTTGAGCGGATTGGGCCTGTAGCTTATCGTTTGAGGTTACCTTCTGAGTTAGAAAAGATTCATGATGTCTTTCATGTATCTATGCTTAGGAGGTATAGATCAGATCCTTCTCATGTGATGCCCGTTGAGGAGATAGAGTTGAATCCGGATCTGTCTTATAATGAAGAGCCCGTAGAGATACTTGCTTCTGATAGCAAGGTGTTGCGTGGCAAGACCATAGAGTTGGTCAAGGTGTTGTGGAGACATAGAGGTGTGGAAGAGGCCACGTGGGAGAGGAAAGCGGATATGGTTGAGCAGTTTCCGTATTTGTTTCCACCAGGTAATTTCGGGGACGAAATTCCTTCAGTGGGGGAGAGTTGTAACACCCACGTCTTAGGCCTAGGAGTTAACCGGGTTTTAGTCGGGTTAAATAAATAGTTAATTAAGACAACTCAACTTCAAATAGTGACCTAATTAAGTTTAATTTAAAAAGAGGAGGACTCATAATGTAATTTACCCAAACTATTTGAAAAAGGATGACAACTTTTCCATATTGTCATCTTTTTCCCCTTTCTTCCCCAAAACCCATGTAAAACTTCCCTCCTCTCTTTCAAAACCTCTCAAATAGCAAATCACTATTCCATTCATTTTCAACTTCAATCCAAGGGCTTTTTGAAAGGTAAAGTCATTTTCTTAATCTCCTCTTTGTTCTCTATTTAACCATTGTCTTAGATTTCAAAAATAAAGAGATTTGGAAATTAGGGTTTATGTTGAAAATTTGGGTTTTAATGGGGGTTTTCAATTTGTTTTGAGAAATTGAGTTAGGGGTTTTGTTAATCATGCTATAGTACACAACATATATGAATTTGGTCAATTTTGGGTGAATTTTCGTAGTGGGTCTTTAGGGCAAATTTTAGGGTATTAAAATTTGGGTTTTTGGTAAGTTTAATGTTGGATTTGAAGGGCTGATGGTCTACCTATGTTAGGAGGGTGATTTGGGGTGTTGTGGAAGCCATTTGGGTGCTTGGAATTGGGTATTTCAGCCTATGGTTGTTGGAGTCCGAAAATTTGGGTTTTGGAGATGTTATGTGGTTTGGAAAATTGTGGAAATGGGTTGTGAGTTGCAAAGTAGATTGATGATTGAATTAGCATTGAATTGGGAAGTAATGTATGTGTTTTGTTTGATTAGAATCAAGTTTGGCATCGGTGAAGCATCGGAAGTGAACCCGGAAAGTTGAAGGTTGTGGCTTGCTTGGTCTTGTGCTTGGAAGCTTAGGTGAGTGGTTAATTGTTTTAAACGGTTTTAAATTGGTTGGTTCGAGTATACGGACTAGGTTGGGCTTGGTAGACCCACCTAGAGTTAGGATTAGGGTGGTAGCCTAATCCTAAACTTGATCTAGAGCCTTTGGTTGAACTCATTTTATGGTTGTGTATGTCTTGCATAAATTGCGATATGAATGTCTATGTATATTGCCTTATACATGTGAAATGAGTTTGGACTTATGATGCTTGAGACATGCATAATGATGGTTGTTGGTGAGTACATGCTAAGCACAAGGTTTATGAAATGAGTAATGTGATGTGAGTAAATATTGGCACTAGTAAACTTGGATACAAATGATCGATCATTAGGATGTTAGTGTGTACACATGAGTCTAAAGTCGCGCGTGGCCTTGGTGGTGTTGAGTCACCAAGGAGGAGTACGGGTTCGCCCGGAATTGTAATTGAATATAGTCGGTGATGAGTGGAATCCCATCGACGGGGCGTGAGGATGAGTGGAATCCCCTCCGCGAGACCGGTGATGAGTGGAATCCCACCGAGGTAATGTGGTTGTTGGATATGAGTCTCCAACATGTCTATCCGCGTATTCGGGTCTTAACTAGGTGCCAATGTTCTTTGATGTGTATATCAATGTGTTGAGGTTCATGGTTCATATTGGAATACTTGGTTGTGGTTACATGTATCATGGAAATTGAGTTTATGATCATGGCTTTATTATTGCCCTTTGCTCATATATATATCTTGTGAACCTTTGGTATGTTTGTGACTTACCTTGGCTAGATCATGCTCGGACCCTGCAATGTTGAGGTTTGTTTTTAGAGCTTACCCTCACTAAGCATCATTGCTTACGCTCTCTTTGTTCAACATTGCAGATCCTTAGTTCGTGGGTTGCTTGGGCAAGTGGAGGGCCTCCAAGTGTGATTTTGACTTGAGTTCATCAAGTATGGGTTTTAGTATTTAAACATGTAATGGTTTGAGCAATGGGACATGTATGATTTTGTTGGATTGTTGTTGGTTGATAGGAGCATGTGTAGACTCCTATATATATATTGCTTTTGCATGGTTGTGTTGCCATGATGAATGTTAACTCATGCCTATTTGCTTGCTTGAATGTTAGCCTATGCCTTAAGAGTTTTTACATGTGTTTGAATGTTGTTTGAATGAATGCATGTTGTGGATTGTTGCTTTAGTATTAGACATGTCCAAACCTTGTTAAAGCATGATAGTAATGTTGTTGTATCTTGGGTTTAAATGCTTGGCTGTTGCATGGTGCTTTGGAGATGTTTTGGGGCATCCTTGTGCCTCAAAACAGCCCAGAAAAGTCTGCAGACAGGGGGTGTTTCGGAACGGGTCCCCCTGTTCCGGAACGGTCCCTGTGTAAATGGCTTGCCATTTCGAAACGGATGGGGGTCGTTTCGGAACATTTTGGCTACTGGAATTTTAAGAAATTGGCGAGATGAAGCCGTTCCGAAACGGGCCTTTGAGGTTCCGAAACGGTCAAATCTCGTTGACCACGAGATATTGACCGTCAAGGTCATTCCGATACGGGTCTCCCCTGTTTCGGAACGGTCACCTTAGGGTTGACCCTGGCATGTTGACTAAGTCAAGGCGTTTCGGAACACCCTATGGGCGTTTCGAAACGGCCTGCTGCAGAATGATAAAATGAGCTGTTTAAATGTTGAGTTGGTCGATGCTTGATGTTATGATTGTATCTTCCGCTGTTGTGCCACACTTAGGTCTAAATTATGCATGTAGACAAGATAAGATAAAAAGAAAATTTCTGGGTCGTTAACCGAGGGGAAGCCTTAACGGGTTTCGCCTCGGTTTTCCCCGTGTGGCCCACTCGGACCGATCATCCGACCAGACCGGGACGAGGGGGTTACACAACAAGCCAATCCATACCAAGGATTACATCAAAACCATAGAATGGCAACTCCATGAGATCAACAAGAAAAACATGGTTTTGCACTTTCAAGGGACATCTTCTATAAAACTTTCGTGTTACAACTGTCTCACCAAAGGAACTAGTCACACGCATACCAACATCCAAAGACTCAACAGGTAAACCAAGCATTTGATCATGTTCACGCAATATGTATGAGTGTGTAGATCCACAATCAATCAAAGAAAGTAATGATAAGGATTGCAAAGTAAAGGTACCTGCGATCACATCTGTATCATTCCTTCCCTCACGCTGAGCATACACTCGAGCTTGGCCACCATCCTCAGGTTGAACAGCCACAATATGCTCCACATTCCTCCTACCATCATCCATGCGCTGAAAGTTACCACGGCCGCGCCCACGGCCTCTCTGAGATGGAACTACCCAAGGAGCACGTCCCTGACCACCACCGGCCAACAAAGGACACTCTCTCCTCATGTGGTCTGCCGAACCACAGTTCCAACATGAGTTACTTGTCACTGCAATAGGAGCCTGAACCTCCCTCGCTGCCCGAGGACAATCTCGCCTCAAATGGCCACGAGATCCACACGTCCAGCACGTGTTCTGATCAACCCTCATCATATCTCCCTGAACAGTCGTACCATGTCCTCCACTACCATGCCTAGCAGTAGGCTGATACCTCCTATCTCGTCCTCTCTTGTTCCATCCACCACTAGAACTATGATCAGCGACTCTTTTTCCTGAGCCAGAACTAACGCCTCTGGAAGACAAACCCAAGTTCTGCTCGATGTCCTTCGCTCGACACACAAGCACATCAAAATCGGTATAATCAGTCACAAGCATATATGTCTTCACGTCCGTCACCAGTCCATAACGGAAACGTTCACACCTCACCCGCTCATCAGGGATCAGCTCAGGTGCATATTGGCTAAGGCGAACAAACTGGATCTCCTACTCAGCTACCATCATGTTGCCTTGCACAAGAGCCATAAATTCCCTTTTCTTCTCATCTAGGTATCGCACACCTAGATACTTCCGCTTGAACGTATTCAGGAAAAACGTCCAAGTTACATCATTGCTCTCCAATCCAGAGATAGTGGTCGTCCACCACGTATAAGCATCACCATGCAACAGTGACACCACACAACCCAACTTCTGCACATTATTGCAGTTCATTTGCCCCAAAATCCTCTTGGTGCTTTCCAACCAAGACTCCGATCCCTCCGGAGACAAACCGTTGAACTCAGTCTCTCCCAGACTACGAAGACGTTCAAGAGGCAATCTCACATTAGCATCATCCTGATGCCCAGCTCCATGAGCTCCAGCTACCGCTGCCTGAAAGGCTCCAGCAATAGCCTGAATTAACACAGTCATGTCAGGAGCAGCTTGCCCCTGCACACCTTCAAGTCCAGCGACCCCAGCACCAACTCCAGCACCACCATCACCACCAGGAGGAAGAGGTAAATCCACAACATTCTCAGCATTCTCCTCATTTTCATTCTGAGCCATAACTCTTGTATTAATCCTCGTTTCTCTACGTGGCCCCATTAACAAAGGAAACAATGCACTGACACAAATGCAATAAACATAATTAGGCTCAACAAGGTAAGTAATCCAAGTACTCAAGCTCATTTTCCAAAAACAATTCCTTCCATTAGTTTTTATATGGCAATGGGTTCCCCTAACACGCCTCAACATAGCATAACATCACAATTGCAACCATGTATCACGATTCATAAAACATTCTTTTACTCAAAAGGCACATCATGCAATTACACATACCCACATAACAATTCCCAATTACACAAGAACCAAGCTCTGATACCAACAAATGTAACCCCCTTAGCCCGGCCTAGACGGTTGACCCGAACTACGAAGATTACATAGGGAAAACCAAAGTCAACCCGAAAGTCAACCTTGATTCACAACCCTTTTTTTCTTTTTAATCTTGTCTAGATGCACATTAACCCTAAATGGGTTCCCATAAACCTTATTTGAGGAAGGCACATCGATCGGATACAAACTGGGACTCAATTGCACTTATCACAAGAATAAGGACCAAAATGTATATTCTGTAAATTAGAGGGTCTTTACCGATTTTTATGTTACCAATATGAAATTAGTCGTGTTACATGCTTCCCTATCAAATTTCACTTTAATTGGACATCTCAAACTCATGCAATTGCAAACTCAACATTCAGGACTAAAATGTAAAGCTTGCAAACTTCAGCACCATTCAAATCTGTGCCCAACGGTCACCTGTTTCGAAACACCCACCTGCCGTATCGAAACGCAGGATCGGAACGACGTTAACCGTTTCGATACGCGGGTTGGTTCCGGGACCGGTTCTGAAACAAGGCCTTCCAGTAGCCAAATCGTTTCGGAACAGCCTCCAGCCGTTTCGAAACACGAAAGCCATTACAGGCCCTCGTTTCAAAACGCCAGGGAGTGTTCTGATACGGTATGCCCAGAAGCTGCAGATTTTGCTGGTTTTTCAAACATAAATCCATTCAAACTCATACTAATGACTTCCCAAACCTACCAACGAGTCATCAAACATATAAGGTGCAAGTTTAGAACTCCTAAACACATTCATAGCATCAAACATGAAATTTCACAAGACTAGAGGCATGCTTCCTATTATCAAAACCAAAAGGACAAACAAACTTCAAATCAAGCATTTAAAGGCCCTTTACAATTCAAACTAACAAAGGCAAACGTGCCACAACCTTAGGGAGTTCAACACATCTCCCAAAAGAAATCTTAGGTTCCCATTGCCAATTTATCAAAACTAATAGTGTATGAAAACATCACCATACGTGAGCTTGAATTTCCATGGATGAGCTTAGCTTCCTTGATTCCCAAGCACCTCAATTATCTGCATTTTTGGTAAGAGAGCGTAAGCACAATGCTTAGTGAGGCATGCTCTAAACAAAACCATTACAATAATGCATTTTTAGAAAACACTTTAGCAAAGCTATTAAACCACATGCTCTTCTCTTTCTCATGCTACCTTGTATCTTTTTCAAGCATATCATGCTTCATTACATTCAATACAATATATTGGCTTTCAAGTGATAGTTCATAACCATTTCAACACAAAACACAATCAGATACGTGGATTACAAGCATTGTCCCACACGCTTCATACACACTACCGGACTACACAAGGTTCACACTCAAGAGTAATCCCTCCATTGACGTGACACCCGTGGTGGAGTATAACGGTACAATCACAACCCCTCAACACCACTCACCGGTAGTTGTATACTTCCACTAACGAGAGTAAGGGACACATGACACAAGATCCACACATGGAATTTACAACCACCATTTTGATCTTACCTCAATCGTTAGGGTACTTGGATGGAGTTTACAGTACAATCACAACCGTCAACATCCAAGGCGACTTTACTTACGGTGCACCCAATCCTATAGCCGGCTAACTATATCCGATTCAAGTACTTTAAAACCATTTCATCACTTACCAATATACATCAAATACCATAATCAATTCACTGTTTTAAAGCATAAATCAAAGCCATTTATCATCATGCATCACTATGCATCAAACCATATTAATAACATGTCAAACCAAGGATCTCTTACCTTGAGCATCCCTCAATACAAAGCTTTCAAAACCAGCATTAATCATGCTAAAACATGTTTTCAAAACAGTAATTAAACATGCATTTCATATCCAGTGCATCAAACCACAATCTAGCACATCCGAGAGAGTTTTTCCGAAAACTTACTCTTGAGCTTAGCTAAGTTGTTTAGACTTAAACTAAGCTCCCAAAACTTCCGAATAATTGTTTCAAAGCTGGAAACCAACTCTACTCACCAATTTCGTTTCGCTTGCTTGCCGAAACGCCAATTAAGCTTCCGGATCAACTCTAAAAGTGTCTGAAGATGTCTCTCCTATTTTAGACACATCAAAGCAGAGGATTAATGCATCATCATGCATTGAAATCTTCAGCCAACGCTCCTAAACTCGCTGCTCTACTCAAAACCAACATTTCGGCTACCAAACACAACCGAAAACACCTCCAAACTCTTCCAAACTTAACCCATCCAAGATCCATCACTTCTAATCATTTCTAAACATCAATTAACATCCAAAATAAACCTAAACTCGTCCTTATACCTCTAGCTATAACAGATCACCAAGAACACCTCAAAAACCACATTTTCACAAGCAAAAACTTAGGAAATTCAACCTATTCGGGATTGGATTGATAAAACCTCATTTCTAACATCATTAGACATCCAAAATACATTAGAGAATCATCTCAAAACAGAGCCCAATCCATTACAACGAAAATCTTCAAGATCTCTTCCAAATCTTGATTTTTAAGCCAAAAACAAGTTTCTAACATTAAATCCATTTATAAAACTTTAATAAAGGATTGACAACTTGGGAATTTCAGTAAAGAACTGAGTATTTAGAGGAGAAGAACAATCTTACCTCTAAATGGTGATTCCTCCTTGATTTGGGCAAAATTCCATGAAAATTCAATGTGGAAAACAAAAGGATTTGTTGCTAGATTGATTATGAAACAATGAGTGATGGAAATGTCATCAAATGAGGTGAAGATCAAAGTGAATTGTGCTGGAGAAAATGTGTTTGGATGATAGAATTTTGAGAGAAAAATGAATGAGAGAAAATTAGAGAAAAGGTAGTTATGAAAATCTAAAAGTAGTTTCCATCTTTATTCTATTTAATTATAACATTAATTAAATCACCAAAATTAAGGAACAATCTGGAGAATTTTTTTTGGGTAAATTAGCTCCTTAAAGATTCAAAGTTTCAATCCTTTACAAAACAGTCACCACTAAACTTTGCAAAAATCACATTTTGGTCACTACTCCGAAATGTAGTATTTCCAAACCTAATTTTGTAAAATTGATTTCACCATTCTCTTATATATTTTAAATGAGGATTTTTAGATATTTTTCTATGTTTTTAAAACATCCCGAACTAGGTGTTCCCTAAAACCTCCTTTTATATTCGAACCGTTTCTCAGACCGGTCCGACCAAACCCTAAACTTCTAAGCCCAACATTGGGGTGTTACAGTTAAAGCTCAAGACTTCCTTCTCAGCTCAACTATATTAGAAGCGACTTCATCTCTCATTCTTGCTGGAAGACAATTTAGACGCACATTGACCCAATCGCACAAATCGATTCCCACTCACGGATACTGATTGGTTGTCTTGTATTAAAACCATAGGCCGAACCCCCAATGATCACCAACTAACATTCCTGAGTTTCATATTACTTACACGAGACCTTTACCTTGGTCTCACCAAAAGAACTAAGGTACTCATACCTACCCGTGACACCTCACCGGACACATTCAAACTTTGCATGCTCGTTAACAATATACAAAAGTACAGATTCAGGATCTGTCGGAGGGAACAAACTCAAAACTGTACCAAGGGCTTATCTACTATAACATCGATACCACTCTGACTCCCACTCATAGGTCTTCACCTCTTTTACCAACTAATACCAGAATCGATCACATCGTTCCTTAACAACATGAACCAACCCACATACACACGGACTCAAACAAACAGATTGTACCTCAACTCCGGTGCAACCATACTTCCCTGACTATAGCGATGAACTCCCTCAACATCATCCACATTTTCAAAAACCACAGCTTCCACTTACCGATTCATGGCCCACGCCTTGGCCTCAAACTTACCAAAAAGCAATAAATCAACAACAACAACAACAACAACAATTTAACATGCAAACTGGGTTAGCAAAGGAAAGGGTCCAAGTGGCTCAAATATGATTCCCTCACTTAAAAATATCTTTTTCCGATGTAATAGAAGTAATGTGACTCTACTCGACATGCTTCAAGCAACATACACGCACGATCAAACAACATACACCAAGCATACTTGATAAACAAGCAAACATGCTTACATGACAAGCAAACACCGTTCAATTTCAATACAAGAACTTAACTTACCTCAATTGCCTGCCCAAGGTCTTGGAAACCTTAGGCTCTGATACCAACAAGTGTAACCACCTCGTCTCGGTCCGGACGCTTGACCGATTCGAGTGGGCTACACGGGGATAACCGAGGTAAAACCCGTTAAGGCCCCACTTCAGTTATCGACCCAAGAAAACTTTTTCATTTGTTATCTTGTCTAGATGTAATATTAAGTCCTATGTGAGCAAAACAACATCGGAAGAAACATTGAGGTAAACAACCAACAACCCAACCTAGAACAGTCCATTTTAATCTTAAACAGCAGGTCGTATTGGAATGCCCATAGGGTGTTTCGATACGCCTTGACTAGGTCAACTGGCCAACGTCAACCCGAAGAGACCGTTTCGAAATAGGGGTGGCCCGTATCAAAACACCTTCAACGGTCAACTTCTCGTGGTCAATGATATAAAGGCCTTTCTGAAACACTGAAGCCCGTTTCGATACGTCATTTTATCGCCAGATTCTCAGATTTCCAGTAGCAAAATCGTATCGAAATGGCCCCTAGCGTACCGAAACGCCTGGCCAGAAACAAATGGACCGTATCGAAACAGGAGCAACCGTTTCGATACGCCCTTTGTCTGCAAACTAGTGTTGGCTGGTTTTAAGGCTTATTGCTGCCTTAACAACACCAACTAAGACCCCAACTCAACCAAACATGATCCTAAGGCAAAACCAAACATCTACAAGCATGCTTAACACCTCAAACATATAAGGACCATACATTAAAGAAATCAACCACACTCAACACATGCTTCATACATAACACTTAAGATTCATGCTTCAACGAACATACACTTAGGCATCTATAAAGGCACAAGGCCAACATACACATAAGCATTCAAGGTAAGCAATAAAGCATGACTTGCAAATCAAAACATGGCATCAACAAGCCACGCCAACATCAGCATAAACCCAAAGCATTCAAATCCCATTGCTTGACTATTACAATCTTTCAATTTAAAGTTCATACTTGAGCTAACCAAAAGTGACACTTGGAGGCCCTTCCTTGCCCTCGCCACCCACAAGCTACTGATCTGCATTGTCGAACAAAAAGAAGCGTAAGCATAAAAGCTTAGTGAGGGTAAGCTCATAAAACAAACCTCGACAATGCAGGGTCCAAGCACGAGCATACAACCAAGGTAGAATGCACGCGTTCTTACCTTTGAACCACAAGAGCCAAAATAATAGATGATGCATGAACATATTATCCAAACCATGTCATGCTCAACAAGTCCACAACCACAACATGTGGAAACACATATATTCAACATATGAGCAACACAATCCACAAATCCGTATTGACACCTAGCTATGACTCGAATACGCGGATAACTGTTGGAATTCACATCCAATAACACAACCATTACCTTACGGTGGGATTAAACTCATCACCGTTTCATGTGGAGGGGATTCCACTCATCATCACGCCCGTCGATGGGATTCCACTCATCACCGACTAACATATATAATAAGATTTTCGGGCGAACCCGTACTCCATCTTGATGACTACCATCATCAAGACCACGCGCGCATTTTGACTCACGTCTGCACACTAATCATCCTAATGATCTATCATTGTACCCAAGCATACTAGTGCCAATACTAAACACAATTCATAACCTTTCACAGTACCATTTCATATCAACTTACGTGCTTACCACGTACTCACCATGACTTACCGTCATGCACAAACCACATTTCCATGCCTAGCATGTACTCACCATGATCCTCGGATCATGCAACCACCTCATAATATCATTTCACATGTCAACACTACATGTATATCATCAATACAAATATCACATCATATTTCATACATATGTATATCCCCATCATACCTATCATCAACATGCATATAACATTGCATCAAACCATGCCTCAACATACATATAACAATGCATCAAACCATGCATCAACATACATGTATAACTACATATACATAACCACCATAATCACAATTAAACATGAGGCATAAATTAATAATTTAAATATCAACCAAGGTCTCCAACTAAAGCTTGGGATTAGACTACCACTCTAATCCCAACTCTAGGTGGGTCTACCAAGCCCAACCTAGTCCACATGCTCGAACCAACACTTGAAAACCATTTAACCACTCACCGACTATTCCAAACTCAACACGCTAGCCGATCAAGCTTCCAACGATTCCGGAATCATTCTCGATGCTTCACCAACACAATTTCTTGCTTCTAATCAACTCAACACAATCAAAACAACTTCAAATCAGTTCATACAACAATGTAGCAAACCCAGAACACTAATGAAGCATAAAACACATGATTTTCAATCCAAGAACAGCCCCAAAACTCCAAACCCGAGCAGCCCTCAAACTCAGTCCAAAACTCATGATTTCCACCCTTTTTACACACTTAAATGATTCCAAAACAACCCCCAACTATCATACTAACACCATCCCTCAATTTCCAACATTAAACACACCCAAAACCAACCTTTAAACCCTTCAAAAACTAAATCCGGAAATCTTTATAAAACACTTCAAAACTCACATATGTTGGACCTTTTAAGTTGTAAACAACTTATCTAACCTCAAATAATCAAAAGCTTAGGTTAAAGACAATAAAGTTCTCATTTTTAAACAAAACCCCAAAAACTTCAAATTTCAAAATCATGAACAATAATGAAAACTAATGGTACCAACATGAAGAGGAAGGTAAGGACAAGTCAAAAAATGTATTTACCTTTCAAAAAGCTTTAAAGATGAAGATGCTAGGTGATGGAATAGTGAAATGGAAATGAGCTCTCTTCTTTGTCGTTGGAATGAAAATATGAGGAAGGAAGAAGATGAGCACATGTCTATTTTAACAAAGGGGGTTTTAATTTTGAAAGTTCATTTATTTACGGTTTTACCATTAATGAGATGGCAATTTCATTTGTTTGCAAATTCCATGGAAAATGAGAAACAATTCAATTTTGGTCCAACAAAAAATGTTTGTTTTGGAAATATGAAGCCCAAAATAATATATTATTATTTTAATTATAAAACCGAAGCTCAAAATAATATTATTTAAATATTATTTTCATCCGACCCCCAAACCCGGGTGTTACAAAAATCTTCAACGAATAAAGATTCCATGATTGTTTGAATAGTGAGACTTAATTAATGGGTGTCTTATCAAACTGGAATGACGAGTTAGCGCCAGAAGTGTTGGCGGTGATTAGAGTTCCTTTCCTGGGTGATAGGGCTGTTAAAATAGATTTATATTAATTAAACGGACAAATAAAATCGAAGCTCCGTGAACTTGCAAATCCCAATTTTGAAAACTTTTTTCAAATCAATAAGGTACCGATTTTTGGGCGCGTTGGTGGTGCTAACCATTCCCCACGCGTAACCGACCTCCGAACCTTTTTTTTTTGTTTTCACAGGCCAAAACCGTTATTTTAATAAATAGAATGTTTTATTAAAACAACCTCACTTTAAAGTGATCCAATCACACTTTTAAAAAATATTGGCGGCGACTCCGTGTTTTTAAAGTTTTCCAAAAGTTGGGCTCGAAAGAGTTGCGACAGCTTGGCGACTCCGCTGGGGACGTGTTTTTGTTTTTTAAAATAAAAACAAAAGAGGGTCAAGCCACAAATTGTTTTCAAAAAGGTTTTCTTAAAAACTAATAAAATTTACAAGTTCACAATAAGTTCAATTTATTTGTCCGTTTAATGAATATAATTCTATTTTACGCATTCTAAAGTTGTTGCAAAAAGCTCTTTACCCGAGCTTTGTCCCGTTTGTTTAAGTGGGGGGAACACGCTTTGCTCATGTAAGAATGCTAATTCTTCGTATGAGCCTAGCAAGTACCTTCGGGACTCATTCCCTTTGTCTTCATAAGGATATTGATTCTTCGAGAAGGCATAGGTGGTGAGTCCTTCTGAGTTGAACTCTGTTGAGTTGTGAGGTGCTCAATTCGTTCAACTAATGTGGCTCACCAAGTGGTGGAATTTTGGGTGGAAGGGTTGAGGAAGCTAAAATAAAGATTGACACAATGATTTATAGTGGTTCGACCTTCTAACCAAGGTCTACATCCACTACCTTAGCTCCCCACTAAGGATTTCTCAATTAATCCACTATTTATTCGTCCCCTTTTCTAGGCTTAGGAGGAAACCCTTACAACCAATCAAACTTTCTACCCAAAGCCTTGATTGAAACCCTCTTTACAAAGAGATAAACAAAGCAAACTTAAAACCCTCTAATAGGTGTTTGTTTGCACAATTAAGCACTCACCCAAAACCTAAAACACTTGAGCAAATTTGACAATTTTGGCTCACTAGTGTTTGTCTATACAATAAATGACAATTTAAGCTCTAAGACAATCTTTGATCATTTGATGTTTGACAATATGAGCATTAGCCTTCTCTTGATGCTTGGAGGTCCCTTTTATACTCCCAAATGAGTTTGTAGTCATTACTAGCCATTGGGATCAAATTGGAGCCGTTGAGGACTTTAATTCCCACCATAAATGCAGTTCTGCAGCTCCCCGTTTCGAAACGTTTGAACCCGTTTCGAAACACTCTTTAAGTAGAAAGAGCCGTTGCAGTCTGTCAGGGCATCCGTATCGAAATACCCCCTTGCCGTTTCGAAACCCGTATCGAAACGCTATAGGCCCGTATCGGAATGCATGCATTTAAAAGTTAGTTGGGAAAATAGCCGTTGGGGTTTATGACCGTTGTGGTCAATGCCACGTAGGCGTATCGAAACGACATAGCCCGTTTCGAAACGCTGGGCAAAAATCCTATCCAGGGAAAGCCCGTTTCGAAACAAGTTTCGAAACGTTTTTGCTACTGTAATCCCCTGTTTCGAAATGCCCTAAGGTGTTTCGAAACACCTGGACAGTTTTGTGAAGTTTGGCTTTGAAAAACATGAAAAACCCTTTTTAAAAACTTCTCTAAACATAATTTCAAGTTGTTTGGACTTTGGAAATGTTTTAAATACTTTTTAAATCAGTCCAAAACATTTTTCAATTATTATATCAAAACATTAGTTCTACAATCTCCCCCTTTTTGATATAATAAAACTCACTTGAAAAATTGTTTGGGATTCTCCCCCTTAATCTTTAAAAATGTGAATAAGAGATTAAAAATTTTAATTCAAATAAAGCTCTCCCTTATTCATTTGAAAATTCAATTTTTCAAACTATCTCTCCCCCTTTTTGTTATATCAAAAAGAATTTAAAACATTAAGTTCAAAATAATAATAGAGGTACGAATTTTGACAAAAATAAGAATTTGGTTTAAAAATGGCTCCCCCTTACTCAAAGCATCATCAAAAATGTTAGTCCAACATATATGATCATCTAGTTGAATAAAATAAAAATAAAACAAATTAAATCAAAACAACTAGAAATTTTACCAACACTTGAACCCAAGGGAGGATGTGAAGCCTTCCTTCTTCAAGTGTTCTTCCTATGTGTGCATGGAGCTCCCCCTCAATTTTTGACTTGTTGATCACTCTCCATCACACCTAGCAAAAGACAATCAAGTAATTTTTGGTATCCAAATTGCTTTGGATCCATAGACATTAGTAGCACAAAATTTAGTCCCCTTAGGAATCCATTTTTCAATTTCATCCTTTTTAGTTGAAGTGGTTAGTCCTTTTGGGACCCAAACACTTCTAAAACGTTTACCATTTATAAATCTAGGGGCACTAGATTGTCTAACATAAAAATTTGATTTTCCAAATTTGTTTTTCTTTTCAAGCTCTTTGGAAATCAAATCTTTTTCTTCTTGAACATTTTGAAGCAATTTTTTTAAATCAAAACATTTTAATCCAAACTCTTCAAGTTTTGCTTCAAGTTCAAGTTTGGTTTTAGAAAGCAAATCATTTTGAATTTTTAACTTTGAAATCAATTTATTGTTTTTCAAAATGTGGCTTTTAAAATCTAAAACCAAATCATCATAAACATCTTGTAATTCATCAAAGGAATAAGAACATGAAGTAGATGAATTAGAAGTTACCCTTGAATCTTCTTCGATGGCCATAAGGCAAAGGTTGGCTTGTTCATCGTCGGTGGAGTCCTCATCACTCCAAGTAGCCACATGTGCCTTCTTCTTATGGCTTGAAGTGCTTGCCCTCTCCTTTCTTTTAGGTTCTCGTTCAAGCTCTCTCAATGCTTTCTTCATGAACGGGGCACACTTCTTGAAGAGATGAACTATCTCTTCATCTTCATCCTCTTCTTCACTTAAGTAGACATGATGACAAGTGGAGGATTTGAGAGCCATGGCACTTGCATTGATGCCAAGCCCTTTGATTTTCTTCTCTCCCATAGCTCTAACTTCTTCCCTATTCTTCTCATCCTTTTTGTTCTTCTTCATGATTTGATGAGTAAGGAGAGACCCCATGAGTTCATCAAGCTTCAAGGTCTTCAAATTTTTGGCTTCGATGATGACGGTTCTCTTTGAGTCCCAAGACTCGGGAAGTGAGTAGATGAGCTTTCGAACAAGCTTCTCCTCCGAGATGGCTTCTCCATAGCCTTTGAGACCATTGGTGATATTGGAGAACCTATCAAACATCTTCTCGATGTTCTCTTCCGGATCCATTTTGAAGTTCTCATACTCAAGGGTTAGGAGCAAAATCTTGGTCTCCTTGACTTTATTAGTTCCCTCGTATGTGACTTCAAGCTTGTCTCAAACCTCCTTGGCACTTTCACAAGAAGACATCTTCTCATAGATGGTTGGGCCAAAAGCACAAAACAAGATGTGCAAGGCTTTGCAATTAAGCTCCATCTTCTTGCGATCGTCGGCACTCCATTCCGCTTTGCTTCTTTGAGGCACGGACGGACCATCTTCAACTACATCCCATAGCTTGTAATCTCTAGATTTGATGAAGAATTTCATCTTTGTTTTCCAATGGGCATAGTGGGTTCCGTCAAAGAAAGGCGGTTTGTCGATTGATTGTGCCATTTGAGCCGGTTGATGAAATAGTGATCGAGCTTGCCGGATCTTCTCAATAGGACGTGAATCCCTTTCGATTGAGCCAAGCTCTGATACCAATTGTTGAGTTGTGAGGTGCTCGATTCGTTCAACCAATGTGGCTCACCAAGTGGTGGAGAGGTGGAATTTTGGGTGGAAGGGTTGAGGAAGCTAAAATAAAGATTGACACAATGATTTATAGTGGTTTGACCTTCTAACCAAGGTCTACATCCACTACCTTAGCTCCCTACTAAGGATTTCTCAATCAATCCACTATTGATTCGTCCACTTTTCTAGGCTTAGGAGGAAACCCTTACAACTAATCAAGCTTTCTACCCAAAGCCTTGATTGAAACCCTTTTTACAAAGAGATAAACAAAGCAAACTTAAAACCCTCTAATAGGTGTTTGTTTGCACAATTAAGCACTCACCCAAAACCTAAAACACTTGAGCAAATTTGACAATTTTGGCTCACTAGTGTTTGTCTATACAATAAATGACAATTTAAGCTCTAAGACAATCTTTGATCATTTGATGTTTGACAATATGAGCATTAGCCTTCTCTTGATGCTTGGAGGTCCCTTTTATACTCCCAAATGAGTTTGTAGCCGTTACTAGCCATTGGGATCAAATTGGAGCCGTTGAGGACTTTAATTCCCACCATAAATGCAGTTCTGCAGCTCCCCGTTTCGAAACGTTTGAACCCGTTTCGAAACGCTCTTTAAGTAGAAAGAGCTGTTGCAGTCTGTCAGGGCATCCGTATCGAAACACCCCCTTGCCGTTTCGAAACCCGTATCGAAACGCTATAGGACCGTATCGAAACGCTATAGGCCCGTATCGAAACGCATGCATTTAAAAGTTAGTTGGGAAAATAGCCGTTGGGGTTTATGACCGTTGTGGTCAATGCCACGTAGGCGTATCGAAACGGCATTGCCCGTTTCGAAACGCTGAGCAAAAATCCTATCTAGGGAAAGCCCGTTTCGAAACGTTTTTGCTACTGTAATCCCCTATTTCGAAATGTTTTTGCTACTGTAATCCCCTGTTTCGAAATGCCCTAAGGTGTTTCGAAACATCTGGACAGTTTTGTGAAGTTTGGCTTTGAAAAACATGAAAAACCCTTTTTAAAAACTTCCCTAAACATAATATCAAGTTGTTTGGACTTTAGAAATGTTTTAAATACTTTTTGAATCAGTCCAAAACATTTTTCAATTATTATATCAAAACATTAGTTCTACAAACTCGATTCGTTTGAAGCCTGTAATGGGTGAGAATCGAAGACCTTGCTACCTTTAGTAGGGGACAACAAGGACAACTCAGGTACCCTTTTAGAACTAAACCAAGTTTGAGAATCTAGAGTCTACTCCAATAGAGCCATGTGGAAAACCTTAGGCTTTTAGTTTGGTCAAAATTCTTTCGTAAGGATAATCCGTGGAGACATGTCCAAGAGTGTTGGAATGTGCTACCCAGAATTATTCGTACAATGAAATTATTTTGGACCCTTTAGGTTTTATTTCTATTTTTAAAAGAGTACTAACCCTTTTTGTGTGTGTTGTTTTGTTTTGGCATATTTGTTTGTTGCATACAACTCATATTTTGAAGGGGTCGATTCTAAAGCACGTTGCTCAAATAGAAAAGCTTTTTCCATGTATGGAAGGTACTTCTAGAGCAACACCTTTAATAGAATTGACGACCCTTCGCCTGCATTCATGCTTTAGCATACATACATTTGCTTTTTGTTTGTTTGCATTAAATAATGTTTTGATCATTGCATACACACATGTTTAATAAAAAGATTAATTTTGGCAAAATCCATTTAAGTAGCAAAGATCCCGCGCAAACACGGTACTCGAGCTATGACTATAGAAGACAGATTGACAACTCTAGAAGCAAACTACAAGAGTATCCAAGATCAGCTCGAGAAATTAGAAAAGAACTTGAAGGAAGAAATTGCGCAAGCATAGAAGAACATCGCCAACCAGATAGCTGCTATGTTGGGTTTCAGAGACCCAGAAGGAGGAAAGATGGTTGTTGATATTTCATCACCCCAGTCTAGAATGACTAGTTATATATTTCCACCGAACGAGAGGTTCGAGATCCGCATAGCAGGAAGCTCAACCCATATTCCAGCAGAACGTGGGGTAAATTATAAGGAGAACTAAAGCATTGAGGTTCTCCATAAGGCAGCCGACAAGGCCAGAATGAATAAAAGGTGGGAAGACCGCTGCGATAAGCTCGAAGAGATCACCAGAGGCCTACAAGGAGGAAATTTCTATGGTGGTGTAGATGCAAGGGATCTAAGTCTGGTGTCTGACTTGGTGGTTCCTCCAAAATTCAAAACTCCCGACTTTGAGAAGTATGACGGGACCACTTGCTCTTCGGCGCACTTGACCATGTACTGCCAAAAAATGTCACCACATTTAAAAAATGAGAATTTGTTGATCCACTATTTCCAAGACAGTCTATCGGGGCCAGCTATCCGATGGTATGCTCAACTGAGTCGGGTCAACATACACACTTGGAGAGATCTGTCAAAAACTTTCCTCAAACAGTACGAGTATGTGACAGATATGACCCCAAGAAAGATCGTACTGCATGATATGGAAAAAAAGCCCAATGAGAGCTTTCTTCAGTATGCCCAGAGATGACGAGGTGTGGCAGCCCAAGTTCAACCTCCACTGTCAGAAAATGAGGTTACTCCAATGTTTGTGGAGATTCTAAATGGTCCCTTCTATGACTATATGTTAAACCATGCCATCGAAGGTTTTGCAGACATGGTCATGAACGGGGAGTTGATATTGACAGCGATCAAAAGTGAGAGAGTCAAAGAAGAAGAATATGACGAACGCATTTAGAAAATTCGTCACGAAATAGATGAAGGCAAGATTAGCTGAAATTTATGCATGTCTCTCTGGAATAATGCAAAATCGTCTTAGATAGTTAGGATCATACTTAGAATCAACCCTCTTTCTTTTGCCCGCCAGCATTAAGGGATCTTTTGTAAGGGCTTTTATGTCAATTTACTTGTTTAAAGATGCATTTTCTTTCTTCTCTTAAGTGGCAAACATTTCTCATTTTCATTTCTTTTCATCCATTTCTCTTCAAACATGTCTTTATGGCATATCCCTATTATTGATTGTATGAATGAATTTTGAATCTAATCCTAAGATAAAGGGGCAAAAAGTGTGTTCATGATTAATGGAAAATCCCATATACACAATTTTTGAGTGATTTCCCTCTCAGACATTGTTGTTAGGGTCCTTGAATAAATTGATAACTCTAAAACATCTACCAACTGAACATTTACCAAAATATTTTAAAAAATTTAACCGGACCAAAAAAGTACGGTTAATTCGGTCGGTTTTTGAATTAACCAATTTTTTAAAATAAAATTTTGGGTAAATTACGCAAATGGTCACTAAACTATGTTAAAATGATTTTTAGCCACTAAACTTTCAGAAGTTTTAAAACAACCATTAAACTTGTCGAAATATTATAAAATAAGCATTGATTCATTGCACGTTATAAATTATTGATAATATTGAAAAGTTTAATTATCATTTTTAATGATTTAATAAATTTAATGATCATTTGATGCTAATTTGATAAAGTTTAATGACCATTTATAATATATCAAAAAATTTAATGACCATTTTATAATTTTTAAAAATTTAATGAATAAAAAATATGTAATATATATAATACATAAAAGTTTCGGTTAATTCTGTTAATTAACCAATTTTGAACTCTAGGGAAATTTGAAATAAATCCATCAAATGAGACGTGTGCCATAAAAGAAAATGAACTCTAGGGTGAAAACCCAAAAAATAGCAGTCTAGAGCGATCCAAGGAAACAATAATGAAGATTTCACCAGGAAAAGTTGATCCTTGGTTTAATTACCCTTAAACATGTACTTGAGCATATATATATATATATATCCTTTTTTGGTAACATGAGCCTAGCCTATATTACAAGCCTTAAACGACCACATTTCGCCTACTTGAGTTAACCTTTCTTCAGGGACCTCAAAACTTCTAATGTCTGATTGAGATTAGAAAAGTGGGAAATTTTAAATTTGGGGAGTGTGTGAGTAAAAGAGAGCCACCAAAAAGTGGGACACTATCCAGTTGATGGATTCATGAATCATTCATACTATGAATTTTGAGGCATCTGACTTTGCCTTATTCTTGTGTTTTCCATGACTTTTTCCCTCTCTTAATTCTTATTTCTAGCCTTTTCTTGCATCTTACAAGTAGGTTGACATAAATTCATGAAAACCAAAAGATTTCTTGGTATCCCAACCGTAGGGAGCCATGAGCGAATGTTTTCAATACTTCAAGAAATAATGAAGTGGTCGACAATTGAACCTTAGTTTGAACGGAGGTGTCACCTTGCATGAGAAGAAAAAGAAAAAAAACACATGTGTTGAAGAGTTTCAAGTGGACTGTGTTGTCAAGCAAAATCCACACTTAAGATATAAGATCCCTAAAGCATAAAAAGGGATAGAGCCATGCCTTGTGAGAAAATTGTGCCATCAGATTGGGGCAAGTTATGTCGACCAAGGGTTTTGGATCCCTGACTTTGATAGGCATGAGAGGAAAAGATTAAAGCGCCAACATCATACAAAGACATTCAAGGTGAAGGCTTCTAGATGACTTGTAGGGGCAAGATTTGAGAGTTCACAAGAAGCGCTGAAGGTGCTTAATGTTATTTTAAGGGGCATATAAACCTGAAGCTTTCAAGATTGTTCAAGGAGGCCTTGCACTCGAAATTGAGGTATCAACTACAACGATAGTAGATCTTGAGACATTTTCTTACGAAGATCAAATGTTTTCGATGAAACAAAGAGCTATAAAGAATCAGAATGGTGAAGTAATGGAAGCTGAAGAAGTCCGTCCTTTCAACCAAGAACATAAGATCACTTGATTGAGTGGGCAAATTTGCAAAGATCGGATGTTTTCCATGAGTCGAAGAAATACAGTGAAAAATAATGACTATTTATCTGGACTTAGCGAGCAAACGTGTGGATTCAAAAAACAAAAGGAAAAATTAATTCTAAGGATAAGATTTTTAAAAAATGTAAAAAGAAATGACACATGTATTCAAGTTTTAGACATTCTTAGGGGCATGTTCGTCATAGTTGCATAGTGTGTTGCATGTTTTTACAAGAATATGAAGGCTTTTTCAGCAACAGAAACTAGCTCATCTATTCGGGCATTTGGAGAATAGAACTCGCATATCCGTTCGGGCATTTGGAGAACGAAATCTGCTCATCTATTCGGGCATAAGAAGAATAGAACCCGCCTATCCGTTCGGGCTTTTGAAGAATGAAATCTGCTCATCTATTTGGGCATAAAGAGAATAGAACCCGCCTATCCATTCGGGAGTTTGGAGAATAGAATCTGCTCATCTATTTGAGCATAATGAGAATAGACCAAAAAATTGAGGACACATATGAGTTGTGACATGCTCATCCTTCTTTTAGTTCAACCATGTTTAATTAAATCTAAAGAAACTATACCAAAAGTTAGCACTAAAAAACAAACTTAAACTTAAATAATCTAAACCCTAAGCATCTAATTAAGAAAGGGCCTAAAGGGTGATTAACCCTTAAATAACAAATTAGGCATCTCTCTTTTCAATTCAGAAAAAACCCCCTCCCCCATCAATTTTCCCTCAATTTGGCGGCATCCCTCTCACTCCCCCATCAATTCCCCCCCCCCCCCCCCCCCCCACCACCAATTTTTTTATCGAAATCCCCCCTCCAATTTGGCTGCGCAAACTTTCCCCCGTAAATTAAAAACTAAAGTATTTTTAATTTTTAACTTTCCCTCTAATTAAAATTTTTAATAAAATAAAATTTTAATTTAATGATCATAATTAATAAAATGATTTAAATTTTAAATAATTTATTTTTAATTCATCTATCACAAGTTATTAATTTAATAAAACTTTTAAGTTATTAACGCCACAAATAATTTATATAGTACTAAGCATATTGAATTATTTAATAAAATTTAAAACTTAGAAGCGTGAAATGAATATTTAAATACAATCTTTTTTATACATATATATTAAATTGATTATATATGTATATTTAATAGAAAGATTATTTAACACTTTAAATTGATTTAAAAAATTAACAGTTAATATTTTAAATTTATCAACACTTTAAATTCATCACATCATAGACCCTAAACCCTAACCCTAAACTCTAAAGTCTAAACTATAATATATATAAGTATGTATATATCTATCAATGTATGAACTCTAAATCCTTGATGAGTTTTACCTTAAATCGTAAACTCTAAACACTAAACCCTAAATCCTAAATCCTAATGTATGTAAGTATGTATGCATATACCTATCAATGTCTAAAGCCTAAACCCTTAATGAAGTTTTCCCTAAACTATAAACCCTTAAATCCACAACCTAAACCTTTAAACCATAAACTCTAAACTTTAAACCCTAAACTATTATTCAATAAATTTAACATTTCATATTTTAAAATTCCATCAATTTAATTATTTTTGTGAGAATATCAAACCATAAACCCTAAACCCTAAACCTCTAAACCCTAAACCTCTAAACCATAAACTCTAAACCATAAACTATAAACCCTTAAATCCACACCCTTAACCCTCTAAAATTGATAGGGGGAGGGATGCCGCCAAATTGAGGGAAAATTGATGGGGAGGGTTTTTTTTTTTGAATTGAAAAGAGAGATGCCTAATTTGTTATTTAAGGGTTAATCACCCTTTAGGCCCTTTCTTAATTAGATGCTTAGGGTTTAGATTATTTAAGTTTAAGTTTGTTTGTTTTAGTGCTAACTTTTGGTATAGTTTCTTTAGATTTAATTAAACATGGTTGAACTAAAAGAATGATGAGCATATCACAACTCACATGTGTCCTCAATTTTTTGGTTTAATAACAATTTAGGTCTCTATAAGTATAAGGGTAAACTAACCCAATGACCACCATACTATAGTAAATGTATTAAAATGACCACATTAAAAAAAATCGACTCAATTAAACCACCAAACTATTTAAATGGTATCAATGTGACCACCAGCCGTTAAAGGTTAACGTAAGGGTGATGTGGCAGTTAAAAAAATAAGGGTATAATTACACATTTGGTCCTTATTACTTATACACTCTATCAATTTAGTCCTAATTTTAATTTAATAAAATAAATTAATTATTTTGTGACATGTGTCACTACCTTATTGGAGGACTTTAATTATTTTTATTTAATTTAATTAATTAATTTCCCCCTCCAATCAGGTGACACGTGGGAAAGAAAAATCAAAGGCAAAAGAAATGGCATTGTGGGGACTCAAACCTAGGTCTTTCAAGAGAAAATGAGACATGCTTACCGCTAGGCCAAACATATTTTTGGGATGTATGATAGAACATTTAGTATATGTATTAATCATACGCATCATGAACGCCTGTAAAATTCTCCCTTGTTGGCAAATGGTAATCATACGCCACAACATGTGCCCAATCAACATTTCTTCTTATGGATTCGTCTGGATAAGTCACCATTCCTGCAGTTCAAGTTAAAAGAGTTAAAGCTATCGAAAACATGGGGAAAAAAATCCAAATAACTGCATATACATAATTCATTCTATAAACACAGATTCCAAACGAATGATAGTCCAAAGTTGGTAAATTTTTGAAGTTAATATTGAATTTTTAACATCACAGAAAGGACCTGTGAACTAGAGTGAGGGAAACTTACATATGTTTTGGTGCAAACAGTATGATCCGAGGCTGATTCAGACGTCTCAAATTTTGTCACTAAAGATTTGCAATCTTTTACCAGTAAAGATTTCAGGAGAGGGAATTCACAACAATAATCCACGGGGTTGAAGGTGACGAGGGTCGATAGCTTTTCAAGTTGCAATGTTTCCAATTTCAGGAACTGCAGCTTTACAATCTCCTTTTCAATTTTGACTCTGCTTATTTCCTTCCCACTTTTCACTTTCGCTTTGCCTTCTTCATGTCTAAAGATTTCCTCTAAAGAAAAAGCTCTTATAACACTGAATTTTTAGAGGTCCGAGAAACATGCGACACTAACTGGGAAGAGATTTTTCAGTTTGTTGCAATCTTCAATCAATATTTCCTCAAGATTAGGGAAATATACAGGTTTGTAACCAGATGCTGCTGATGCTGCTGATGGAATCTGATCCCGGCCAATTAGTTTCATCGAGTCATCATGTTGCGACTAAAAAATTTCAGAAAAATATAAGGGACCTCGGATGTCGCTCGGACGGACCGGGTTTTAATTGTTTTTGAAAATTTTAATCGGATTTATAAAAAGTAGAGGAGTCGCCACCGGCCATTTAAAAATGGTAGACCGGACACCGAAATGAAACTAGAGATTTTTTTTTTTTCTAAAAAAAAAGAGTTCGGGAGTCGGTTACACACGAGGAAGGATGAGCACCCCCGTCGTGCCCGGAAATCGGTACCAAAAACATTACCGCTTAATTAATATTAAATTTTGCGAATTAAAGTGACGAATCGTATCGAAATTTGGTTATACGAGTGAGTAAATTTTAAAGGTCTTAATATTCGAGAAGGAACGTCCGAACCACCACCACTACGACCGGTACTGGCCTCGTTCGTTCCCGAATAAAAAGACGCTCGCATTACAATATAATTATTCTTGAAATGCATCTTAAGAAAGAAAATGAGCGTACATAATAAAACAATGTAATGAATGAAAATACAATAATCATGACACTGGGCAAAACAAATAAATAAAAGCACAAATACGAAAAACATAAAGCTAAACATGCGTTAGATAAGTAAGATGGGAATAAACACATCACAAAGTGAGCATATTATGTAACTAACTTAATATTTCTTTTAGCAATTAAGGACCATTAACTAAATTTAAACATGAATACAAGACCTAACAATAAGCTCATGAAACGACCCAACATTGTATACGAATAGGCAAGCAAATAAAGTAACGGAAAAAATGCATGAATAACAAATAAACATGATAAAATGCTGAATAAATAAAAGAGGCAAACTGGCAGGGATCAAAAATGTAATAAACCCATTTAAAAACTGATTTAGTGCGAAATGGTACTAAATTAAAAAGACTCGAAAAAACTACAGGGACCAAAACAGGGATTTTACCGCCCGAAAATCAATCGAAATAAAAGTGGTGACGAAATTAAAAACCATTGGAAAGATGCAGAGACCACGGGAGGGATTTTAAAAAGCGGAAGGGCCAGAAAGATACCGCAGAAACACGGGCGGACTAAATAAGAATTAAACCATTTTTCAAAGCTAAAAACATTATATAAGCCTGTTTAAAAAACACTTAGCCCCTTTTTGCTTTTTTCTGTTTTGAAACCCGAAAAACTCTTCCTCCCTTTCTTCTCTGCAACTCCGGCGCCGCAAAGGGGTTCCGGTTGCCGTTGCCGACGCCAGAACCCTAAAAAACTTTCCTCTCTTTTTCTTTTCGAAACCAAATCGAGATCAGAAACCCCTCTTTTTCAGATCCAAACCAAAATCGAAATCCCTTTTTTGTAAAACCTAAACGTCCGAAATTAAAAAAACCAAAACCTTACCCCTTTCGCGTCACCGACTCACCATGCATGGCTTCCGAGGGAGCCAGAAGGCTTATCGCCGGCAACGGAGAAGAAGAAGGAAACGACAAGGGTAAGACCTTAACCCCTCTTTTTTAATTCGAAACCAAAATGAAACTGAGAAGAATCTCTCTGAAAACCTCTGTGCTTGTATTGATATCAGAAATTTGATTACAATGTCTCTCTCTCTCTGAAAGTTTTTTTGAATCTCGAAATCCTCTCCGAAAAAATCCTCTCTGTGATTTCCGAATCCTCCCCCCTTTCTTCTTGATGCCCCCCTCTGATATTTGTATTGCTCTCTCTCCTGGTATTTTGGCTCCGATTGCTCACTAGTCCCCCCGTGTTTCGGTTTTTTTCTCCTATATAAACAAAACCGAATAATAGGGGCCTTTAACTCTCTGTGCCTTGCTTTGATTGCTTCTGATCTGGTCTAGTTGACCTTTTGTTGTCTTTGTTTGTTTTTTTCTTTTGCCCATGTTATTTTGGGTATCTGATGCATTGTTCTTTTTCTGTGCATGTCGAGTTTGCTTGAAACGGCGTTGGCGTGTATCCGGTCAGAGGCGGCAGAAGCGGCAGAGGGGTCAGACGAGGGGTCACGGGCGTGGCGCATGGGCGCGTTAGGCGACAGATCTGTCGCGCGTGGGAGGCGTGTGTGGATTTCTGGAAGCTTCCGCATCGATCCGAGGCCGTTGGATGGACTCTGATCTAACGGCTACGAGGAGAGCGGCGTTAGGGCAAAAGGGTGCTCTCTAAGGTTTCGCTGGTCTGGAGCGATTTTGGCCCTTGGATTTTCGCGTGATCCGACGGCTGAGATCGTGTGGCGCGAAAGGCTTCAAGAGCTTGCTAGGGTTTCTCCATACCCGGGTTGATCTGGACCGTCAGATCTCAGCAGATCTGACGGCTGTAGAGAGAGGCGGCTGCATCAAAAGAAAGGATGAAATTAGGGTTTCTTTTTTAGTTGCTGGGCTATGTATTATTTGGGCTTTTATTTTATGTAATGGACTGTGTTTATTTAATTCAAACATAATTTGGGCTTTTATTTACATATGTTTTATTTTCATTTTTATTATGATAATAACAATAATAATATTAATAAATAACAACAACGCATAATAATAATAAAAACAGATAATAATAATAAAAGGAAACAAGAATAATGCTATATAATAGGTAATACTAATAACAATATAATAATATAAAAATACTAACACACAATAATAAGACGTGACACACCATATATATGTTTCTTTTTTTTCTTTTTAACCTTTTTTTTACCCAATATAAGCCCATTAACAACTCAAACTTAAAGGGGTCCGAGGTCCGGACAAAATTAGTGATTACAACTGCCCCTCTTTGCTTATACTTGTGGAACAAGAATAAAGTAAAGACCATAAGCACTAATTTTTTCCTACTTCCCTGTTGGACGGTTCATTTCCTGAAGCAGCCACGTGAATCCAAGCAACTCCTCTTCCCAACGTCTTCTGATCATGAGTTCTCCTTCCGGATGCCCCAAACAGGTAGACATAGTTTTTTTTTTTGCAGATTTCCATTCTCTAAGTGCCCGAACGGATAGGCGGGTTCTATTCTCCAAGTGCCCGAATAGATGAGCAGATTCCAAATATCTTTGTCTTCTCTTTTCCGTAAGAACAAGCTGGTCATCCAAACAACTTTGCCTTCCCTTCGCGGTCTAAAAGCAAGCTGTCTGTTTCGCTGTCAAAAAGCAAGCTAAAACTCCAAATATGTTTGCCTCCTCTTCGCGGCCAAAAGGCGAACTTGGGCGTTCAAGTGGATTTGTTTTCCCTTCACGGTCGTAAAGCAAACTGGTCATAACTATACCTGTCCAATTTCCCTATTGGACGATTTTCTCTCCTAGAGCTGCAACGCGCTACACCGAGTAATTTTCTCTTTGAAGCCTTAAGAATATGAGTTCTCTCTCTCTATAGAACTCATTTCCTTGGCGTGTTCTTCGAGTGGCAGTTCTTCCTATATAGAACTCTCGTCCTCATATTTCTGAAATCAAAGATCTCCAAGTCCTCTCTCTGCAGGACCCTCCGCTTTCGAGATCTTGAAGCCTTAGGATTCTGAGTTCTTTCTCCACGGAACTCCTCTTCCTTAGCGTACCCTTCGAGTAGTAGTTCCTTCTCTATTGAACTCCTATCTGAAATAAAGTATTTACAAGTCCCCTCTCCGTAGGACCCTCCGCTTTCGAGATCCTGAAGTCGTACGAGTTCCTTCTTTATAGAGCTTGTTTGGACCCTTTCTCTGTAGGATCCTTTATCTTGAAATCTGTTGGTAAGCTTGAAAGCTTTCATTTGAAATCCTTGAGTGGCGAATATGAAGACTTCGCCTGACATTCTGGAGTGGCGGCTTGAAAGGCTTCGCCTGAAATCCTTTTAGTTCTCGCTTTATCGTTTTCTCTTCGTCCCGATAGGTATTCAAGTTGTCTTTCAAAAATCTGTGTAAATGGATAAAATTAAGAAATTTTGATCTTTTTAAGAAAAATATCCTTTAGGAAGCATATAGTTTTGAGGAAAAACATCTTTTTAAAAGGGATAAAGTTGAGAAATTTTGACTTTTAAGAAAAATATCCTTTGAGAATGATAAAATTGAGAAATTGAGTTTTGAGGAAAACATCCTTTTGGAAGGATAAAATTGAGAAATTAAGTTTTGAGGAAAATGACCTTTTGGAAGGATAAAAATTGAGAAATCGAGTTTTGAGGAAAACGACCTTTTGGAAGGATAAAAAAAATTGAGAAATTTGAGTTTTGAGAAAAACGACCTTTTGGAAGGATAAAAATTGAGAAATTTGAGTTTTAAGAAAAACATCCTTTTGGAAGGATAAAAATTGAGAAATTTGAGTTTTGAGAAAAACGACCTTTTGGAAGGATAAAATCGAGAAATTCGAGTTTTAAGGAAAACATCCTTTTGGAAGGATAAAATTGAGAAATTAAGTTTTGAGGAAAACATCCTTTTGGAAGGATTGAAATTGAGAAACTTGAGTTTTAAGAAAAACATCTCAAAAGAAGATTACAACTGGGGGTTGGAAGGATTTTGGAAATCCAAATTATGCAAGTCGAAGGACTCATGATTCTTGTGAGATCTGTTTCTCCTCTTGTGAAGCTGTAGATCTATTCTTTTAGCAATCTTCAAATATCTGTTTAGAGAAAACAAAATGCTATGATATGATTTAGCATGCTCCTAGCATGGGTGATATCTAGCTATTGATGATGCATGAGCATATTTCAGGATGCAAAGATGCATGTGTTTATGAGAATGCAAAGATGCATGGATTTAGTTTCTCTTCATTTTCTAGGGTTGGTGGTCGTTATCTTGGGACTACCACCACTCATCAATCTCGTGTCTCGACAAAACTGGCCCCCAAACTTCTGCCCCTCGTTCTTCGTTCAAATATTCGAGTCGAGTGACCTCGGTCGCATTCTAAATCCTTTCTAGCCCTGTGCTATCTTTCACATACTTCGGTTTGAACCTCTTTACTTGAAAACCTTAGTTCCTCCACGGACAATGGTGCCCCATCACGGTAATTTAGCCTCACTGACTCTTCGTCGTTCCACCTCGCGTCGTGCCCCTCAACCTTTGGGCCTTTGTTTCTCTAAATTTGTGGTTGAAAGCGCCTCTTCTGAATTTCGCTCCTTTGCCCCAAAGTGCCTTTTGGGTTCTCGACTCGACTTCTCTTCTTCTTCTTTTATATCTTCTTCCTTTTCTTAGGCGTACTTCTGTCTTTATCGCCTTTTGTCGAGTTGATTTCAGATCATATTTATTGTCTCATCTTGGTGCGCGGCGCACACGGTCCTTCTCGGGACATTCTCTCCAGCAAGATGCTTAGGCTCCGAGGGTAACTTCTGTTCCCCGACTCTCAATGTCAAAATTTCTACCATCATGTTCTATTCCAACACTTCTTAGCGAAGGTCGACTTTGTAGCTCAACATTTCACCGAAGACGGTCTTGATATTTCAACTGGAGGTATTAGTAGTAATGTTTGAACCTCCGAGGGTGCCCCTCCGGGTATTGATGGCTTTACTTCGAGCCACGGTCAGTCCGCTTGTTTATTCCCATGTAGAAGACTTATGCAAGTGATTGGGTAAAAATAATTTTATTATGTAAATATACATTTAAAGAATCATGTAAAGTGAAAATCAAGTTTGGGGTCTTTGAAAAAGGTTGACCCGAGTGAAATTTTCCGAATGTTGCAGGGATGCACATATGAAATCTTTTCTGGGCTATTAGGCTTCCAAGAGGAACGACTTCCATACTTAGTTTCTACCCAATTTAAAGGTGGTTCTCTTTACCTCACTAACTCACCATGCCCCATCCTTCCCTCTTTTCTGATCTCCATCAGGCATCGGAAGTGTGGCAATCCTTGAAGAAAGGTTAAACCCGATAGGCGGAATGTGATCTGAAGACAAATTCATCCTTCCGCGTATGGTCCAAATGGTCTTTTATGGCTTGTAATGTAGGCTAAGGCTCGCGGCTATGAAAGAAAGGGTAAATAGGCCCAAACAAGTGTTTAAGGGTGGTGAAACCAATGATCAATTCTTTCAATCTGAAGTCTCAATTATGCTCCGATGAAATGTTATTTCCTCTCTTACCTCTTTGGATCACTCTAGACTGCCCCTTCTTGTTGGGGTTTTCACCCTAGAGTTCATTTCCTTTCGTCAAGCGTAGTTTCGGATCAAGTTGCGCCTTTGTATTGTACTGGTGTAGGTTCTTGCTCACAGGTGAACAATCCTTCGAGGCTCATCTAGGCAGAGATTCATTTGGATAGGGAATCCTCTTGCCCCTTTTCTTTATCCGCTTCTCTCTCTTTTCAAAATTGCACTTTTCACTTTAGTGCCTTTGCTTTTGATTTCTTCAACTTTTATGTCGGTAACTTTTGACTTGATTTGGGTAGCTATTTGAGAACCGACTTTTCTTTCGCTGTTTCCTTTTGATGTTTTTGCTGCTCAAACTGAAAATGCATCTAATGTATATATTCTCTTTTATTGCCCTTTGATTCACAAGGCCTCGTCTTCATAGCACAATCAAGATCCCATGTCAATTACTTGTCCATAGACTTCTATCTTTTCTTTGCCCTCGATGTAGGGGTGATCCTTGGTTTGGGTTCATTTAGAAGAAAAATTTGATGGGCTCAAACGGGGACAACAATGGGTATTTTTTATTTTCTTTCTATGTGAATGGAATTGAAGGAATGCCAAATGTCCTCCCATACACGGATATCAAAATTGGTCTTCAGGTGGTAGAAGTTTTAGGGTTATCACTTCATTCAAGAACCTTAGACAACAATGCCCGAGAGGAAAATTCACTCAATGGGAGTGGCCCATTATTCCTGAACACTCATTTGTCATTCCTCCCTTGGCCTAAGTAGAGCATAGGGTTTTCATATTTATAGCGTCCTCACAACATTCGGTCTTTCAGAAAAAATTTCTTTTTTTTAATTGAATTAAAGCTAATCTTAAAAAGTATACACGTGTGTAATTGGAAAACAAGAGTAAGCTTATGAAATGTTTAAAGAATTAAGGAATACCAAAATATTTTCTAAATAACAAAATGAAACTTTCGTTATGATGAAAAAAATAATTTACACCTTACTTATTTCTTTTGCATTTTTCCCAAATGCACAGGGATCAACGGTTTTGAATTGCCTTTACCGGTAGCCGTTTGCTCTGGGCTAGTTGTACCATTCCCCTGGGTACAATCAGTTTTCCAATAATGAGAATTGGATTTTTGCAAAGGATTTATTTCCCTTCGACCATTCGTAAAAATGGATTTTTGATGGACATTTGAATTATCTATTGTCTTAAACTTCACCGTATTTAAGCACGTTGTGCCAACATTTCTGTCGGACTTGCCCAAACATCGCTTCTTCTTTCATGAAGTGATGTAATGTCTTCAATTCACTTTTCTTGAATCGAGACTTGCATTTTTCCCAAATGCACAGGGATCAACGGGTTTGAATTGCCTTTACCGGTAGCCGTTTGCTCCGGGCTAGTTGTACCATTCCCCTGGGTACAATCAGTTTTCACCAATAATGAAAATTGGATTTTTGTAAAGGATTTATTCTCCTCATATACTATATCATCTCCCTTTGATTGTGAACCAAATGTTCTCGAAGCTATTCGAGCTTATCCATCCTAGCCACTAGGTCATTCATGCTTCTAAAGTTGCACTGGCTAGAAACCGTTCTTTTGTCCATTTTTTCTCTCTTTTCTCTCTCCCTTTCTCTGACGTGAACATTTTCCCCAAATTAGCAATGATGCGATGAAAGGCCTTAAGAAAGTTTTAATGATGGATGTATTATGGACTCGAATTAACAGATGCATGCTCATGAGATGGGTGCATGGCTGACAATTTTAATGCTGCTTCGAAATGATGTATGAAACAAATGTTACAAATGTATGCAAGTCAAAGGTGTTGGTCATATAGGTGATTCTCCTTAGGTCAACTTTCATTTGAACGTAAATGAGGCTCCTTGTTACAAGATAGTCATAGCAAAAGTCCTACGGGTACTCTTCTTGCCCTCGAATCATGCTCAAGGAAATGAAATCTTCGGATAAAATTGCTAGGGCCGGATTTGCTTTCTTCTCTAGCAATTCAAGACCTTCTAAAACTGCTGGTATCAAGTCCCGGAAAACAAGCTATTTCCTTGAAGCTGAATCCATCTCTTGACCTAATCCATGCCCTTTCCGGCCGCCACGCTCTTTCCGGCTGCCGCTTTGCACTTGGTCGGGTAGTTTCGTGACTTTGGATGTTCAGAGTAGATCGGATCATGCTTGACTTCCCCGGGATGGAGAAGGGTTGTGCTTTCTTCAATGGTGGGCACCAGATCTGACACTGTGTGTTCGCTCGGTAAGCTGCTCCCTTATCCTTTCTAATTCAACTCTGGCCGATGTCGGACTCGCTAATTGACATCATCTCTTCTAGCAACCTCCCGTCCATAATGATAGCCCTAAAAGTGGGTAAAACCACCTTGACTCAACACCTTTATGTCATGAAATGCATGCGAGAGTAAATGCAAGAAGATCATAAGAATAATCGTTAGTGTCGGATAAACGTAGTTAACATGATAAGAGAAATAAGGCAAGCATGAAAGCAAGCAACCCTATTTATCCCGTCTAATAAACCTAGGTTGTCCACATGGCTCTAATAGGGGTGGGCAATCTAGTTCTCTACATGCAGTTTTGGTTCTCGGAGGTACTCGAACTGTCCTCGCTGTCCCCTTCTAAGGGTAGCAAGGCCCCCGGTCATCACCCATTATAGGCTCCTCTCAATCGAGTTCAATTCGAGGGGACCCTTTAACTACATCTGCACGGAGAAACGATATTCTCACGAAGATATAGGGTATTCGAGCCCCGAAGGTACTTACTAGGCCTACACGGAGGAACAATATCCCCACGAAAGCACTAGCGTTTTCCCCCACTTAAACGAACGGGTTTAAATGCCAATTTTAAATGCGTTTAAAATTAACTCGCACTTATAAACAAAATATCGATTGATTCGGTCACTTTAATTCGCAACTTCTAATATTAATTGAGCGGTAAAGTTTTTTTTTGGCTTGACTCTCTTTTTGTTTTTGAAAACAAAAATTTGTCCCCAGCGGAGTCGCCATCTGTTGCGACTAAAAAATTTCAGAAAAATATAAGGGACCTCGGATGTCGCTCGGACGGACCGGGTTTTAATTGTTTTTGAAAATTTTAATCGGATTTATAAAAAGTAGAGGAGTCGCCACCGGCCATTTAAAAATGGTAGACCGGACACCGAAATGAAACTAGAGATTCTTTTTTTTTCTAAAAAAAAGGGTTCGGGAGTCGGTTACACGCGAGGAAGGATGAGCACCCCCGTCGTGCCCGGAAATCGGTACCAAAAACATTACCGCTTAATTAATATTAAATTTTGCGAATTAAAGTGACGAATCGTATTGAAATTTGGTTATACGAGTGAGTAAATTTTAAAGGTCTTAATATTCGAGAAGGAACGTCCGAACCACCACCACTATGACAGGTACTGGCCTCGTTCGTTCCCGAATAAAAAGACGCTCGCATTACAATATAATTATTCTTGAAATGCATCTTAAGAAGGAAAATGAGCGTACATAATAAAACAATGCAATGAATGAAAATACAATAATCATGACATTGGGCAAAGAAAATAAATAAAAGCACAAATACGAAAAACATAAAGCTAAACATGCGTTAGATAAGTAAGATGGGAATAAACACATCACAAAGTGAGCATATTATGTAACTAACTTAATATTTCTTTTAGCAATTAAGGACCATTAACTAAATTTAAACATGAATACAAGACCTAACAATAAGCTCATGAAACGACCCAACATTGTATACGAATAGGCAAGCAAATAAAGTAACGGAAAAAATGCATGAATAACAAATAAACATGATAAAATGCTGAATAAATAAAAGAGGCAAACTGGCAGGGATCAAAAATGTAATAAACCCATTTAAAAACTGATTTAGTGCGAAATGGTACTAAATTAAAAAGACTCGAAAAAACTACAGGGACCAAAACAGGGATTTTACCGCCCGGAAATCAATCGAAATAAAAGTGGTGACGAAATTAAAAACCATTGGAAAGATGCAGAGACCACGAGAGGGATTTTAAAAAGCGGAAGGGCCAGAAAGATACCGCAGAAACACGGGCGGACTAAATAAGAATTAAACCATTTTTCAAAGCTAAAAACATTATATAAACCTGTTTAAAAAACACTTAGCCCCTTTTTGCTTTTTTCTGTTTTGAAACCCTAGGAAAAACTCTTCCTCCCTTTCTTTTCTGCAACTCTGGCGCCGCAAAGGGGTTCCGGTTGCCGTTGCCGGCGCCGGAACCCTAAAAAACTTTCCTCTCTTTTTCTTTTCGAAACCAAATCGAGATCAGAAACCCCTCTTTTTCAAATCCAAACCAAAATCGAAATCCCTTTTTTGTAAAACCTAAACATCCAAAATTAAAAAAAAAACCAAAACCTTACCCCTTTCGCGTCACCGACTCACCATGCATGGCTTCCGAGGGAGCCAGAAGGCTTATCGCCGGCAACAGAGAAGAAGAAGGAAACGACAAGGGTAAGACCTTAACCCCTCTTTTTTAATTCGAAACCAAAATGAAACTGAGAAGAATCTCTCTGAAAACCTCTGTGCTTGTATTGATATCAGAAATTTGATTACAATGTCTCTCTCTCTCTGAAAGCTTTTTTGAATCTCGAAATCCTCTCCGAAAAAATCCTCTCTGTGATTTCCGAATCCTCCCCCCTTTCTTCTTGATGCCCCCCTCTGATATTTGTATTGCTCTCTCTCCTGGTATTTTGGCTCCGATTGCTCACTGGTCCCCCCCGTGTTTCGGTTTTTTTCTCCTATATAAACAAAATCGAATAATAGGGGCCTTTAACTCTCTGTGCCTTGCTTTGATTGCTTCTGATCTGGTCTAGTTGACCTTTTGTTATCTTTGTTTGTTTTTTTCTGTTGCCCATGTTATTTTGGGTATCTGATGCACTGTTCTTTTTTCTGTGCATGTCGAGTTTGCTTGAAACGGCGTTGGCGTGTATCCGGTCAGATGCGGCAGAGTGGTCAGACGAGGGGTCACGGGCATGGCGCATGGGCGCGTTAGGCGACAGATCTGTCGCGTGTGGGAGGTGTGTGCTGATTTCTGGAAGCTTCCGCATCGATCCGAGGCCGTTGGATGGACTCTGATCTAACGGCTACGAGGAGAGCGGCGCTAGGGCAAAAGGGTGCTCTCTAGGGTTTCGCTGGTCTAGAGCGATCTGGGCCCTTGGATCTTCGCGTGATCCGACGGCTGAGATCGTGCGGCGCGAAAGGCTTCAAGAGCTTGCTAGGGTTTCTCCATACCCGGGTTGATCTGGACCGTCAGATCTCAACAGATCTGACGGCTGTAGAGAGAGGCGGCTGCATCAAAAGAAAGGATGAAATTAGGGTTTCTTTTTTAGTTGCTGGGCTATGTATTATTTGGGCTTTTATTTTATGTAATGGACTGTGTTTATTTAATTCAAACATAATTTGGGCTTTTATTTACATATGTTTTATTTTCATTTTCATTATGATAATAACAATAATAATATTAATAAATAACAACAACGCATAATAATAATAAAAACAGATAATAATAATAATAAAAGGAAACAAGAATAATGCTATATAATAGGTAATACTAATAACAATATAATAATATAAAAATACTAACACACAATAATAAGACGTGACACACCATATATATATGTTTCTTTTTTTTCTTTTTAAACTTTTGTTTTACCCAATATAAGTCCATTAACAACTCAAACTTAAAGGGGTCCGAGGTCCGGACAAAATTAGTGATTAAACATCACATTCTCGTACTACTAGATTCTTTAATTCCAGTAGATCTCGAGCAAGTAATGGTGAGAAGCTTGCCAACAATTGGAATGGCGACTTATCCAGTCGAATCCATAAGAAGAAATGTTGATTGGGCTCATGTTGTGGCGTATGATTACCATTTGCCAACAAGGGTGAATTTTACAGGCGTTCATGCTGCGTATGATTAATACATATACTAAACGTTCTATCATATATCTTGACATTTATTTGCCTTTGGTTTTTCTTTGTCATCACTTGATTGGAGGGGAAATTAATTAATTAAATAAAATAAAAATAATTAAAGTCCTCCAATAAAGTGGTGACATGTGTCACCAAATAATTAAATAATTTATTTATTTTATTAAATTAAAATTAGGACTAAATTGATAGAGTGTATAAGTAATAAGGACCAAATGTGTAATTATACCCTTATTTTTTTAACTGCCACGTCACACTTCTGTTAACCTTTAACGGCTGGTGGTCACATTGATACCATTTAAATAGTTTGGTGGTTTAATTGATTCGATTTTTTTAATGTGGTCATTTTAATACATTTACCATAGTATGGTGGTCATTGAGTTAGTTTACCCTAAGTATAATTATTAGATAAACTATGTATTATCCCTAAATTTTGAGTTTGAATACTTATTAAGTCCTTGTAATTTTGAAATTCAATATTTTAATTCCGTTCAATCTTGATTTCTCCTTTGTATTGAAATAAAGTATTTTATGTGATGCTATAAGATCTGAGAGCTAATATTATTACAAACAAACTTCTTGTATTTTATCAGTTCAGGTTAACAACAGGTCGGGTCACTTAACAGGTCGGGTTCAGAACAGGTCGGGTTCAAAACAGGTCGGGTCCATTTTAGGTCGGGTCCGTTTCAGGTCGGGTCCATTTCAGGTCGGGTAAAATCGAATACCAGGTCAATTTAGCCGGGTAAATTCGGTTATCTGTCAGGTCGGCTTCGGGTTCGGGTTCGTTTCGGTCGGACACATGTCGGGTTTCAGGTCCACAGTAACAGGTCCAATTCAAGTTCGGGTCGTTTTTAGTCGGACGCAGATCGGGTTCGGTTACTACAGTAACATGTCAAATTCGGGTTCAGGTCAACAACAGTCGGTTACAGATCGGGTTCGAGTCATCAAATCCTCGGGTCAAATCAAGTTCTGACTCGAGCAGGTTTCAGTCGGGCTTCCAAGTCGGGTCAGCTTTTTACATCCCTACCTAATACCTCACCCCACTAAATCTACTGGTTGCTAATAATTCTAGGCTTAAATATATAATTTTGGTACCTAAACTATACACATTCTCCCAAGTTGGTACCTAAATTTTTTTTCTCCCAAGTTGATATTTGAAGTATACACTTTCTCCCAACATGGTACCTAAAGAACTTTTCCTCCCAAGTTGGTACCCAAACTTTAATTCCATCCACCATTTTAATACTTTTATTAACAGTTTTAGTCCCCAAAACTTATGTATTCAATCAATTTAGTCATAATTCGAAATAATTCAATAAACTTAACATTTCATATTTAAAAATTCCACCAATTTAATTATTTTTTGTGAGAATATCAAATCAAGCAAGTCCATCGGATCAAAGCAACAATTGTATAGCTGAATTCTATCAACAAGTTATGTTTAAACTTTTATTATACCAAGAAAGTAATATAACATTTCTAAGAGAAGAATAAACAATTTAGGTGAATAACACAGAGTAAATTGATAGAATTTTAAATATAAAGAGTTATATTTATTGAATTGTTTCAAATTAAGACTAATTTAATAGAATGTATAAGTTTTGGTACCAACTTAGGATAAAGTGTCTAGTTTAGGTACCAATTTAGGAACAAAAATTCTTTAAGTGCTAAGTTGAGAGAAAATGTATAGTTCAAGTATTAATATGAGAGAAAAAAAAATTAGAAACCAACTTGGGAGAATTTATCAAGTTAAAAATCTCCCACCATCTCTTGGCACATGTTAGCTGAACCCAAGCCCAAATCCTCTGCCGAAATTCTACCCCCATTTATCTCCCCATCTTTATCTTTTTTTTAACCCACTCCATTTTATTTTAGAAAATAATATAAAAAAATTCTCTTCCATAGATGCCACATCTATTAAACCCTCATGATTCTCCTCTCTCAAAACACACATTCTGCCATTTTCAAATCCAAACCCCCACCATCACGTTTCACTTTTTTTTCTGTATCACCGAAGATCGCCCACACCCAAGTTTACAGCACTAAATCAAGCCCCTCTCTGTGCAATCCACGACTTTCGTCGCAACCCTACTCCGGCCAGTGCGATGGTCCACACAAGACGACAAGGTCCTGGCCACGATACAGTGTTCTTGAACCGGAGGCGAAATCGATTCGTGGCCGCGGTCATCAATAAACATGGGGAGTATCTCTATTCCTTCTCTTATGCTTTTAATTTTTATATTGGGACAATACAATTTAAATGAGAGGTAGAGTATTGGTTGAATTTTCTCTTGCTTACTTATTTTTTTATGCTTTGGTTCTTGTATGCTTGGTTAAACTTGTGAATTTTTTTTGTTGAAACCCTTTGCCTTGTTAAATATTTTAGAATGTCATACTTGCTTGAGCACACGCTTTCGTGTGAATTAGGATATACATGATAAAGGATGTCATGATTAAAATTTTGGTTGAAATATTTTGTGATATTCCATGACTTCGTTGGTTGCAATGTGCTCCACTCAATGCATGTACACATTTCAGTAAGATTTGAGCTTTTGCGAGCATATTCTTTACATTCTTGCTCATTTTCTTTGATTGAGTGTGTCAAGCTTGACATTGATGTTCTAGATCCTGTAATTTAAATTCATGTCGAGATTACACAAGAACTTGATGCTTTAATATGATTAGGGCACTTAGGATTACTCAATTTTACCTCTAAAAATTGTCTACCCTTTCATTTTCCCATAGTTAGCAATTTTGTGCCTTTACCATTTCTTTGTTTTTACCATATATATTTTCAAACCCGAGCCTTTTATTTTGACTATCTTTTTCACCTTTTCCAGGACAAGAGAATGAGATTATTGTTGTATCATTCATTTTCACACAAAAAAGAAAAAAAAAAAGAGTTCAAATATAAAAAATTGCAAAAAAAAAGTAGAAAAATAGCAAAAAAATATATAGAAAAAACAACAGAAAAAAGAAAAAAAATAGTTTAAACGGAAAAAATGTTTGAAGTTGTTGCATTTTTTTACTTTACTTTTGAGTTTATGTGGGATAGATCTAATTTATTATATTTCTCTTGTCTTGATTATTAATCGAAATTCTACCCTTCTCCCCACCTTTACCTAAAGCCCGTTACAACCCGTTTAAAGACATTTTGATTATTGCATCTTGTTCTAACTAGTAGTGGAGATTTGATTTGATTTTCTTACAAGCTTACGGTAATGTGTTGAGTTTTATGTGCTCGATTTCCTTCAATCGTTTTAGCTAGCCAAATGTGAAGAAGATTGGATATTTGGGTGATTTTGTGGGAGATGAAAAATAGACAATAGACACAAGAATTTATAGTGGTTCGGCCTTCTAACAAGCACCTACATCCACTACCTTAGCTCCTCACTAAAGATTTCAAACAAATTCACTAAGAATTTCGTCCCCTTTTCTCGGCTTAGGAGGAAATCATTACAACGATCAAGCTTTCTGCCCAAAGCTTGATCAAACACTCTCTCACAAAGAGAAATTCTAAGCAAACTTGAAATCCCACTAATAGGTAATTGTTTGAACAATAAAGCTCTCACCCAAACCTAAACACTTGAGAAAATTTGACAATGTTTAGCTCACTAGTGTTGTCTATACAAGAAAATATACAATAAAGCTCTAAAGACAATTTGACATCATTATGTTGTTCACAATGGAAGAATTAACCATCTCTTGATGCTTGGAGGTCCCTTTTATACTTCCAATTGAGTTTGTAGTCGTTGAGGACCGTTTGAGTTGTTTTGGAGCCGTTGGAGCCTTTATTTCCCACCATAAATGCAATTCTACACCTTGGCGTATCGAAACTCTTCAAACTGTATCGATACAGTCCCGATAAGGAAGTAGTCGTTGAACACTTCAGCTGGTGCGTATCGATACACCTAGTAAGCGTATCGATATGGTTCTGCAAATTAAAAGACCGTTGGAAAAATGACCGTTGGGGGTAGTTGGGCATATCTATACACGATACAACTGTATCGGTACACGAACTAGCCGTTTATTATTTTAAAGCACACTGTATCGATATGACTAAGCGTATCGGTACAGGTTTTGGCTACTGGAAAATTACTATAGCTAAAACCCTTAAGGGTATCGATACGGTATCATACAATATCAATACAATTACACTTAAAACATGGTTTTGACTACTTTAAACGCTCTTTAAATCATTCCAAAGCCTTGTAAGACCCTTAAACATAATTTCAAGTTGTTTTTGACTAAAAACATATTTTAAATTCTTTTCAATTTAGTCTAAAACATTTTTCAATTATTATATCAAAACACTTAGTTCTACAATCTTCCCCTTTTTGATATAATAAAACCAACTTGAAAAATTGTTTGGGATTCTCTCCCCTTTGTATTTAAAATTTTGAATAAGAGATTTAAAATTTGAATGAAATTAAAGCTCTCCTTTATTCTCTTGAAAAATTAATTTTTCAAATTATTTCTCCCCCTTTTTGTTATATCAAAAAGAATTTAAAAGGACACTAGGCTCAAAATAACTTAGAATGTAAAAACAAATTGACACAATTAAAATTTTGGTTTTAAAACTAGCTCCCCTTACTCAAAGTATCAAACAATGTTAGTTCAACATATATGATAATTTAGTTGAAATAAAAAATAAATCAAATTAAACAAATAAAACAACTAGATTTTACCACACTTGAACTCAAGGGAGGATGTGAAGCCATTCTTCAAGTGTTCTTCTTTGTGTGCATGGAGCTCTCCCTAAAATTTGGACTTGTTGATCACTCTCCATCACACCTAAACAAGACAATCAAGTAATTTTTGGTATCCAAATTGCTTTGGATCCATAGACGTTAGTTGCACATAATTTAGTCCTCTTAGGAATCCATTCTTCAATTTCATCTTTTTTTGTTGAAGTGATTAGTTCTTTTGGAACCCAAACACTTCTAAAACATTTTCCATTTAAGAATCTAGGGGCACTAGATTGTCTTAAATAAAAATTTAATTTTCTAAAAGTGTTTTTCTTTTCAAGCTCTTTGGAAATCAAATCTTTTTCTTTCTTAAGATCATCAACTTCTTTTTGATGATATTTTTCCATCGTTTGAAGCAAGTTTTGTAAATCTAAAACTTTAAGTTCAAAATCTTTGATTTTTGCTTCAAACTCTAAATTGGTTTTAGAAAGCAAATCATTTTCGGTTTTTAACTTTGAAATCAATTTTTTGTTTTTCAAAAATGAAGTTGTAGAACTAATGTTTTGATATAATAATTGAAAAATAGTTTTGGACAAAGTTAAAAAGAATTCAAAACATTTTCTAAAGTCCAAACAACTTGAAAGTATGTTTAAGAGATTTTTTTCAAAGGTTTTCACATGTTTTCAAAGTCAAACTAAACAAAACCGTCCAAGTGTTTCGAAACACCCTTAGGTGTTTCGATACGGGGTCTTCTAGTGTCAAAACGTTTTGAAACGGGTCTTTTATGGATGAGGATTTTGCCAAGCGTTTCGATATGGGCTATGCCGTTTCGATACGCCTACATGGCATCGACCACAACGGTCATAAACCCCCCAACGACTATTTCCCAACTAACTTTTAAATGCATATCGTTTCGATACGGGGAAAGGCATTTCGATACGGGTGTTTTGATACGGCCAATCACATTTCGATACGAGTGCTGCATCAGACTGCAACGACTCTTTCTACTTGAAGAGCGTATCAAAACGAGTTCGAGCGTTTCAATACGGGTAGCTGCAGAACTGCATTTATGGTGGGAAATTAAGTCTCCAACGGCTCCAATTCAACCCCAACGGCTAGTAACGGCTACAAACTCATTAAGGAGTATAAAAGGGACCTCCAAGCATCAAGTAATGGTTAATGCTTCAATTGTTAATCAACAAATGATGAAGAATTTGTCTTTATACTAAACTGCCATTTCTTTGTATAGACAAACACTAGTGAGCCAAAATTGTTAAATTTGCTCAAGTGTTTTAGGTTTTGGGTGAGAGCTAAATTGTGCAAACAAATACATATTAGAGGGATTTAAGTTTGCTTATTTTTCTCTTGTAAAGAGGGTTTGATCAAGGCTTTGGGTAAAAAGATTGATCGGTGTACAAGAGTTTCCTCCAAAGCCTAGAAAAGAGAACATATCAATAGTAGATTGATTGGAAATCCTTAGTGGGAAGCTAAGGTAGTGGATGTAGACATTGGTTAGAAGGTTGAACCACTATAATTTATTGTGTCATTAATCTTTTTAGCTTCCACACCACTTACATCCAAAATTCCACTTCTCCACCACTTGGCGAGCAAGAACGGTTGAAGGAATCGAGCACCTAGAAACCCAAAAATTGGTATCAGAGCTTGACTCAATTGAAAAGGATTAACATCCTATCGAGAAGATCCGGCAAGCTTGATCATCATTTCAAACAACCGACTCAATGGCGCAATTCATCAACAAACAGTCCTTCTTCAACTAAACTCACTATGCCCATTGGAAGACAAAGATGAAGTTCTTCATTAAGTCAAGGGACTACAAGCTATGGGACATAGTTGAAGATGGTTCATTCATGCCTCAACGAAGTAAAGCGGAATGAAGTGCCGAAGATCGCTAGAAGATGGAGCTTAATTGCAAAGCCTTGCACATTATATTTTGTGCTTTTGACCCAACCATCTATGAGAAGATGTATTCATGTGAGAGTGCCAAGGAGGTATGGGACAAGCTTGAAGTCACATACGAAGGAACCGATGAAGTAAAGGATACCAAGATCGGCCTTCTTAACCTAGCGTATGAGAACTTCAAGATGGATCCGGAAGAGAACATCGAGAAGATGTTTGATAGGTTCTCTATTATCACCAATGGTCTCAAAGGCTATGGAGAAGCTATCCCGAAAGAGAAGCTTGTCCGAAAGCTCATCTACTCACTTCCCGAGTCATGAGATTCAAAGAGGACCGCCATCATCGAAGCCAAGAATTTGAAGACCTTGAAGCTTGATGAACTCATGGGGTCACTTCTCACTCACCAAATCATGAATAAAAACAAATAAGAGGAGAAGAAGAGGGAAGAAATTAGAGCTATATGGGAGAAGAAGCTCAAAGGGCTTGTCATCAACACTAATGTCATTGCTCTCAAATCCTCCACATGCCATCATGTTGATTCAAGTGAAGATGAGGATGATGAAGAAGAGATAGTTCATCTCTTCAAGAAGTGTGCCCCATTCATGAAGAAAGCCTTGAAAGAGCTTGAACGAGAATCCATGAAAAAGAAGAGGGTAATCACTTCAAGCCGTAAGAAGAAGGCATATGTGGCTACTTAGAATGATTATGACTCCACCAACGATGAACAAGCCAACTTTTGCCTTATGGCCATCGAAGAAGATTCAAGGGTAACTTCTAATTCATCTACTTCATGTTCTTACTCTTTTGATGAATTACAAGATGCCTACGACGATTTGGTTTTAGAGTTTAAAAATCACATTTTGAAAAACAATAAATTGGTTTCAAAGTTGAAAATTCAAAATGATTTAATTTCTAAAACCAAACTCGAACTTGAAGCAAAACTTGAAGAGTTTGAACAAAAATGTTTTTATTTACAAAATTTGCTTCAAAAAGTTCAAGAAGAAAAAAATTTGATTTCCAAAGAGCTTGAAAAGAAAAATAATTTTGGAAAATCAAACTTTTATGTAAGACAATCTAGTTCCCCTAGATTTGTAAAAGGAAAATGTGTTAGAAGTGTTTGGGTCACAAAAGGACTTAGTACTTTAACTAAAAAGGATGAAATTGAAAAATGGATTCCTATGGGGACTAAATTTTGTGCTACTAATGTTTATGGATCCAAAGCAATTTGGATACCAAAAATCACTTGATTTCCTTTTTCTAGGTGTGATGGAGAATGATCAACAAGTCAAACTTTGAGGGGGAGCTCCATGCAAACAATGAAGAACACTTGAAGAACGAAGGCTTCACATCCTCCCTAAGATTCAAGTGTGGTAAAATCTAGTTGTTTTTTGTTTTTATTTGATTTATTTTTCATTTAATTCAACTAGATGATCATTTATGTTGGACTAACATTCTTATGATACTTTGAGTAAGGGGGAGCCATTTTTAAAACCAAAATTCTTATTTTTGTCATTTTTTCACCTTTATAGTTATTTTGAACTTAATGTTTTAAATTCTTTTTGATATAACAAAAATGGGGACAAATAGTTTGAAAAATTAATTTTTCAAATGAATAAGGGGGGCCTCAAATTGGTTTCAATCTTTTCATCTCTTATTCACATTTTTAAAGTTAAAGGGGGAGAATCCCAAACAATTTTTCA